>CM062810.1:461712052-462312052 GCA_031772625.1 Pinus tabuliformis
AGCATAATTTCGAGTGGGACATTAATAAAAGCGGAGAAGCGACCAATGAAATCATCCACTGCTTTTAATGTTACTTGAAGCTCCGTTGGAGCTTTGTGCGTACATGGTGACCTTGGTTTGGATTTCATTATTGCTAGTGTCGGATATATATATCTCCAGATATTGTGTTAACGTAGATGTATAAGGGGTCTGTCGTAGGATTCAATGTGTCCTTGTTTTCATTACTCTTAACATCGATGTCCTTGGACCACTCCGTTTTCTAGTTATAGAATGCCTTTAATTTTTTTGTATTCAAATAACAATGGCAACAAATTTTTATGTAACAGGGTATTTTTTTGCATCGATACGTTGGAGGACGAATCTTTTTTAAATGTAATTAAGATTTATTTGTTTGTCCCCCAGATTTATTTTATAAAAAATATTTGAATTATATTATTATATTTATTTATTTATCTAAAAGTCTATGGTAAATATATTACTTAAGTAGATTATTCTTATAGCGTTAACCAGTTGCATAGTAGTTTTTGTTTAGAATTTAGAATTCCAAAACTACTTAAAATATTCTTTTATAAATAGATTTATGAGATAAAAAAGATTGAGATTTTTAGAAATAGGGAATTGGTTGGTTGACAAGTTTCTTATTAATTAAAAATAATTATTTGTTTTTCTTAATTAAGTAATCAAATTAGATTGGGAGTGAGTCAATTTGTTATTATGTGGTAGCACATGCAATCATTCATTCTTACATTTTTTTTTTTATCTAAAAATAATTTTAATATAAAATTTTTATTTTTTGGTTTAAAATTACTTATATTTCAAGATGATAAATAAATCTTTTAAAAAAAGACTTTAAATAAAATATATTAATTAAAATAATTCCTTATAAAATACTATATACTTCTATTAAAAATAACTCCTAATTACCATATATATATATATATGATCTTTCAATTAATACCCCACACTTATCTTTCCTCACAAGTATTGTCACATACCCCGGTAACCTCGCAGGTAAAAGTAGGAAATTAGAATTCTTTTATACAAATTACCCACTAGTAATTTATCAAATTCATAACTCCACAATCATCATTAACCATTAGACATAGAGTTCATTAATGCATCAAGTAAATTGCAATAATAGACGGTAAGTTACATAACCATTAACCACCACTGTGGTAGTGTAATAATATAAACCATCTCATGAATCCTTGCACCCATTTCTTGATATCCTTAATCATGTTAGATAATCATGTACTAAGACATTATGGTTGTCACGTCAAATAAAGAACCATCATCATCAAGGACCCATCATTATCAACAGACACATAAGGCAATCACATCAATCACACCATAGAACACGGATATACCCTGGAAACCCCGTAGGGTGAAAACCAGCAAACGTTTAATCTTATTATTAAACGCTCGTGAGGGTTTTCACCCCTCACTCAATGGCTCATAAGGGATTTCATCCCTTAACCATTGTTATTAAAATCATTATAATGAAATCATCATTACGCTGTCACATAACTAGCTATAAGCTAATACAGTTTTCATGTAATCTTTTATTTACATACCGCCACATGCAACCTTCCTTGTGGCATAATTGTTCTAGCAATCGACAATACTGCAGCTTGAACTCATCTGCATGGACGAATAATCCTTTCCTGCCATAGCGTTAAACATCACTTTCCTTGGCACCATCCGCCATCGTTTCCTGTCAATGAAATTGTCAACAAACTTGGCAACCAGGTTAGATATCATATTGATCAATCAATAAACAAACTCTAAAAGAGATCTTTGAACATCTGCTCGTCTACATAGACCAATAATCATTTTCCCGCCACAAGGTCAAACATTACTTCCCTTTGGCACCAACCGCCATAGTTCCCGCGCACGACCCAGCCAGCATCGGCGGAGATGATCGATAATGTGAGCTCGGAAGGCATGCCTTGCGTTTAGTATATCCACTTGTGCAGATCTGAAGGATGCCAGCCACCATTGAATATGTAAATTACTGCTTCCGATTGAAACATTGAGCGGATTATGGCCTCTTACGCTGCGAATTCTGACAGCAACACCACTTCTGATTTTCCATGATGTATGCATTAGGAATACGAAGGCTCAGAGAACAGGGTAGGAATGAGTTATTCCTGACCGTATCTTTATCATACGGTTTAGTGAATGAAACCACGCCTTTCCGCACTATGTTTCCATGTACTTGTAAAATCCAAATAAAGACGTGAACCCTCGTACGCGTTGTAGCTGGAGAAATAAGCATGATTCCGAGTTTGTATCCTGCAAATAGAAGCATCAACTGATCTGCTGGAATATATTTCACGTGCTCCAGCTCTGGTTTTAGATCAGGCCACAGAATATTTGGAGTACACCAAGAGCATCAAAGTTTTCTTTAAGAGCAATTTGAACACCAATTGAAAGCATGTCTTTCTTCAAACACATGACAGGCATTATCAGCGTCGTTTGATTTAACATTACCTTGTACAGGAATTCCATCTTACACTTTGCATGCAGACCTTTCATCAAACACTTGGCACGCACACTCTGCTGCCATGGTATCGCTGGAGATATTGGCTTGGAAACCCGTCTCACAAGCAGGCACAGATCCGCCCCATGACTTATTTGAGAGCGAAGTTCTTTAACAGCCGCGTAAGACGTCTTCTTGATCGCAACCTCCAGTTTGGGCGTCGATTTCCAAGTCTTTAACCTCCTTAATTTCTTCTGCCACATCCTTCATAACCACGTCACCGACCTCAGCATCCAAATTCGATTCCAAACCTATTTGGAAGGCACAGGGGACTCAAGCAGCTCAATTTCAAGATTTCGGAACAACCAGTGCCTTGAGCTGGAATATGGGTTTGAGAAAGCCACTGGGCTAGTCATTGGGTTCGAACTTGGGTTGTTTGAAAACAGCATACGCAGGGATGCTGTGAAAATGGAGAGATCTCGACAATGCCCTCCTTTTTGGCGTTACCCATAGCTGTTGTAAACAGAGCCATCCCCCCGAGGATTCGATCCCTCACCCTTATCTTCCGTTGAAAAGAATCAAGGTGTAACTCTTAACCATCCTTATGGCTAGCAATCGTGAGATCCAGAACCTCCAACCATTCGATCACATCTCGTTTCTCCTAACAAGAATCAGTTATCACCGGTATATAGGACAAATGGGTTCCACGCGCACTTCGCTAAAATATTCCCCTCCATTAGTTTTATCAACAACAAGAATTAGTTTTCAAAACTAATTCGTAATCTTTTAAAAGAATTACTATTTACTCAACTGTGTAGTTTTACACCGAGTTTATTTAGGGATATTACATACTCCCCCCCTTAACAGGAACACCGTCCTCGGTGTTCGTCTTCCATTGAGAACTTGAGATTATACTCATGGTATTACCATTTAAACCACACAAAATGTGATCCTTTCCTTTTAAAATCAACGATTTCATTCCAAGGAAAGACGACAACAAAATAGTAATGATATAGTCATAAGAAATATCATTAGATATAAGCATCAATAAACATAAGCATTCGTAATTGCAAAAATATGCAACTTCTAATCGCCACCACTTGGCCCTTATTCATTCATGATAACAATTCTCTGTGTCAACTTACCATTACTTACCATCTATGCTTGAAGATCATGAATACCTTCATGTAAGCATTTCAATAGTGGTTGGACCACTCTTCAACCTTCCATGGTAAGTAATTCCTGTAATATATGACTAACAAATTCAATCACATTAGTCACTATATTTTGAGTCAAATGAAATACTTTTGACTAGCAATCAATTGTGCAATGCTAAATGATTTCTAAATCACAGTACTTTTACAAGTACTTAAAGAGCACTAACACTAATCAACAAATGATAAATCACTGCTCATGTGCACACTGCATGAATTCTTACTAAAGACATCCGCAAAGTACTTCTAAAAGTACCAAAAGAGCACCTAGCTCTCTAATCATCAAAACAGTCAATCACTGCATCATTTGGAAATGGTCTTAGCCCCTACTAAGACTTTCACAAGATTAATAAAATGATAAAGGAATTAAAATTTCCAATAACTCCTTATGGAATATTAAATTCATTTCCTGTTAAATGTGCATAACACATTTCATACAACTATATATAAAATTTATTTTCAACATATCATATAGATGATTCGTTCATTTCTTTAGCCATGAGCACCCTAATAGGCTAAAGAATTCCCAACCCATGGGAATTGGTTTCCACAACCAAATCGAGTCATTTTCACATCCAGACAGTTTCTTTGATAGAGACCTTACCAGATCTAACATGGAATTCCACTGGCCAACCAGCTCAAGAATTCCAGGGAGAGTAAATCTGGGCAGACAAGTACCATCAACCCCTCCGGGCAGGTAGTTGCCATCAACCCAAGGCATTCCAGCCTTTCACAATCCGGGCAGACAAGTACCATCAACCCCTCCGGGCAGGTAACTATCATCAACCCAAGGCATTCAAGCTTTTCACAATCCGGGCAGACAAGTACCATCAACCCCTCCGGGCAGGTAACTGTCATCAACCCAAGGCATTCAAGCTTTTCACAATCCGGGCAGACAAGTACCATCAACCCCTCCGGGCAGGTAATTGTCATCAACCCAACTATCCGCAACTGTCTGGCGTGTTAAATTTCTCTTTTATTACTCTTTCTCAAAGTAATTTACACAATGAACCATATGAACATTATCATTAGCACAACAAACATGCATGTATACCATGCATTTACACTTAACCCCCAACATGGGTCCACATCATCAAGATTGATGGGAAACATATCCATCATACACGTTGTATGCATGCAATTTTCCAAATAACATAATTCATACATATCATATAACATCATTCTTTCTCATTTATAATTGCATTTCACATTGCAGCAATTTATGTGATGAGTTTTCTTGTTGCCATTAAGCTACCACTACTTAATCCCATCAGCAACGTTAGTTATAAATATGCATCAGTTAACACATATTCCATTTCCAAGAATGTTCATGCATGTAATATTGTCATGTATAAAAGCATATGCAAATACTCATTAATGTATAAATGTCAACAACAGTTGAGTTAATACTCTCAGCATTTCCAATTTTTGCCATAGTCTGTTGTCTTAATCCAAATCATCATTACTGGAGTATTATCTTACGTTTACTATGGCTGGCTTTAGTCATGCATCGTTAGTGTAATTAAACATAATTTCTCTAACATACAAGAACATAACTCTTATGTCACAATGACTAATCCTTGTGCATACCATTGCTTATCATATAAGCCCTTCTTTAATGTATGCAACACTTATTCCCTTCACTAGAAGACTACCATCATTTCATACAACAAACCACATACCTCTTCCTTAAAGGAAGTCATTTTAATCTTCATTCCTCTATCTTCTGAGGTGAGGGTTTCTCAAGATTCCCTTTCAAGAAATGATTAAAGATATCTATCTTTAGGCATAAAAATCAAGATGCAAAAACAAGGTTTACTTATCGTTTATGCATCAAAATCAAGCAATCAACACAGCTCATCCAACAAGACAATCTCTCCAAGCGATTATTATTTTTCAAGGAAGCTAACATGACCACTTTCTTTAAGTACACACAGACTTATAATTCCAAAGTCACAATAGCTACCAATATGCAACATGTGTTCTCCTAACACAGTTACTTTACTTCAATGCACATAGTTCTTTTCATGAAACAAGTAAGGATTTTGGTTCTTGTATGAACACTATTCTAATGTGTCTTTAAGGAAAGAACCTCTATTTTTATTTTCAAGAAAACTCTCATAGAATCCTTTATCTTCATACATGAAGTATGCACACTCTTCTAGAATGAGACTATATTTAAGTATATATATAATACACTCTTTCTTCAAGAAAGATAGATGTGAATATCTATGTGCCTAGAAGCACATCTTTAGCTATCTTTATCATGCATGTAATGCATAATCGTTTTACTAGAACTTAGAAACTAACTAGAATTATAATGCAATTAGCATATATATATATATATATATATTTCCAAGAAGCTTTTATCAAATAAAGATACATATTTTAATTCAAGAAAACTTGACCACCTTCCATGCTATGTCCTCAGGACATTTATATGCCTCATCTTCTTTTCTCAAGAAGATACTTTGGCTATATTTAGCAAGGGTTTTGTAGACAAGAGACAAGCATTTCACACACAAGACTCACGCGGAGTCTTCCTAATAGGAACTACCTATTTTCTTTACCAAGAAAACATACAGAATAATCAATCTTGAACTGCATGCATTAACGCATTTTCTTTACCAAGAAAATCTATAAAAGAACCATTCTTTTACTGCATGCATTCAAATACTTTCTTATATAAAACATTCATACATGTTCTTCAAGAAAGTGAGCAAGATACTTATCTTATCCTTGGATCAACATGCATAACTAACAAATTAAACCACCCTTACCGGAAGCAATTGCTCTACTTATGCAATTAGAGGCATAATCTCCTAAGTAACACACATGCATGAGAGTTACCACTTGATACTAGATGCAACAAGTACCATGTGTCCATTTCAGAATAATGACTTGAAGGAGACATTACGAAAATCATTAACATCAATACACTATAGTTATCATTTCCAACTCCTTAAGCATGGTCAAGGGAATACTCACATGCACATCGAGTGCTTATCTAGTCGTCCCCAGACTTAGAGTCTTCTGCAAGATTCTGATACTCAAAACTTGCTCCATCTGGTCATCACCAGACTTAGCGATTCTTTTCCCATCTCTGTCTGTCCCTACAGCACGGTCTTCTTCCTTCTCCTTGCTTCCATTTCCTTTGGAAGCATCTATAGTTGGGGAAGGTAGTTAGAGTTTACTGACAACTGTATTAACACAGGTAGTCTATTTATGAGTAATTATCACATGTAATTATACCATGAATGGGTCCTAGAAATGTTACCCACTGAACATGCCTTTACAATTAACCTCACACTGAATGCAACATGCATAAGAAATCCATCATTCCCATAGTAGAGATAAATTCAACCATCATTAAATCGAGGCTCCAATGGTTTTTATCTCCCAACAAGTAATGATTAACATAAGCACATACCATGCTAATGGATTTCAGTTAATTAGAAGGTAATCATCATTAAAACTATTAGGACATAAGCATATACTATTCATCATGCATTCTCATGGTGAATAAAATTAAGAACTCTTCTCATAAACAACTGGAACTATAGCACAGAGAGAGTAAGAATCTTCACACACACATTCCATGCATGTGACATCAATCAACTTCACTTGTTTACGAATTGTAGCAATCTTAGTCCAATTCAATTAATGCATATAAGTTCTATGGGTTAGTCATACAACACTAACCAATCTCAACTACCAATCATCTTCATGCATCCATGACAAGGCTAAATCAAAAGTTAGTTATGACACTCAAGTCTCGCTGCTTGACTCATTGCATGTTTTTCAATATCTAAAGGGGTTCTTCTAATGTCCTTTTTAAAACAATTTTTTCATCCTATTCAAGGATGTTCCCCCTAGTTTATGTTCATGCATTGGCTCATTAAGTTTCGTTCATTGTAATTTTCAATCTAGTTCAATATATTCATTGTTGTTGTTGCCATATGTGCAAATCAAAAGTTGGTAGTTGATTATCACTTCCTCAATGAGTGTTCAATATTTTTCTTAAGTGTAATGAGTGTTCAATTTTGTTTGTAAGTGCGACAAAAGTTTCATTGTCTTTTATCCTCATCAGGAATCCAACGTTATGAACGTAGTTATGCAACAACTTATTACTTGCTTCTCAAAGAAGTTATAAACATGAATCACACCTACCATGCCAAAAGTAGTGTACGGCATAAACGAATATGCGAATGATTAAACTCATACCTGAGTTAATGCCTACTGATGGCGTACCTCAATATCCTTTCCGCTTACCAATTCCCAAAGGCGCCAGTACTGCAACCTTTAGCTCTGATACCAATTTGTCACATACCCCGGTAACCTCGCAGGTAAAAGTAGGAAATTAGAATTCTTTTATAAAAATTACCCACTAGTAATTTATCAAATTCATAACTCCACAATCATCATTAACCATTAGACATAGAGTTCATTAATGCATCAAGTAAATTGCAATAATAGACGGTAAGCTACATAACCATTAACCACCACTGTGGTAGTGTAATAATATAAACCATCTCATGAATCCTTGCACCCATTTCTTGATATCCTTAATCATGTTAGATAATCATGTACTAAGACATTATGGTTGTCACGTCAAATAAAGAACCATCATCATCAAGGACCCATCATTATCAACAGACACATAAGGCAATCACATCAATCACACCATAGAACACGGATATACCCTGGAAACCCCGTAGGGTGAAAACCAGCAAACGTTTAATCTTATTATTAAACGCTCGTGAGGGTTTTCACCCCTCACTCAATGGCTCATAAGGGATTTCATCCCTTAACCATTGTTATTAAAATCATTACAATGAAATCATCATTAAGCTGTCACATAACTAGCTATAAGCTAATACAGTTTTCATGTAATCTTTTATTTACATACCGCCACATGCAACCTTCCTTGTGGCATAATTGTTCTAGCAATGGACAATACTGCAGCTTGAACACATCTGCATGGACGAATAATCCTTTCCTGCCATAGCGTTAAACATCACTTTCCTTGGCACCATCCGCCATCGTTTCCTGTCAATGAAATTGTCAACAAACTTGGAAACCAGGTTAGATATGATATTGATCAATCAATAAACAAACTCTAAAAGAGATCTTTGAACATCTGCTCGTCTACATAGACCAATAATCATTTTCCCGCCACAAGGTCAAACATTACTTCCCTTTGGCACCAACCGCCATAGTTCCTGCGCACGACCCAGCCAGCATCGACGGAGATGATCGATAATGTGAGCTCGGAAGGCATGCCTTGCGTTTAGTATATCCACTTGTGCAGATCTGAAGGAAGCCAGCCACCATTGAATATGTAAATTACTGCTTCCGATTGAAACATTGAGCGGATTATGGCCTCTTACGCTGCGAATTCTGACAGCAACACCACTTCTGATTTTCCATGATGTATGCATTAGGAATACGAAGGCTCGGAGAACAGGGTAGGAATGATTTATTCCTGACCGTATCTTTATTATACGGTTTAGTGAATGAAACCACGCCTTTGCGCACTATGTTTCCATGTACTTGTAAAATCCAAATAAAGACGTGAACCCTCGTACGCGTTGTAGCTGGAGAAATAAGCATGATTCCGAGTTTGTATCCTGCAAATAGAAGCATCTGCTGATCTGCTGGAATATATTGCACGTGCTCCAGCTCTGGTTTTAGATCAGGCCACAGAATATTTGGAGTACACCAAGAGCATCAAAGTTTTCTTTAAGAGCAATTTGAACACCAATTGAAAGCATGTCTTTCTTCAAACACAGGACATGCATTATCAGCGTCGTTTGATTTAACATTACCTTGTACAGGAATTCCATCTTACACTTTGCATGCAGACCTTTCATCAAACACTTGGCACGCACACTCTGCTGCCATGGTATCGCTGGAGATATTGGCTTGGGAACCCGCCTCACAAGCAGGCACAGATCCGTCCCATGATTTATTTGAGAGCGAAGTTCTTTAACAGCCGCGTAAGACGTTTTCTTGATCGCAACCTCCAGTTTGGGCGTCGATTTCCAAGTCTTTAACCTCCTTAATTTCTTCTGCCACATCCTTCATAACCACGTCACCGACCTCAGCATCCAAATTCGATTCCAAACCTATTTGGAAGGCACAGGGGACTCAAGCAGCTCAATTTCAAGATTTCGGAACAACCAGTGCCTTGAGCTGGAATATGGGTTTGAGAAAGCCACTGGGCTAGTCATTGGGTTTGAACTTGGGTTGTTTGAAAACAGCATACGCATGGATGCTGTGAAAATGGAGAGATCTCGACAATGCCCTCCTTTTTGGCGTTACCCATAGCTGTTGTAAACAGAGCCATCCCCCCGAGGATTCGATCCCTCACCCTTATCTTCCATTGAAAAGAATCAAGGTGTAACTGTTAACCGTCCTTATGGCTAGCAATCGTGAGATCCAGAACCTCCAACCATTCGATCACATCTCGTTTCTCCTAACAAGAATCAGTTATCACCGGTATATAGGACAAATGGGTTCCACGCGCACTTCGCTAAAATATTCCCCTCCATTAGTTTTATCAACAACAAGAATTAGTTTTCAAAACTAATTCATAATCTTTTAAAAGAATTACTATTTACTCAACTGTATAGTTTTACACCGAGTTTATTTAGGGATATTACAAGTATGATAAAAATTTTAAATTTTCTTTATTTTAAAATCTACCGCATCTTTCTCTAATTTCTTAATAATAAATCTTTTCACGATTATATAACAATTTTTTAAAAACTTACCAATTTACTAAAATTTAAGCTAATAATTAATTACATCATATTTTAAAAATAAAATGAAGTAACCATTTAAAAAGAGGGTGATATCTGCAATAATGGAATATTCTTTTAATCATCTAATAATTTTATTTTCTTTTAATAGTCACTGTTTTTATTGTAAATGTGAGTTTTTTTATTTATTGAAATGTTTGTATGACGGCTAATGAAATAAGTAGATAAAGATCATCGTGAAATGTGATATTTATTGAATCAAATGACGGCTTCTACAATCGTTTTTTCTGAACGCACTTGGTTACGTGAACGTAACTGACCATTCATTCCAACATCAATATTTGACTGTTGTGTAAAAGTTAGATTATGGACGATTTTTCATGGTGTTGAATTAGCATCATCCACAGTAACAAAATACATTCCGCACAGAGAACGTTTTAACGTCATTTCCTGCAATCTTCATTGAGTAAATGATTCTATGAATTTGTAAATTAGCCGCCAGGTCTGCATCTTTGGGCAGGGACGGCAATGAACGTATAGACAGCTGAACCATGGATTGTTAGGGTCTAAATATGGAATTGGATAGGATATAAGGAATGAAATAATAACGAGATGTTTCGATTTTGGTTTTTATAAGATAATAGTATTTAGTTTATCTAAATTAGTATAGATTATTTTAAATATTTATTCAACATGAGTTTAGAGGGATTTGATTTTTTTTACTTGTAATTTTTTTACGAGTAGATATTATTTAAATGTTTTGTATAGTTATTTAATTTTCAGATGTTTTAAATTTTTTATTTTGGTTTATATAAGCAAAATTTCAAGTTTGATGCGAAGTTTACACATCATACTGAGTTGTAGAATGAACTTCTTGGCTCAATGACCATTTCAAATAAATTGATATAAATCGGTTAGAACACATCCAAATAGTTCAGATTGGTCAAAGACATAGTCCTGTGTGTATAATGACCAAAGTGATTTGATGAAATAATATATATTGAGATATTTATTTTGGAATAGGGTTTTCAATGTTTTAAATTAATTAATTATTAAGATAAGAAGTACTATATGAAATAGGTTATGGTTTTTTGAAATATGTGATATTAATAAATTATGATATTTGTTTATGATAGTGTAACAAAGCTTATAAATCTTATTACAAGTAAAAATTTTGTTACAAGTTTTTTAATTGTATATATATTTAATTCACATATTAATTATTTTAATAATTATTAATAATAATGATAATTTAAAATAAAATTACAATTTAACTAATTTTTATGATTTTATTTTTTATTTTTATTTATTTTGATAATATGAAAAGCATTATAAAGTGACTATTTTAATATTTATCATGAATGGATACTTATTTATGTTTATATAATCATACTAATACAATTATAATTATAAATATAAATAATTAAATGTAATTGATTATATATATATAATTAGGATGTTTGACTTATAAAGGGAATTAAAAAAAAAAATAACCGTTTAAGAAATTTCAAAATTAAGATGAAAAAGAGACCTATTTTTTTATTTTGATTTTATATTATTTTGTTTGTTTATGATATAGATATTTTGTATGTTTATTTAAATAATATATTAATTAAGCACAATTATAATGTAAAATAAAAAATTATGTGTGTGGAAAATATTTCTAATTATATATGTAATTTTTTTTATAAGCTTTTTTATCGGGGAGAATTTTTTTTATAAGTTACTAATTAAAAGAGTTTATATTAAGTTACTAAATATTTCATGAGAAAGCTGATAAAGATGTTTGTTCAAAATAAAGATTAGTATTTCATAAGTTGAAATAGTTGAAAATTAAAAAAAAAAAAAAATTTGTGTGATTAATTATTAAATATTATAGATTGTGAGTGCAGTTTGGGTGGTAGGAAGGAGTGGCTACTATTCTCCATATCCTTGCCCCTCCAATATTGACATGCTTGCTCCTTCAAACTAATTTCTATTTGAAAAATATCTGGGTTTTCCATGAATGTATCTAGTATCGATCCAGAGTATAGTGAATCACCCACAAAATAAAATAAAAGTATATATTAAATATAAAATAAAGTAATATATAATCTCTCACATGATATAAGTAATAAAACAAAATTTTATTAATATAATAATGATTTATAAGAAAAAAGAAAAATAAATATATTTATAGGAAAACATATTATTTAATTAGTAATATATTTAAATAAAAGAAAGATTATATAAAAGAATATATAACTTATCAATAATTGTTATTTAAGGTAAGGGTTAGATAGCATGATATAATTAAATAAATAAAAGTGAACTTGATGATTTAGATAATAACTTAAATGGATACCAAAGTTGTAGTCAAATTTTGGAAAGAAGATATTCAGATATGAGTGTTCGAATGCATGCCAAAGGAGGGAGGGGAGAAGGCCTACCACCTTGTTGTCACCCCATGCATATAATAGGGGGATGCCATGACCAAACGACCCCACGCACTCACACATGTTCACAATTTATGACAACGCGGAGCATTAAACTAGAAACATACACAATCACCCTGTCTTCTAGGTATTGCTGGAGTCACCCCGTTGTTATGTGGGGCCTTCACTATATAATCAGGATGTTTGTGGGATTTTCCTCCCCTGCATTCACAATTGTAGTACGTTGATTAAAGAAGGATCATGCCCTCCTGGTTTGACATTCTAGTACTCATTCTTTATAGCTGATTGGACATTTTGCGAACTTCAAACATCCATGGGGGTGAATGTAGTTGGTTTGGGCATTACCTAGTGAGAAGGTTAGTACCAAGATTCCATTGAGATACTCTGAAATGCATCTAGACTAGGACCATTGGTAAAGTTGTCAACCTACTACCCCTCCAGATGGTATTGTAATTATAGTGTTATGGTTTTGGTTTTTTGGTCCAAGAACTTGGTCTTGGCCCTCTAGTTAGATACATCAACCTATTGTATCTTGTGGGGAGGCTTCCTGTTGTTTCTCCATCCCACTAAGGGCCATATGTTGTTTAATGTTGTCCCCGACACATCTTTGCTACTCCCTAAGCTCTTGTTGTGCTTGAATCCTCCACCCCTAAATCTTCTCTTCATGTATGTTTTGCACTGGCCCTCCCTTGGTTTTCATTCACCCACCCTTTTCCTAGTACCATGTTGTGGAAATGAATGCATCTTAGCATGGCCATAGCAGCCTAGGCCCTACTAGTAGGCCTTGAGCCCAATCTGAGGCCTAGTTTGCAATGGAAATTTACCATTTAGCCTCTACCCCCCCTCCCCCCACCCGTGAAAATCCAGGATGAAATTGATTTACTCAAAGCTTAGGTAGTTTGCGATAGGAATTTCTATTTCGACTCAGAGATTCAAGCCATTGTTGCTGATTGGGTTCTAGATTCTTGACATAACAAGGGTCATAGGAACCAATATTTTCACTCCATTACTTTGTATTAGAAAATGAAAACAGTGTTGGGTCGTGTCATCCAATAAAAACAAAATGCCCATAACGAAATCATTACTTGCCTCAACTACACCCAACATGTCAAAAAGCATCTGCACTCTTGTTTAGTTGCACATATTGAGATACATCTTTCATGTGGGAGAGAGTCCTCACTAGGTCCAAGCACACAAGATCCCATCTCTACAACTTCATCTAAGGAAAGTTGAACGCTCATATTCATTATAATTTTATGCTTATGATTTTTGAATTTCATTTTAATTTTTTTTTTATGTTTTAAACATGTGCTATGTTTATTATCATTGTGACTACTATTTTGTAATTTCTATAAAATCACTACCAGAGATTGCTCATGACTTAGAGATAATCATATTTCAATTTTGATATGATTAATTTTAATAGAAAAAAAAACTTTATAATATACTTATACTTTTTTTTTTTTTTTTTTTTTTTTTTTTTTTTTTTTTTTTTTTTTTTTTTTTCTGAATCATACTATGCTATTTATATTACAAAAAAGGAAAAAATTACATCATCATTGTTACAACAGAGCCGTAGCCCTGTGATTCCTGTCGAATGACTGACAGTGAGCTCAGGAATTATCATCTCCAAAATTACATAAGACTGACACGAAACCAGGCCAACATTCATGAGACCGACACTAAACATACATGATTAGCCGAAACTGAAACACATAGAGACTGGGACAAATATAGATATCCGTCACTGTAACAGGTAAGGAAAAAATTACATAAGGATAAAGACCAGACACATAAAGGATAGCGGTGAGAACAAACAGTGAAAAAATTCCATTCTCAGAGACCTGAGGCGGACTTAAGAGCGAGCTAGTCATCATCGGTGGTGTGCGGGTCTTCCTCCATTTTGCATCCGGGAGTGTTCTGTTGCGCAGGTTCACTTGGGCCTGCCCCAGGATCTGGGGAGAAGCTTTCATGGACAGGGCGCAGCATATCAGTGGCGGGAACTTGCATATCAATAGTAGGAGCCAACCCAGGAATCCGTGGTGGGTTGGCTTGAGGAGCCTCTTCTTGACCTCCCAGATTTCTGCAATGCTCAACCAAAACCGTGACAAAGAAAGTAGAGTTTGAGAGAGTACAAGGTATGCGATATCTCACCATGGGATGCATAGCGTGCCCACAATCCATAATCTCCCGGTGTTCCACTGCTCTGCCTCTTCCAACCGCCCGTCCTCTGTAAACCGATGCTCTGCCTCTACAAGCCGGCCTTCCCCTGGAGCGTCTGCGTTCAGAAGAGATCTCGATTGAGGATGAAGGGGAGGGGGATCGCCTCTGAGACGAAGCCTAACCTCTGGAGCAGTCGCGTCGATTAATCATCCTATGTCGCCTTCTTTGCTTCCCTGAATTGTTCAAATTGCAGGTGTATCTCCTCTCAATTTCCCGAATGACTTGAGCATAAGCCAGCCCTACCTCCGAGCACTCAAACCCTTTGCTGGACGGCGAGAGAATAACAGAGATGTCGTGCATCCCCAAATTTCTCAGAGAGCAAGGATACTCCCTCGCCGCCTCCCTCAGAACCAGAGAGTAAGCCACCACAACCTCCCTCAGAGCCAGAACGTGAGCCCACACAAACTGCGGGAGAATGACAGAGTGTTCATGGCTTTGAATCGCCATGTTCCAGTTACCAAGACGAGCAGTGAATGTCGAAAGGACTCCGCTGGAATAAACCACCTCCGTTCTTAAATGCATCACATGGCCACACCAGATGTGAATCGTCCTGGTATAGGTGGCTCGTCCGGGCTGACACACGCCCTTATGACGAGCCACCAATCTGTCATGCGTTACAACCACCCGCATCTGGGAGGGAGAGGTCTTTTTGCACCAAAGCGATGCAGTCTTGTTTGAGTTGTTCATCATCAACCATGTCCAGGGAGCCAGAGAAGTATGGTGATGATTGAGAAACATCTTGGTTAGCCATTCTGTCGGCTACCTGATTTGCTGTTCTTCACACATGCTGGAAGGTTATGCTTTGGGGAGTCTTAAGCTTTGCCTCCAGGGATTCCAACCTGCTTAGCAATCTCCAGCTGGCTGCTAGTTTGACTGTTGTTGTCCCTGCCTGAATTTTATTGGCTGCTGCTATTAGGATGAGAGAATCGCCCTCAACCTCTAGAGGGAAGAAGTGATTTTTCTCTGCTATACATATCCCTTGCCAGAGATCTTCCAGCTCAGCTACATTGTTAGTGTCTTTGCCTATTGAACCAAAATAAATGTGTAGAGTTGCTCCTGTATGGCTTCTGATGATTCCTCCGAAACCTGCAGGACCAGGATTACCTTTAGCTGCCCCATCAAAATTGAGCTTGAATGAGTTGTAAGCTGGTGGGGACCAGGAGGATGGGGAGGTGGAACTGCGAGGAGGACGGGAGGTGATCTTTGCAAAGGCGGAGAGGTCAAGATTCCATTCTTTCAAAATGTCCTTCTCTTGCTGCGCTTCTGGCATGTCTATATCATACCAGGTTCTTATGGCTAAGGTTTCCTGTATGTTTCTTTTGTAGATGAGCCACAGAGCATCGATTGTCCGGGAAGCGTTGTTGAAGATTCTGGAGTTGCGTTCTTTCCAGAGAATCCAGTATAAAAAGCCTGGTATTAGCCCCCAAAGTGTATTGAGAAGATGGATTTTGAATGGGTTCTTTTCCCAGTTCCTGATATTTTCCGTTATATCCTCGACCCTGGGATCTGTTCTCTTGTTGCATTTCTCCACTTTCTCCCAAAGTTGCTTTGCTAGCGGACATGTCTCCATTAAATGGCTGATTGTCTCAGAGTTGAGATTGCAATTTGGGCATCTAGAAGGCCCAATGAATCCTCTTTTTATCAAATTATCCCAAGTGAGAATGCGCTTTTTACTTAGCAGCCATAAGAAGGTTGAGATTTTGGGCCATAGCCCTGGTAACCAAACTCATGCCCAAATTTGATCTTTATCTGCTTGTGTATCTGAATAGCGCAATTGGTGTGCTTCTTTGGTGGTGAATGTGCCTTTGTGCGTGTGACCCCATCTGAGCTTATCCTGCTGGTTTGAGTGACGGATTCTGCGATGTGTGAGTTCCTGATCCATTTCTGAGTAAGTTTCACCCTCCCAATCCCTCTGCCAGCTGCTAGCTGGTTTCCACAGTTGGTATCCATGAGGCGCTACTGGTTGCCAGAATTGTTGTACCTGAGTGAGGTTTTCTTGCTGCATGTAAGATTGCCAGATTGGCTTTTGGAATAGATTCGCAAGTTTGGGGAGCTGCTGCCACGAATCCTCCCAAAACTTGGCAGATGTGCCTGAGTGGACTTCCCAGAAGCTGTGTTCCTGAATGAAGTGGCTATGAGTCTTTGCGGCATTCCAGATTGGTGATCCTTGGGCTGTGGAGTTAATTCTGATGAGTTCGTTCCAGTGACTTCCCGGAGCATATTTTGCTTGCCATAAGCTAGCCCAAGGTGAGTGAGGCTTGGCAATCCAATTCCACCACATTCGGGCTCCCATAGTGTTGTTACTTTGGAGCGGATCCCGGAGTCCCAGTCCTCCTTCTGATTTGATCTTGCACACTTCTTTCCAATTGACAAGAGCCCATTTTCGATTCCTACTAGTGGAGCCCCAAAGGAAGTTGCGCTGGAGGTTGCGAATGGCTTTTAAGACCCATTTTGGAGCTGCCATGGTGGAGAAGAGGTACAGCGGCATAGCTTGGAGTACCGACTTGATCAGAACTAATCTGCCTGCCATGTTGAGAGCACGAAAGGTCCACGATGAGAGTTTTGATTCTAGCTTATCAAGGAGAGACCGCCAGGAAGCATGTTTGATGGCTGAGTTAGAGAGGGGAGCTCCAAGGTATTTAGATGGCAGATGGGATATGGTGAAACCCAAAATTCTGGCAATATTCCTTTGAGTGGAGGGGGGGGTGTTAAAAAAGAATAGTTGAGATTTCGAGGCATTGATGGAGGTGCCAGAGGCATCAGAAAAGAGGGAGAGGAGAGACTTAAAAACAGTTGCTTCTCTCGAAGAGGGATGGCCAAATAACATAGTGTCATCAACGAACTGCTGATGGGACAGAGGATTGAGACCATGGATAGAAATACCTTTGAGCTCTTTTGAGGCAACGACTGATTTGAGAAGTCTGCTGAGGCCTTCGGCCATTAGAACAAAGAGAAAAGGTGAAAGAGGATCCCCTTGCCTAATGCCACGGGAGGGTCGAAAGGGGGAGGAGGGAGAGCCATTTAAAAGAACAGAGAAACTTGGGGAAGTGATAAGGTTCATAATCCATCTGGTCCAAGTTGCACTGAAACCAAAGGCTAATAGCATTTTATGAATGTAAACCCAACTAAGCTTATCAAAAGCTTTGGAGAGGTCGAGTTTTAGAATCATACCTGGTTTCTTGAGAATCTTTAATGAGTGTATTACCTCATTTGAGAGTATGATTCCATCCATGATCTGTCGTCCTTCCACGTAGCCAGTTTGTTCCGGAGATATGAGAAGGGGCAGAAGAGGTTTAAGCCTATTTGCGATGACCTTTGAGATTAGCTTGTAAATTACATTGCATAAAGCGATCGGCCGATATTTTTCAAGCTTGTTGGGTTCTCTGCCTTTGGGTACCAGGGCAATGAAGGTGGTATTGAGGGCTGGGAGGATCCAATGCATGCTTCTTGATTCTTCAACGAGGTCCCATACCTCATTTTTGATTAGTTCCCAGAATTAGTGGAAGAAATTGGCTGTAAAGCCATCAGGTCCAGGCGCTTTTCCGTCTTTGAGTTGAGCCATGGCTTCTTCGACTTCCTGCAAGGTCGTGGGCTGGAGAAGTTTGTTATTGTGATCCTCAGATATGATGCTTGGAATATGCTGCGTGATGGCTCTGATTGCCGCATCTCTGTTTTCAAAGGGTTCCGTTAGAATTTCCTTGAAATACCCTGTGAATTCCTTTTCCATTTCCTCGTGCTCCTCAATTCTTTCACCTTGTTGGTTGTTGATGAACGTGATATTATTGTGCATTCGTCTTTGAATGGTGGCTTTGTGGAAGAATTTTGTGTTCTTCTCCCCCTCTTTGAGCCAATTGATTCTGGATTTTTGCCGCCAGAATATTTCCTCTTGTTTCCTGTGCTCCTCAATTTGGTTCCAGAGTATCTGTTCTTGTTGCGCTTGTTCTTCTGATCTGCCCTCAAGAATGAGAGTTTGTTGAAGTATGTGCATTTGTTGTTCCAGTTGTGAGCACTTCTCCTGAATATTACCAAAGTTTGTGCGATTCCATACTTTGCGGACGTGTTTCAGATTTTTTAGTTTTTGCTGGAATTGATACATTTTGGCTCCATCTGGCGGGATGTAGGCTGCACATGCATCGCTGACTACCTTCTTGAAAGTAGCATTTGTGAACCAAAATGCTTCGAATCTTAAAGGTCTGTTGCAGCGGTTACCTGGCCTGGACCATTGTAGCAAAATAGGCCAGTGATCAGATCCACTTTGGGGAAGAATGGAAGCATTGAAATCCCCTCCTAGGTGGATTGCATTGTCATAAAGAAGGAATCTATCAAGCCTGGAAGCAATGTGATGGATACCTCGGCGCTTGTTGGTCCAAGTGAAAATAACATTAGAGGTTGGTATGTCCATGAGTTGATTGTTTTGAATGAATTCTCTGAGTCCCTCGCTGTCACTGTCGAGCCTAATTCTTCCTCCCTGCTTCTCTGCCATGGATGTTATTATGTTGAAGTCGCCGCCCCCAATCCATAGCGGGAATTGCCTATTTTCGTTGAGGATAGAGATCGTTTCCAGAAGTTCTAGTTTTTGCTGAATTGTCTGAGGAAAATACACATTTGTGAGATGCCCATGGATTCCGGTGCCAATAAGATGGAAGGAGGCTTGAATAAGATGGGGGGTGGCATGGTAGTCATATAAGGTGATGATTTGCGGGTTCCACATAATGGCTAAACCGCCTGAGGCGCCCGAGGCGTCTACAGAGATAGCGCTGCTTCCTGCCCAGACTTTGCTGCGAATTCTTTCAATAGCTTCAGTACTGCTTTTAGTTTCTTGCAGAAAAACTATGGTTGGTTTTTCTTGTTGAATCAAGTTTTTGATCATTCTATGTTTTGAGGGGTTGTTGAGTCCTCTCACATTCCAGGATATTAACTTCATTTAAACTGAGATTTGGGTTTATAGAACTTTGTCAACTTAGGGAATCGCCCCGACTCCATAAGTATTTCACCTAATGCTATGGTTCTTTGTAGATATGTCTTTATTCCCCGTTTCTTGGGATCTTTGAGCACCATTTTTCCGTCCCATGGGCTGCCTCCCTGTATGCCAAGGCTTTTGTTATGCTGCACCTTGGTTAAGACTCCTTCCAACTTTTCGATTTGCCAGGGGAGAATTGAGTTGTATTCTCTCTGTTTGCATGCCGTTTCAAGTGTGAAGATGTCTAAACCATCTAGACTAACATCCACCTGATCTTCCTCCATAACAGTAGTATACCCTAGTTCTTCCTCATCCGTTTCTTGCTGAAGACTGAGGGCCAAAGTAGCATCTGTCTCCATATCAGTGTCTTGTTGCTTATTGTCCGGTGGAGTGTTCTCTTGGGAGAAGGAGGAAGGACTGAGACTCGACTCCGATTTTCCTTTCTCCAAGGAAGGGTTTGGATGGAGAGTCGAGAGAGCAGGATCAGAGGGCTGCAATGGGTTTGAGGGGTTGAGGGAAAAAGAGGGCGAAGAGGTATTCAGTGGGGGTTCAGAACTGGGTTGGTCTTGCTTGTTATGCGTAGCAAGAACAGAGAATCTGTTCTGGGAGTCAGCTTTGAGAGCATTGTCTATGACTGGCTGACTCTTTTTGGCATGCCTACGACGGTTGGGAATTTTTGTGAAACCTTCAGAGTCTTTGTCAGAGACAACATCAGCTGCTTTGGACTGAGAGTTCAATGGACAATCTCAGAATAGGTGGCCATGCTCATGACACTTGCGACAGCGGAAGGGAATATGCTCATAATCTAAAGATTGAGTCCATTCATAATCATCATGATAGAGTTTTACCGTATCAGCTAGAGCTTTGGTCAGGTGCATGTGGATGCAAATCCTAGCATATGAGGTGTATTTGCGAGTTTTTGTCTCAGCCGCGTCTCGGATGAAGGTGCCAAGCTTGTTGCCTATATCCGCCAGCGTTTCTTCTTTCCAGTATTCCGCCGGGAGGGAGTACATCCTGATCTAGACTGGAGCCCAACTGAAATCTTCCTTGTCGGGGTTGAATCTTGGTTTCCATTCTGTGAGATAGAGACCTGAAGAGTTGAAGAAGTAAGGGCCTCCTTCAAATATCCGCACTCTGTCCTCCACACAATGAAAGATTGCTGTGAAAAAGCCTTTTGGACCGAGTTGCAGAGTGATTTGTCCTTTGGGCTTCCATTTTGAAGTTATCCAGCCTTGTAAGGTTTTCTCCGTGGGCCAGAAACCTAAAAACTTTTTGATAAGTGCGTGATCTTGCATGTACTGGATCTCACCATTGATACGGTGGCTAGGCAAGTCAACCTTGATGGGTTCAGCGGCTTTTGGGATACAGGTGGCCGAAGTTGCTTTTGTCTGCGACGCTTTGGCTTTGTTATGCATCTCCTTATCTGCAGTTTCTTCTTCTGTCGGGGCAATGTGTGTTTTGTCTTCATTCTTCTGATGTCCGTTTTGTCCTTCTTTTGGGCCTGCGCCAGAGGGGAATAGAAGTTGTACGTGTTGCGATTTGTCAGAGCTTGAAGCGTTTTTTGGAGGGGAGGCAGAGCTCTCCCCTCCTACCGCCATTTCCATTGCAAGCAACCAGCAGAGGTGCGGCGGCAGCAACAGTGTAAGCGGTCAAGGGCGGCGACTGGTTAGGGTTTGGCAGCGCTTGACAGAGTTTTGCATCAGAGTTTTTTTTTCTCGACCTGTTCATCGACAACTTAATCCTCATTCCAAGAATGTATCAATATTACTTATGCAATATACTTATACTTATTGCAACTAATCTAATTACCTTTATAGGAATCCATTATAGTCAAATTACTATTTTATGACTAAATTATAATTTAATAAAAAATAAATTATATATATGAAATATTATGAAATCAATACTACTTCTACTTGTGAAAATACTATTTAAAAAAAATATCTTTACATTTTAAAAATATTTTCATTAATTTAAGTTCACTTCCATTATTTTATTTAATCAAAATATAGAAGAAAAAAATAATAACAATCCTTATATCTATTTTGAATATACGGTGATATTGAGTTTAAATGATTGAAATGTTGTATTCTACAGTATATAAACACACACAAATAAAATATAACGATGTGAAGTGTAATGCCCCACTTAAATCTTATCCTACAAATTTTGTTAATATTACATTATCTGAAAATATTGAGAAATATTGGTCTAATATAAATTTATGATTTCCATTATTCAAATTCCCCACTTACCTTCTCAAATTGAATATTATGTAGGATATGGTCTCCTTTCATTATTTCAAAATATATGTATTCATGTCACATTCCCCAATGTACCCTCACATTTACTTGGGAGAAGACATAGTCCTCTCCATCTTATCATCAATATATATTTGTTCATTTCACATTCCCCAATGTACCCTCACATTTACTAAGGAGAAGACATGGTCCTCTCCATGTAAGTACATTTCACATTCCCCAATGTACCCTCACAGTTACTTGGGAGAAGACATAGTCCTCTCCATCTTATCATCAATATATATTTATTCATTTCACATTCCCCAATGTACCCTCACATTTACTAAGGAAAAGACATGGTCCTCTCCATGTAATTACACTTCACATTCCCAAATGTACTTTTCAGATTTACTTGGGAGAAGACATGATCCTTTCCCATTAAATTCTCAATCTTATATTCATGTCACAATTCCAAATGTACTTCTAGCTTACTTGGGAGAAGAGAAGTCAACTAAGGATGGATGAGAAGTTAATGACATTAATGAGAGGTGGTTGAGGAAAGAGGGTATAAAAAGGAAAGGGGGAAGGAAGAAAAGGGGGGTTTGGAGTCTTGCTTAGGATTGTGGGGGGGTTGGTTGTGATTGTTTGGCCTTGTTATGATTTTGGGAGACCTTGGAAGCCTGTGGAGGTTTCTTGGGTTTGAGAGGAGGAAAGTATCATTATCTAGTTTTGCACATTCTTCTTGAGGACACACTATATCTGGTTGGACTTGGGCACGGAGGGCTAGGGAACCTGTGGAGGTTTCCTGGACTAGGAATTTATTTCCTAGTTGGCTGGGAGGTAAATCCGGTTGGGTCGGTCAGAAGGAGCGTTCAGCTGGAGCTATAAGACAAAGGTATCATCATCAACCGCCAGAACAAGTATTTTTCCATGGACTACTCTTGTTAAGTTGATATCAATGGAATGCTCACCATAATTTATGTTGATTATAATGTAAATGACAAAATTTTATTTGTTTAAAAGCCGTGTAAGTAAGTAAGTTATCACCTCTTATCGTATTGAATTCAGAAAAATTAGATCCATTAGCAGACCCTAGGATAGGGCCCTTACACATGATATCAGAGCCAGGTTCAAAACCTGGACCCAAAGCCCACTAAACCCCAAGGACCGCTAGAAGGAGGGCTTGAACCTCTGACCTTGTAGCTGTTAAGCTGTTTTGGTTAACAACCTCGCTGCCATGGAGTCAAATTCCTGCTCCTTGATGTCAATTTTCATACGTACTTCATTGAATATGAGTATTGTGAGGGAACGATGGTTATCTTTATTAATGAGATAATTGTAGGGGTCAAACAAAATTTGTTCCGAACTATGAAGTTCACGTGATAATTCGTATGGACACAAGCCTTGAATTCTGCAATGCTAATCAAATCTTCAATGTCAGTTCCCAATTTTACATGGACCTTACGATTTTGGTAATAACAAACGGGAGACTTGCAAATTGAGTGACATACATTATTTTCGCTAACATTCTACTGTGTACAAGAACAACAGAGAGATCTGTTGTGTTCCTTTCACACTGAGAAGAACTTGCACCTTCAGAGATGTGCGCAGATTATTCGCCCTGTATCCCGTTAGAGGGATGGGATAGATTACTTTGTTTACGATTAATCCAGCCTTGAGATTCTGCGCATTGACCTGCGCGAGGGGTGCTATTATTTTCCCCACAACTTGGTAGTATTTGGTTGACCTGTGATTCGTAGTAACATTTCATCTTTCGGTAGCCTTGGCTCCTCTGTTATATCTTCCGTTCGTTGTGCATGCCAGAATTCCCAGCCACGGGAATGGGTGCAACTTATATAGACAGATTTAATTGTTTTATCTGGACGAGCTTCTTCCTTTCCAGTTTCCGAAGCCCATGATTCCTGATAACAGTCCTGTGGTTCTGAGTTCGGTTCTTGTGAACTCCAATGTTGTTGCCAAGGATCCATCTCCGAAGTCGCCCGAGTTTTCTTCTGGCAGATGGAAGATCGGCCTCAAGAAATCCCAAACCTCGATCACCGCTCCCAAGGCTTCCAAGAACCGCAATCTCTCAAAAACCCACTATCTACAGGGATCAAACCCTCGGCCTCGTCGTTGCAGCGGTTGTTACTGCTTTGCGACTCCGTCATCAACTGCGCATCGGCTTGATTTTTGGTCCACTGTCTAGATCCTGATTTGGACAAACTATCGTGCTACTCTGTGGATTCCATTAGCAAAGACTTGATTCTCTGCAAACCCTTCAGGATTAATATCAACCCCTCAATAGCGCGACAAATGAATAATAAATACTAGAAAGTGAGGATCTAGAGGTCATATGTTTGGAAAACAATTCCCAAGTACTTCGGTCACTGAAGCTCCAGCTCCCAGCATCAAGTATGTAACTGATCAAAAGCAAAAACAAACCTGTTGAAATCGTAATTTCAACGCTGCTTACGTACACAGCCCAAAACCACCAGCATGAAAACCACAAAACCGGCCAGAGCTCATCGCACCGCCTTCCCACAAAAAGCTGTTTCCGTATGTTTTGCTCCGATGTGTTTTGGTGCTGGCACGTGGCTCTCGCCTGACGTAGGCAACTTTGACCCATCGGGAGATATCGTTCACTCATGTGAGGCCTTCCGATATCGTTCTCCACCGTAGGATCTGCTCCCGTATTTTCGTCCGTTGATCGATTGAAGCTGCATACAAACCAAGGTCAAATCATATTTTGCGTGGAGTAAATTAAAAGCATGGTTGACCATACGTTTTAATTAATGAACTGTCATATGCGTAGGTGAAGTTTTAATGTTTCTTTTATGCGGGAGGTATGGGCATAAATTTTATATGTGTTATATTTTAAATGGAGCGTTGACCATATGTAATGTAAAAAAGAAAGGCCACGGTAATATAGAGTTTTTTACGTATTATGTTTTATATAGCGAGCAAAACATATATGCTCGAGTCTTGCTCATTGTATTTTTGCAAGGGGAAACACACAGCAGTGTGTAGAAAAACAAGAACAGGGGCGTGAGTTTTTTTTTGTGATGTAATTTTTTTTATGTGTTGGCCATCGTAAAATAGAGGAGTAGCTAAAAAAAAAACCATGTGTGGTTTTGCACAGCAGTGCATAAAGAAAATGGTGGAGCGTAAGTTGTTTTTAACACCAGTGAATGTAAATTTTGTTTTACAGCAGTAAGCTCATGTAAACTTTTGTTACAGCAGTAAGTTGTTTTTCACAGCAGTGAATATGAAAATGATTTTACAGTGGTAAATCCCTCTCAGTAAAAGAGGATGAAGTTTGTATCGGTTTTTAATGAATAGAATGTTTTATTGGTGGTGAAATACTCTGTCTCTCTGTGAAATTTTTTTAAGTTGTCTGTGCACAAAAGGATCCTGGAAAGGTAGAAACAGAGCATCGCCTCTGTGTTTGGATATTTGGTTTTTGGTATTTTCCCCATCCAAAAATACCCAACAGTGGTATCGGAGCAGGTTTAGGCTCTTGAAGGTGTTCAAGAAGCTGAAAGAAGGACCTGTTGCAGCAGTAAAACTTCTCAAGCAAAGTGAAGGCTCAGTCAAGAGAATACTCAGGTATTTCACAAAGTTTTTTTTTGTGTTGCTGAAGAAACAGTCAGCTGTTTAAACACACAGTCAAGGATTTAGTGGCATAGATCAGAATACAAGGAATGGCCAGCACAAGCACTGGTATGGGTTTGTTTAACACCCAGCTCCCACAGTTTAATGGGAAGAACTATGATTATTGGTCAATAACTATGACAGCCCTGCTTGCCTCCCAAGACTTATGGGAAATAGTTGAAGATGGCTTTGAAGAACCAGCAGATGAAACTGAGTTCAATGCATTAACTCAGGGAGAGAAGGATCTGCTTAAGAACAATAGGAAGAAGGATTCAAAAGCCCGAGTGTTGTTGTATCTAGCAGTAGACCAGAGTATGTTTCCAAGGTTAGCAACAGCTAAGATAGCCAATGAAGCATGGCAAACCCTCAAGACAGCCTATCAAGGCATGGAGAGAGTGAAGACAGCAAAACTTCAATTGCTGAGAAAGGATTTTGAGAATCTGAACATGAAGGAGTCAGATAACATTGACTCATTCTTCACTCATGTGATTGGTGTAATCACACAAATGAGAACTCATGGAGAAACCATTGAAGATAAGAGGATTGTGGAGAAAATATTGAGGGTCTTACCCTCAAAGTTTGATGCCATTGTCACCACCATTGAAGAGACAAAGGATCTCTCAAGATTTTCAGTTGATGAGCTACATGCATCACTGATAACACATGAGCAGAGGTTGAGTAGGAATGAAAACTCATCTCTTGAGCAAGCCTTCAAGACCCAGATGTCCTTTGGAAGAGGAAGAGGTCAAGGAAGAGGAAACCGAAGAGGAAGAGGCAGAAGCCAGAACAGAGGAGGAAGGAACAGCTCATCAAATGCACAAGGAAGAGGCAGCAATCCAAATCAGAACCAAGGCCAAGGCAGCAACCAACAAGGAGGACAATATCATGCTCAAGGACAAAGGTATGATAAATCTAATGTTCAATGCTATTATTGCAAAAAGTATGGACATTATGAAAGTGATTGTAGAAAGAAACAACATGATATGAACACTAGACAAAATGCAAATGTTACTAGAGAAAACAGCAGTCAAAGTAATGTGTTGTTAGCCTGTAACATGGCTGAAACAAACAGTGAGGAAATTTGGTTTTTAGACTCAGGTTGCAGCAACCATATGACAGGAAACATAGCCTTCTTTTCTGCTTTAGATCAGAATATGAAATCAGAGGTCACACTAGGAACTGATAGCAAAGTCTCTGTTATGGGAAAAGGGGAGGTAAAAATATTTACAAAGCAAGGAGAAAGGAAAACCATAGCAGATGTCTACTATGTCCCCGGAATGAGATGTAACCTATTGAGTGTTGGACAGCTTATCCAAAAGGGTTACAATGTTTATTTTGTAAATGATGTGTGCACCATCATGGACATACCACCCAGCAAAAGATGCATTGCTGAAGTGAAGATGACAAGGAACAGGATGTTCCCTCTCAGGATCCGGGCAGATTTGAAAAACAAAGGAGAAATTGCAGCAATTACCCAAGAGGCTTTCCAAAGCGTGCCAAAGGATGAGAATTGGTTGTGGCACTTGAGATTTGGACATCTCAATTTTGGAGGTCTGAATTTGTTGAGTAGGAAAGGAATGGTGAAAGGATTGCCATTGATAGAGAAACCGGACAGCCTATGTGAAGGTTGCATATTAGGAAAACAACACAGAGAAAGTTTTCCATCAGGGAAGAGCATAAGGGCAAAGGCACCCTTAGAAATCATCCACTCAGATTTATGTGGACCAATGCAAGCTCCATCATTAGCAGGCAGCTTATATTTCCTAACATTCATTGATGACTGTACAAGAAAGACTTGGATATATTTCCTTAAAAACAAAAGTGAAGTGTTTGAGAAATTCCAAAATTTCAAAGCACTTGTGGAGAACCAAAGCGGGCTGCACATAAAAGTATTGAGAACTGATAGAGGAGGTGAGTATATCTCCAAGGAATTCCTAAAGTTTTGTAGAGAAAATGGAATACATAAACAGTTCACAACTCGGTACACCCCACAGCAAAATGGAGTTGCTGAAAGGAAGAACAGGACCATCATGGATATGGCGAGGAGCATGCTGAAGGCAAAGCATTTGCCAAATGAGTATTGGGCTGAAGCTGTACATTGTGCAGTTTATATACTGAACAGGTGTCCTACAAAAGCAGTCATGAACAAGGTGCCAGAAGAGGCATGGAGTGGGAGAAAGCAAGGAGTCACCCACATGAGAGTTTTTGGATGTGTGGCCTATGCACACATACCAGATCAGCTAAGGAGGAAGTTGGACAGCAAAGGGGAGAAATGCATCTTCATTGGATACAGTGAGGAATCCAAGGCATACAGGTTGTATATCCCATCCACCAAGAAGTTTTTTGTCAGCAGAGATGTTCAGTTCATTGAAGAGGAAGCTTGGGATGGAAGCATAGAGAAAACAGTGAATGTTAAAAACTGTTTGTCTCATGATGAAGATGAAGAGGAGGTGGCTGAAATACATCCCCAAATAGCAGCGCCAACACAAGGACAACAAGGGACACCATTGAGGATAAATGAGAGTGCTTCTCCAAGCACACCACAAGGAGGAAATTCAAGTGCATCTTCAAGCACTTGCACACCAAGTGAACGAGGTAAGAAGTTTAGAAATCTAAGTGACATTTATGAAGAAGGAATGAATTCCTTATTTGCCTTGTTTTGTCATGTTGATGATCCTATTCATTTCGAGGATGCAATTAAAGATAGGAAATGGATAGAAGCTATGGATGAGGAGATGAATGCCATAGAGAGAAACAAAACATGGGATTTGGTTGAGTTACCAAAAGGCAAAGAAGTCATTGGTGTGAAATGGGTCTATAAGACCAAGAGCAATGCTGAAGGCAAGATTGAAAGACATAAAGCAAGGCTGGTTGTCAAAGGCTACAAGCAGCAGTATGGAAGAGATTATGAGGAGACTTTCGCACCGGTTGCAAGAATGGAAACCGTGAGAGCAGTGCTGTCCATAGCAGCACAAAACAAATGGAAAGTCTACCAAATGGATGTGAAATCAGCATTCCTAAATGGAGTGTTAATGGAAGAGGTCTATGTGGAACAGCCTCTCGGATATGAGAAGAAAGGTGAAGAGCACAAAGTGTGCAAGTTGAAGAAAGCTCTTTATGGGCTGAAGCAAGCGCCAAGAGCATGGTACAGCAGGATAGATTCTTATCTATTGGATAATGAATTCGACAAATGTGAAGGAGAACCCACAGTCTACATCAAGGAAAAGGATGGTAAAATTTTAATTTTTGTCTTGTATGTAGATGATGTTATTTTCACTGGAAATGATACTTATCTTATTGAGAACTTTAAATCAGTCATGAAGGATGAATTTGAAATGACTGACATGGGTTTGTTGAGATACTTCTTAGGCATAGAAGTAGATCAAAATGAAAAAGGGATTTTTATATCTCAAGCAAGATATGTAAATCAAGTTTTGGGCAGATTTAAAATGGAAGAATGCAAGGCAGCAATCACTCCCACAGTAATGGGATTAAAGCTCAGCAGAGAGGACAGCAGCAAGGATTTTGATCCTAGCTTGTACAAAAGTATTGTAGGCAGCCTTATGTATTTAACAGCTACTAGGCCTGATTTAATGTATGCTGTTAGTTTGATTTCCAGATTCATGGAGAGGCCAAAGGAGGCACATTGGCAGGCAGCAAAGAGAATTTTGAGGTATGTCAAAGGTACCAAAATGTTTGGCATATTATATAGTGTCTCAGAAAGTTCAGATTTAATTGGTTACACTGATAGCGATTGGGCTGGAAGTGTAGATGATCGGAAGAGCACTTCCGGTTATGTTTTTCATATGGGTTCAGGAGCCATTTCATGGGCTTCTAAGAAGCAGTCCATTGAAGCATTGTCTACAGCAGAGGCTGAATATGTGGCAGCTACAGCAGCAGCATGTCAAGCAGTGTGGATGAGAAGAATGTTGAGAAGCTTAGGCCAAGAGCAGGCAAAAGCGACAGTGATTTTTTGTGACAATAGCTCAGCTATTGCATTGTCAAAGAATTCAGTGTTTCATAAGAGAACGAAGCACATTGATACAAGGTTTCACTACATCAGAGAATTGGTGAACAGTGGAGAAATTGTCTTGGAACATTGCAGGACTCAAGAACAGGTTGCGGACATCTTGACAAAGCCACTGGATCAGAAGAGCTTTGAATTTTTGAGGAAGTGTCTCGGTATGACCGAATGCCCAGCTGTTGAAATTAAAGGGGAGTGTTGAAATCGTAATTTCAACGCTGCTTACGTACGCAGCCCAAAACCACCAGCATGAAAACCACAAAACCGGCCAGAGCTCATCGCACCGCCTTCCCACAAAAAGCTGTTTCCGTATGTTTTGCTCCGATGCGTTTTGGTGCTGGCACGTGGCTCTCGCCTGACGTAGGCAACTTTGACCCATAGGGAGATATCGTTCACTCATGTGAGGCCTTCCGATATCGTTCTCCACCGTAGGATCTGCTCCCGTATTTTCGTCCGTTGATCGATTGAAGCTGCATACAAACCAAGGTCAAATCATATTTTGCGTGGAGTAAATTAAAAGCATGGTTGACCATACGTTTTAATTAATGAACTGTCATATGCGTAGGTGAAGTTTTAATGTTTCTTTTATGGGGGAGGTATGGGCATAAATTTTATATGTGTTATATTTTAAATGGAGCGTTGACCATATGTAATGTAAAAAAGAAAGGCCACGGTAATATAGAGTTTTTTACGTATTATGTTTTATATAGAGAGCAAAACATATATGCTCGAGTCTTGCTCATTGTATTTTTGCAAGGGGAAACACACAGCAGTGTGTAGAAAAACAAGAACAGGGGCGTGAGTTTTTTTTTGTGATGTAATTTTTTTTATGTGTTGGCCATCGTAAAATAGAGGAGTAGTTAAAAAAAACCATGTGTGGTTTTGCACAGCAGTGCATAAAGAAAATGGTGGAGCGTAAGTTGTTTTTAACACCAGTGAATGTAAATTTTGTTTTACAGCAGTAAGCTCATGTAAACTTTTGTTACAGCAGTAAGTTGTTTTTCACAGCAGTGAATATGAAAATGATTTTACAGTGGTAAATCCCTCTCAGTAAAAGAGGATGAAGTTTGTATCGGTTTTTAATGAATAGAATGTTTTATTGGTGGTGAAATACTTTGTCTCTCTGTGAAATTTTTTTAAGTTGTCTGTGCACAAAAGGATCCTGGAAAGGTAGAAACAGAGCATCGCCTCTGTGTTTGGATATTTGGTTTTTGATATTTTCCCCATCCAAAAATACCCAACAAAACCATGCCCCGAAAAGACTGCGGGACCTAAAGTGTCAAAATTGTCAAAGAGATTTCTTTCAATTCTTTTTAAAATTAAATTACGGTTGACAATGGTTTTCATGCCATGATGATTGTTTTCACATTCGAAACAGAAGATACATTTCATTATACGGATCAATTGAATTTTTTGATGGGCCTATGGCATGGCGGGCTGCTAAGGCTTATTCTTGGCCATTGACCTATTAATTTCTGGGCTGCAGTATATATGCCCATGGGCTTATATCCTGGGCCACGGAACCTATTAATGCTCAATTGAACTATTAATGCTGCAGTATATGCTACCCGGGATGGCTTATATCTTGGGTCATTGACCTATTAATGCTAGGCTGCAGTATATGCCACAGTTGGATTATGCAGTATATGCCACCCCTGGATTATGGCAAATATATAATCTGACGAATGACAATACTTTTAATAGGTCAATGAGAATTAATTTTTTTTCTTTTAATATTTAAATGGGCTATAACCTTTCTGGTGCGAGAGGTGATTTGAATTTTTTTTGTTTAAAATATTTAAATAGATATATGACATTTCTGGTTGAGAGTGGTGATTTCTGGTGTGTGAGGTGATTTAATTTTTTTTTTTAAATATTTAAATAGATATATGACATTTCTGGTTGAGAGTGGTGATCTACAGAGATGTTAGGAAAGTTAGGTTTATTTTAAGTAATTATAAAGTAATAAAAAATTGAAATTGATTTTGAAATGAAAAATATAAAATAAATTTTAAAGGTAATTTAAATTTATATTAGATATAATATATACGAATAAACTATCGTATTTTTAATTCACATGAATGCAATTGCGGATCTGGAAGACAACAATGAGATGCGAGTGAAAATGGCACGATTGTCGGCCAATAGATTATCCATATGGTGGATGGCCTTGTCCTTGATTGAAGAAAATGCTATTGCGGATCTTCAAGATAACAATGAGATGGTAGTGAAAATATCACGATTAGTCGGCCATCGATTATCCATATGATGGATGACCTTGTCCTTTGTAGATTATCCTTATGATGGATGACCTTGTCCTTGATTGAACGAAATGCCACAGTAAAAAAATTAGACCCTGACAATTGCTCTCTCCAAGGCGGGCGCTTGGCTTTTTTTTTTAGGGTTACGCTTGGCTCTTTTTAGGGTTTCGTTTGTCAGGGGTCTGGCGGCCCCCTCTTATGTTTTCGGGTTTTTGGTTGACTCTTTGGGGTTCTTGGTTGCCTTGTTTGAATGCGTTCTATATATTTAAAATGTAACTCCTTACAACTTTGTTGTTTGAATGCGTTCTGCACAACCCATACAAAATGTAAGAGTAACTTTGTTCTCTTTTGATGAATAAAATTACCTTTACTTGTTTGAATGTATTCTGTATACACAAAATGGAACTTTGTTCCTATATCAAAAATAAGAAATAAAATTATGCGTTTCCTTTCGCAGGCGAAAACAAATGTTAGGCCTTGTAATAAAACTCAAAATCCTGGGCCTGTATTAAAACACTCTGTAAATATAGTAGCCGCCTTTCCCTGTTTTTGTTGGGAATTTGGGTTATTGGTGGAATAGTTTTGATCATTTTAAGAGCAAATGTCTAGGTGGAGAATGACGTCCATTCATTCTTTGGCCGGGATTTATTTTCACATTTTGTTTTTCCTTGTGATCGATCTCGTTCGCGGCACCTATGGACATGTGGAACACCGGAGTTGGTATCTTTGGTCTGCGGCTGGAAAATCTCCACGCACTGTTGAGAGGTGTCTTTTTGCATATAATATCCCGTGCAAAGAATCTTTTCAAGAATATTCTTGTAAAAAAATCTTCGTCAAATTGTATTGTGCTTTTATAGCCGTGCGTGTTTGTTGTTTTGCTAGTAGTTTGTTTTATGGAAAATTATGTGTTAAATTGTTTTTTTTTTTAATATATTAGTGGTGTTTGTTTTTTTTTGTTTTTTGAAAAAAAATAATAATTTAAAATTACAGAATTTTCCATAACAATCAGGGAAAATTCACCCTATAAAATCAAGAACAAGACTGACATGGAACCTGCAATGTCTTCATAATTTTCTGAGTGCTCTTATGGTATTTTTGCTTTAGATTCTGGGTTTTAAAGTCACCTTTATGATGCTTTTCTGTTAGTACTCTGACTTACTTTCAAAAAGGAGAACTGATTGATCTTCCTAATATGACAATTTTAATATGAGTGCTAAAAATACAATTGATATTTTTCCGCATAAGAGAAATAATTCCTATGCCATACCAGCAAAGAAATTGTTACAGTTAGAACCAGAGCTCAAAATCTGCAGGTGCTCACAAATAAGCACAAAGTCATCCCCTAGCAAATAAAGAAGGGACCTTCTAGATCTAAGGAAAAAAAAAAAAAAAAAGCAAAATCTCAAAAGAAAGAGAATGTAAAAAGCTATTTAGTGTCAACAACAGCTTGCCTAGACAATCTGTCTGCTCCCTGCAAATTTAATGTGGTAGGTGACCAAACCAACGCAGGAGCATATCCATATGCATTTGGAGTGGCTCAACCAATTCTCATAAAAATGGAAGCTGATCTGCCCAAGTGCATGTGATTATTTCTAGCATGTTCTCATGCATACAAGCCTTTGTTAGCATGATAAACTAAATGTTGGTCAAATAATGCATTTGACGAAGCGTTGAAATTTCGACATAGGTTGATTACAGATCTCATTCATTTTGGATGGAAATTGCAATAATGTACGAGTATGAATGCATACCAAATGTCAGCCCAAGGAGTTGATGGCTTTATGAATCAATCCTTCTCTTCCAAAATTTTCTTCGCAAAATAGTATCTAAATGCAATAATGTTGATCAATTGTAAATTCAACAGTGTTGATCCATTGTAAAAACGGCCAAGGTAACTTGTTTCTCCAACACCACAACCCTGTGCCTACTCTACTATGCCATTAAAATCAATGTGCTCTAATAGGTAGCACTTTACCCCAGAAAATCTGATAGCCAGCTTCAATCTGCATGCTCTCTGTACGCAACCTAAAGTTGTGAAGATTCTTTCATCTTGAGCATAGTTTGAATTGGCTAGTTGAGGCCCAAATTCAAGGTTACAGCCTTGCACACTCAATGCTTTTGGGTTAAGTGTTTGCCAACAGAATTGCATCAAATCAGTGCTTCAAACCCAAAATATCAGCAATAGTGCAGATCACTATCACTTGGCAGAATAAAATGACAGAGAAATCTTAAGCCCTAAACTTTACTAACTCAAAATAAATGGTTTTTTCTTTAGTATCTGCTGGTTTATTTGTAATTGAAATTTCATATCATAGTATTTATCATCAGTTGTGATCTCTGTTTTAGAAATAGGTTTCAATTTTGTGGCTTTATTGGTAATAATTACTACTCTGGTTGTGGTTGTCTGAGCCGGTTTCGACACTAGTTTTGTCCATTCCTTTCCCTTTATCATTTTAATTCTAACAAACCAGAACTGCATATGCACATAAAAGGTCAACGCCTACGAGATTCAGGTCCTTTATTTCCTGAACTATTTACCCTGTGCTTCATGTATTTGATCTTTGATGGATTCTAAAAGATCACCATTCCAAAGTTAAGCATATCTTCAGATAATCACACTCCTCTCGGATGTCCTCTTATGATGACTAGAAGAAATGAAAATGAAAATGAAGATTTGAGGGATACTGAGCCCATTTTATCTCGGGAAAATGTTTCTTATAGTGACAATAGGGACAACTTCACAAGTGAGGACGAATTATTATTAGGTGATATATCCCTTGTACATACGGGTCTTAAAATTACTGGAAGTAGTGACGAAGACAATGAATCAATAAATGTCGACCAACCACAATGCCGGATTTTCCTTGATACTGGAGGTGAATATTTGATTGCACCATGCTGTTGTAGAGGCACCCAGAAGTTGTGCATAGATCATGTCTTGACTACTGGAGGGTGGCCAAGGAGGGATTTGCTTTTGCCCACTGTACTGAATGCAGGGAAATGTTCTATTTGTGTGCAAATGTACCACCTGATCGATGGTGGTCAAGGTTGAAGTTTCAACTTCTTGTTATAAGAGATCACACAACCATTTTCATTGTTTTTCAAGTGGTTGTTGCACTCCTGGGCATTCTTGTCTACAAATTTTATGGTGAGGAGCTTAGAGAAATGTTTGGCTATGAACAACACCCTTATGGCTTCTACTTACTGGAAGGTATGATCTCATTATGAGTATCTATATTAGGCTTAATTGAATAATAGTCTAAGATGTTGGTGCATGACATGTTAAAAAATAAATAAATAAATAAATAAATACATACAGTCACGTCTTCAAATAACAAAAGACAGGTAATGAGTCTGGACATTACAACAGGAAAAGCCAATTGTAAAATAGAAAGGAATCTTGTGGCTAAATATGTAATATGCTTATCCTTTGTTAAAAAACCACGATTATTAGTAGTCAAACATTAGAAGCCACTAATGGAACCCTAGAGAAGACATGGGCATTCCCTCTTAGAAAAAAAAAAATGATGATTTGAAAAACAAAAGACCTCTCAAACATCTTTAGATAAGAATAAATTCAGTCCTGAAATAAATTTTTAAGATTAAAAAGGAAGTCAATGGGCAGCTGGCAGAGTTGGTATATTAGGAAGGGTTCAGGGGTTTGCAGCCATTAAACAACTTGGATTTGATGTTTAGGGAAGAAGACTTTTTAGCATTTCCAGTCATATATTATCACTTAAGAATCTAGTAGCTAGTTATGATTTTCTAGGTCTAAGGAAACTGGAGCTAAAAGTAGTTAAATTTCTACTGGGCTCTGTTAAGTGTTGCTATCTATAGGAGCTAGCTCGCATTCTTGCAATTTTGAATATTATTGATTTTTATTGATTGTTTTTGACAAATTCTAGTTCAAACCTCCATCACCATGGGAGCAGTTGTCTTCCAGTTAATTAATCTCATCATTTGACAGTTCATGCACGGTGACAATATCCTTACAAGATTATATTTATCTTCAAGTTGTTCTCCAAACAACCATCTTCAAGTGATTAACTGTCTTCATGTCATGAAAATAATTTGGCCTTTTGTTGGCTAGACTAAGACGACTACAGTTAAGGGATATCACCTAGGCTTGGACACATCTTCGGATCCGAGGAGTCTCCTGTATATGGTATGTTATATTGACCCAATCGTCTAAGGCCGATCTTCAAAGAAGTTAGGGAGTCTTTCGTAGTTTTTCCAGCTTATTTACATTTAAAGGTTCCCATATATAGCATGACTTGTTGACCCAACGCGCTTAGGCTCGTCTCCAAAGAAGCTAGGAGTTCTTTGTGATTATCCCAACGTCATTACATTTGAAGATTGTTTCCCGCATACCTTCATGGCTTCAAAAGTGAGAAAGAGGCTTTATATTAAAACAAATCTTCAACATACTTCTACTACAAGTTGGTTCTATGCTGATGTTGTGCATGTGTCAAATACATCTTACAAATAGAGCTAGAGTCTCCCTTTGAATAATAATAATAATAATAATAATAATAGGTCATGGCCAAGCCAAACACAAAATTGGTTTATGAGACCCCTTGTTTATGGGACAAGGGATCCGCCTCCTTGCAGTGATTTGACTACTAAAGTCTGTGGAGGTTTACCTTTTCTACTTCCCTCTAGATTTGAGTCTATGACCTCTTACAAGGAAATACATGTTCTTAACCATTAAGCCCACCAAGGCCATTATAATCTTTATCTTTGTACAAATTTTAAACAGTGCATCTTTCTGTAGATGAATGATTATAGAAATAAGCAGATGAGGTTGTTAAGCTTCTTGGAACCTATTAATGGAGACACCAGATCTGAAATATAGTGAGGATGTCACAACGAAGACCTAATTATAGAAATTTAGTTTATGGTTGTAATGCTCATGACTTCTGTTGACTAGCATGTGTCATTTAAATGCCCTCTACTTTAAACATAGGGATATAGTATAGAGTGGTTTGAGTTACCACGAAGCCCAAAACATGCCAAGACTTTTCCCTAAGTGATCTAGTACTATCCTTACCATTTGATGGTTTTTTTTAAAGGCATGGTTAATTGGTTAAAGTGTTCTTAATTGAATTGAACTTCTCCAAAAATTGATTTTCGCTAGAATGCATCAATCTAGCATGGTGAGATTCAATGTAATGGTTTCTTCTAATGCATACATATTAAGTCTAGTCTTGTAACTAAGTATGCTTTGTCATGTTGTTTGTTTATTAAGACATTGAAATATAGAAAGTAATCAAGAAATTAGTTAATAATGAATAGGTACGGTAACAAGGAAAAACAATAAAACTAGTAGGCAAACAATCCAAAGAAAAATGGGCTGACATGATGTAACCTAAGGTTGAGGAAAAGCGGATGCCTACAATTATTGTATGGTGCATAACAAATGGAGGCCTGACAAAGATGGTCTAGTGGGGTAGAATTTTCTAGTGAAAACATAGACTGAATACTATGGACTTGTGTAAGGCTTACTGCGATAGTTATTTTTAATGATCTTAAATTAAATAAGAAGATCAATTCGTAGAGAATTTGGGATTTTAGAATGGAAGCTTATTTAGTCAATAAAAGACCATTGAACATATTAGGATACGCTTTTACCCTTATTCTAGTGGAATAAAAATGTCGTGAAAAATAATGTGTCTCTAGTTTTGGATAAAAGAACCCTCAACTTTCTTCGCAACTTTTGTGGTCACTGGCCACTTATGAAAGGAGTAGGCATATTTAGAAATGCGGTGCCATTTAGAGGGGAAATACTAATAGCAACAGGGCAAAGGCAATTATTCCGTTCATTTAATTATTTCTCATTTGTCTGAGCATATTGTGAGCTGCAATATATATCATGAGATTGTTTTAGTACCAGTAAACAATGATTAAATATATAATAAATTTGAACCTTTTGACATTTAGAGGACATTCCTCTCAATTTACAAAAAAAAATAATAAAGTATGAAAATCATGTTGGAAACAGTTTCTGAAGTTTGGAGTCTTTTATTTTCAAGATTAACTAAATGGGTTGGAAGATGATAAAAAAAAAAAAAAAAACCATCAAATTGGAAGAGTGGGACTTTTATACTCACTAAGGTTTTAAAGGAATTATATGCATAAAACTTATACTAGCACCTCCTAGTGGAATTGATAGTGCACTAATCTGTTGCTTGCTATTATTTTTGTTTTGGAACCACCTTATATCATATACGGGTTCAAATGCTATTTTCCATGATGGACAGTTGAATCTGTTTCAACCCTAATTGTTATTGAGGGGTTCCACAAGGATGTCACATGAGCGTTTATGATGCCCATTTTAACGTAGATAGCCACCTATGTTAAGATTCTCTTTTGCAGTTCCATGTTGTTATTTATGAACATTATATACATCTGGTTGGACACATGAAAATCAGTTGATGGATTTGGTATTGATAATGGAAATGTTGGATGTATGACCAAATGTATGACTTACTTGGTTACAATTTATTTAGTGCATGACTTGTCAGAGTTATTATTGCATCATATAGGCTTATATATATATGATTTATCTAATCAATGACTTAGTGAAATTATGATTTATCTGATGTAAGATTTAATTCCAGTATGAACAACAAAAAAATTGACACGTGGACACTGGGTTTAATAAATATGGTGTTTAATATCATGTATCTATATCTATTTTGTGGTTATATATATGCATGGATGAGAACTAAACTACAGATTGGAAAGAACCGTATGATAACCAAGATCTAACATTCCATTGGGGGAGGTCGAGATGACAATGAGGAAAGGTACGATGTACATTGTTCTATTACATTTGGTATCTACTTGATATGCACTCTTATGACCTGAGTAAAATGAAAATGACAGGTGGCAAGACGACCTGACTGGATTATTCGATGACAAGTCCAACCAGCTCTGTAGTGTGGTCCGTGCTCTGAAGGAGGGGTGGAGGTGTTTCCCACCGTGTATCCTCCGAAACCTGGAATCGTGGGGAGGACAGCTGAACGCTCCCCCTAGACGTGTGATGACGATTGCCAGATTCCTACTGGGGAAAGTTTGGTCGAGGCATTCGACGCTTCCACCATGTTGGTTTTATCAGTGGTCAGTCTGGCCTTTGCCACTGATAAGGCAGCAGAGGATGGATAGGGCGGGAATGGAAGTCGGCTAGGGTGGATAGGAAGATATAGATCAGTTGGAGACTCTTGATGGGAAGTAATGTCATTGTCTGACTTATCGAATTTTAATGCTATAACTCTCTCTGGTTTGCTATGCTTTCAAACTCCTTGTATCTTTTCATTCTAACTTCGAGACGAAGTTTTCTGAAGGAGGGGTGTATGTAATGCCCCACTTAAATCTTATCCTACAAATTTTGTTAATATTACATTATCTGAAAATATTGAGAAATATTGGTCTATTATAAATTTATGATTTCCATTATTCAAATTCCCCACTTACCTTCTCAAATTGAATATTATGTAGGATATGGTCTCCTTTCATTATTTCAAAATATATGTATTCATGTCACATTCCCCAATGTACCCTCAAATTTACTTGGGAGAAGACATAGTCCTATCCATCTTATCATCAATATATATTTATTCATTTCACATTCCCCAATGTACCCTCACATTTACTAAGGAGAAGACATGGTCCTCTCCATGTAAGTACATTTCACATTCCCCAATGTACCCTCACATTTACTTGGGAGAAGACATAGTCCTCTCCATCTTATCATCAATATATATTTATTCATTTCACATTCCCCAATGTACCCTCACATTTACTAAGGAAAAGACATGGTCCTCTCCATGTAATTACACTTCACATTCCCAAATGTACTTTTCAGATTTACTTGGGAGAAGACATGATCCTTTCCCATTAAATTCTCAATCTTATATTCATGTCACAATTCCAAATGTACTCCTAGCTTACTTGGGAGAAGAGAAGTCAACTAATGATGGATGAGAAGTTAATGACATTAATGAGAGGTGGTTGAGGAAAGAGGGTATAAAAAGGGAAGGGGGGAGGAAGAAAAGGGGGGTTTGGAGTCTTGCTTAGGATTGTGGGGGGGTTGGTTGTGATTGTTTGGCCTTGTTATGATTTTGGTAGACCTTGGAAACCTGTGGAGGTTTCTTGGGTCTGAGAGGAGGAAAGTATCATTATCTAGTTTTGCACATTCTTCTTGAGTACACACTATATCTGGTTGGACTTGGGCACGGAGGGCTAGGGAACCTGTGGAGGTTTCATGGACTAGGAATTTATTTCCTAGTTGGCTGGGAGGTAAATCCGGTTGGGTCAGTCAGAAGGAGCGTTCAGCTGGAGCTATAAGACAAAGGTATCATCATCAACCGCCGGAACAGGTATTTTTCCATGGACTACTCTTGTTAAGTTGATATCAATGGAATGCTCACCATAATTTATGTTGATTATAATGTAAATGACAAAATTTTATTTGTTTAAAAGCCGTGTAAGTAAGTAAGTTATCACCTCTTATCGTATTTAATTCAGAAAAATTAGATCCATTAGCAGACCCTAGGATAGGGCCCTTACATGAATATTTAAACTATAAATGGCAATGTGTGAATTTTTTAGGCAATTGATAATCTAATGAAAAAATTTAACATACAATATTTGCCTACATATAACATTAACCTCTTTGAGGAAAATATGCGTATACTAAAAATATTTTGATTAATTTAAACTAAGTTCTATTGTTTTATATAATTAAAATATGGAGGAAAAAACAATAGAAATCTTTATATTTGTTTTGCACCATGATGATATTGAGATTAGATTATTGTAATGTTGTATTATACTGAGTACACAAATCAAATATAATGACTAGAAGTTTTAAAACATAAATGAGTGTTTTTTTGGTAAGTTATAATCTAGTCACAACAATTATGTTAAAAATTTTACAGCAATATTTTAGTTTATTTTCTAAATTTTTTGAAAGTTTTTTTTAACGATGCATAAAGGTTTTCATTTTATAAGTTATTTATTTATATTTAAATTTACAAAATTGAAACAGATTAGTTGTAAACTATTTTTTTAAAATTTTAAAATATATATTTTAGATAAATTTATTTTTTTGAAATTTAATAAATAAATAATATATATTTAAAAAATTATATAGAAAATAATTAGTTATAATTAATATTTTAGTAATAAATTAAATTGTTGATAAATATCTTACATTTAAAATAGAAAAAAAACATAAAACTAATTAAAGTATAATATTATTAATGAGTTAAGCATAGATACATTTTAAAAAATATGTAACAAGATTTTTATTATAGATATTTAGTCCCACTTTATCGTAAAGGATTTTAATTTATAAATAAGCTTTTTTATACTCCATGGGCTAATACCATGACTTACTAACACACCAAATTTAAGGAAGATAGCTATGTTCATATGACATGTTTCTTAACTAATCAATTTAATTAAAAAATATAAGAAGGACAAATATTTTTGAGACAAATATTAACATTTAATCTCTGACTATTATTAAGTATATTCTAAAATATTCTATAAAGGTTAAATCCCTACCATCCACTTAATAATTATTGATAATTAAATTAAAATTGTGGAAGCCCTATTCCAAAATAGACACATCTATCAACCCCATAAAAAAGATTAATAGTAAAAAAATAATAACAAATATATGACATAGTGATTCACCTATTCACCTAAATTTATTGTTTTCAACTTTTTTTATATTGGCATTGTTAGTTTTTTTCATCATTTCAATACAAAACAAGTGTTGCAGGACATCATAGTTCCTGCAACTTAAGTGGATGTTATATTTTAAAATTTGAAAATTGACATATGAAGTGGAAAAATTAATTTCCTACTCAGGGATAAGGACTTGCATAAATTTTTGGTAGGTAGTAACCACTACAAAGTTTGCACATTTACACTTTTGATCCTACATGTTAAAGCACTAAAGAAAACATAAGTAGGCCGTTCTCCCAGTAGGTATAGTTATTTTCATTCCTATTCAATTTTTATACAAATACTTGCTTAAATTATGGTGGGAAGTAATAGTAAATAGGTTATTTACATGCTATTTTCAAGGATTTTACGTGGTTTTTCTTTGAAACTTAACAATGAAAAATCATTTCACAAATATTTAAAAATCATGACAACAAAAGGATGATATCAATAAGGGATGACCATGAGCGCTTGGAGAGAAGAAGGTAAATATAAAAATGAGAAAGTGTAATCTGATTAACTTGTCTTAGGAAGAGCAAGCTAAGATCATTATAATCAATAGCGTAAATCATCATCTCCATGCTGCAATTTGACATAAAAATGAACCATGATTAGATAAGAAGGTCGTGAGAACTAAAATAGGAAAACTATATTTAGGTTAAATTTTTGCCTTTGCTTTATTGTAGCTTTTTCAAAATGTCCATATATAAATGAATAGTATTGGTGCATTTTACTAGTTTATCTTTTAGTTTATCTTTTATTTTGATTCAAGAATATATTTTTTGTAGATCATCCTTTTTTAACTGGATGGTTATTGTCCTTAAATCCAATTACCCATTTTATTTCATGAATATATATTTCCCAAGGATGCTTAGATTGTCTTCATGGTTATGCACCTTGAGCTTTCATGAAAAATAAACTTCTTCCATTGATAGTTCTCTATTAAATAAAAAAAATTCAACTAGGCCTTTCAATTTGGTCTTGTATTATTCTATAAAAAAACATATTGCATTGAGGATATAGGTGAAGTGTAATAACGGTGTATATGAAAAAACTTAGTAGCCATATTCATATGTATTCGACTCTTCACCAGGTAAATATAAATATTCACCAAGTAAATAGAAATATTCAATAGTCAAATCGAATATTATTCTGGACCGCTTAAACATAACTATTCAAATCCCTTGTATTCATATTTAACAATATTTACTCTTGTATAAGCTCAAGTATCCATCACATCAATTAATTTGGAACAAAATGTAGAAATTTTGAATAATTTAACACATATTCAACAGAGATTATCCTGATCATGTACTATTGCGGAATACATACACAATACATAAGCTCCTCTACATTGATCATCAATATAGCAGCATCAATAACAATAAAACATCAAGAGCATTCACACATTAACACAATATGTAACCCGGGGAAAGAATCTCGCTAAAAACCCCACACTATCTGTATATTAATGATTGAGACCATGTAACATTACAAAGTACAATGCTTATCACAAGCAATCCAGTACCAGCTCCACCTGTTACACACAATACAGCTAAGATCTGATCTCCAAATCTATTCCACTGCTTGCCTGCCTCCACTGCTCAATACCTGCTCAAGAATTAATGAGAATGGTCTACCAAACTCGTATTTCACCTCCAAAGAATCACTCACAATGTGTAAGACATGAGTAGAAGCTACAAACTGGGCAAATACATGAGCAAACTCATTGGCATACTCAATCCCTTGATTGTGCAAGATCTGATGCACAACTATAGTCACAACTGATAGCAATCTGATTCTCTAACACCTGTCCCTGCTGAACTGAACATGCACTGACATGCAACTGAGTTAACTAATGTATTCTATAGTTGTATTATGAGTTAATAATTATTTTAACAACTCATCATTAGTCTATTTGCAGTTAGACTAACTACAACTAGTTTAACCAAGTCAAACTGAAAACAACTCCATCAACTCCACAATCAACTCCACCAAACTCAACTGATTGAGTTCTAACTGAAGTCATGCATGCAACAACTCAACTGACTCATAAGAAAATCATACTTCCTTCTGACAGCTGCATGGGCCACATCTGTAGCTCAAACTGAAGTGCTCCAAGAGAATAAGATCAAGTTTATAGTCCAAATATTATTATGAGACAATAATATTTGACTTTTCTATTTTTGACAGCCAGTCTAAAAATAGACTTTGATCACCCACACTGTGGTCACCCACACTTTGGTCACCCACATTGTGATCACTCACACTGTGGTCACCCACACTATGATCATCCACACTGTGATAAAAAATAGAACTTGCGCCATAATTTGCCTGCGGGCCCACTTAGTGAAGGCGACTCTTTTCACTAAGCTCCATCATCTTGTTGCAATATCAACACTCCCTCTCGACAAGATATGGATTATCGGCAACCCCTATCCTACCTCGGTGGTACTTGAATTTGCTCCTGGTGAGAGCCTTCGTCAGAATATCAGCATCCTGATCCTCCGTTGGAATGTATGAAAGCAAAATGATCCTCCAATGCACACAATCTCTGATATGATAGTACCTGATGTCAATATACTTAGATCTATCATGAAATACAGGATTAGCCGAGAGTTTAATGCAACTTTGGTTATCACAGTAAATCACATGAGGATCCAAATGAGAACCGAACAAACCAACAAGGATCTTCCTCATCCATATAGCCTCGCATGTAGCCAAACTTGCTGCCATATACTCGGCCTCCGCTGAACTGAGTGCCACGGATCTTTGCTTCCTGCTGTACCAAGAAACTGCTGACGATCCAATACTAAAGACCCCTCCTGATGTGCTCTTTCTGTCTGTTGGGCTCCCTGCCCAATCTACATCCGTGAAGCCACATAGCTTCACCTCATCCTCCTGTCTGTACCACAAACCATATCCTGATGTGCCTCTCAAGTAGCGTAATACATGCTTGCCCGCCTTCCAGAAGAGCTTGGTAGGCTTAACCATAGCTTGTGAAAGCTGGTTAACTGCATAGCATATATCAGGTCGTGTATTGACCAAATAAATCAGCGACCCCACCAACTGTCGATAAACAGTGGCATCCACTTCTTCTCCCGAAGTGGCATCCTCCTTCCTCCAACCTCCAGGAAGAGAAGTATCAACAGGATTGCAGCCATGCATGTTGAACTTCTCTAGTATCTCCCGAGCATACTTGCCCTGAGAAAGAAACATTCCACCACTGCGCTGCCATATTTCCAATCCCAGGAAATAGTGAAGGAGGCCCAAGTCCTTCATCTCAAACTCTGTAGCAATATCCTTCTTGCATGACAGTATCGACAACTCATCACCCGTTAGAATCAAATCATCAACATACAGTACAATGATAAGCAACTTACCCTCCACCACAATCTGGTATAGGTTAGGATCCGCCTCGCTCTTGGAGAATCCAAGTCCTGTGAAATAGCTGTCTATCCGTGTGTACCAAGCACGTGGTGCTTGCTTCAACCCATAAAACGCTCTCTTGAGCCTGCACACATGCGACTCACTGCTGAAGACCTCAAAGCCTTCGGGCTGCTCAATGTACACCTCCTCCTCAATGACTCCATTGAGGAACGCAGTCTTCACATCCATCTGATGAATGTGCCATCCCATCTACGCTGAGAGAGCAAGAATCGTCCGTATGGAAGAATACCTTGCGACAGGTGCAAAGGTCTCCTCATAATCGATCCCCTCTATCTGTGAAAAGCCTCGGGCAACAAATCTTGCCTTGTACTTCTCCACACTCTCGTCAGCTGCCTTCTTGACCTTGTAGATCCATCTCAAACCCACGACTGATTTCCCTTCCGGTCTAGGAACAATCTCCCATGCACTGTTTCTGACAATAGAATCATACTCTTCCACCATGGCGTCTACCCATGCGGGATCCTCCACAGCTTCCTCGAAAGAGGATGGCTCAGTCACAACACACTTGCTCATCAGAGCCATGTATCCAGTGTACCGATCAGGGGACTGTCTCTGCCTGCGTTGGGCTATAGGTGGTCCTACAACTTTCTCTGCATCTTGAGCCAGTCGCTCAGCTTCTGTCAAGCGCTTTCGCCCTCTGATGGTTGGCGCTGCATGAGTGGTATCTTCCACTCCATGAACTTCGTCCTGTGGCTAATCCACGTCCTGAAGCTCATCCTTAGGAACTAATATCTCCTCATCTGCATGCAAGTGTAGCTCCCTCTCAAGCGAACACTTCATGGCTTTCTCCTCCTGAAATTTTATATCCCGTCGCACAACATTTTTACCACTGTTTGGTAAATACACACGATAGTTGTGGGGCGTATCAGTGTACCCCACAAATATCCCAACCTCTGCGGTCGGCTCCAACTTCTTCATGGCATCCTTTGTCACATGCATGTAAACGTTAGCACCAAAAATCCTCAAATGAGAAAGATCAGGCTTCTTACCAGAATAAGTCTCCTCAGGTGTACTCATGCCAAGTATCCTATGAGGACAACTGTTCTGCACATAAACTGTTGTATTGCATGCTTCCGCCCACAAGTGAAGGGGTAGGACCTGATCATGCAACATTGCCCGTGCAGCACCCACAATCGTTCTGTTCTTCCGCTCAGCTACCCCGTTCTGCTGTGGGTTATGGGGAGCTATGAGCTCTCTACGAATCCCTTCTTCCTTGCAGAAATCCTTGAACTCATCCGAGATGTATTCACCACCATTATCGCTCCTAAGAGCCTTCACCTTCTTCCTGGACTCCTTCTCGACCAGTGCTTTGAATTCACAGAACTTTGAATATGTCTCGCTCTTCTTCTGCATGAAGAAGATCCAGCACTTACGAGAGAAATCATCAACAAAAATCACATAATACCTGTGTTTTTCTGTCGAAGCAACTGAGAAAGGTCCACACACGTCTGTGTGAATTCTCTCAAGGATCATCGTGGTGCGACTATCCTTCTCGTGAAAGGTGGCTTTCACAAACTTCCCCAAAGTACACCCCTTGCACTGATATCGCTGCGCAAGTGTGCATTTAGGAAGCCCTGTAGTGATCTGCTGCAGTATCTTCAAGGCTCCATGGTGAAGGTGACCCAATCTCCTGTGCCACAACTCGCCATCATCCCGGCTCACCAATCCTTCTGCCTTGCCCGCCATTGCTGCCCATCCATCTACATGCAACTGATAAAGGTTCCTCACTCGAACCCCTATCTTCCGGGTCTCACCAGTTGTCTTGCTGCACAGGAAAGCCTTTCCCTCGCTGAGAACAACATCATACCCCTTGTCTTCTAACATCGCCACTGAGATGAGATTCTTTGTCAATCCTGGAACATGCATGACTTCCTTCAATACGAAGGGTTTACCAGACTCCCTCTCAAAGGAAATGGTACCGATACCGGTCGCACTGTATCTACCATCATTGCCCATCTCGATGTGCACTCCAAGATCTTTGTCCTCTAGATCAGAGAACAAATCTCTATCTCCCGTCATGTGAAAAGACGCACCACTGTCCAAGAACCACACTGATCCCATCACACTTGAAACCAAGCATGCGATCAATGAAAAATCAAGCTCAAACTGTGAGGCTAGAGCCTCTCCTGCTGAAGATCTAGCAGCCTGCTTGTTCTTCTTCTTCTACGGACAATTAGTGGCATAGTGTCCGTGCTGGTGACAGTGAAAACACTTCACCTTGGACATATCCTGCTTCTTGCCTTTCGCACCAGACTGAGAAGCTTTCTTGCTCTTCCCTTTCTTTGCTTTGGCAGCCAAAGCACAATTCTCTTCATCAGCTCCCTTTGACGAAGATCCATCCCTGGTACTCTGCCTGATCTCCTCCTGCACAAGATCTGACCATAGTCTTTCCCATCCTGGAAATTTCTCCCGACCATTGACAGCGTCCTGATAGGAATGCCAACTCTTCGGAAGACCAAGGAGAGCCAAGCTCACCAAGTCCTCATCATCGACAGTAACCCCCACACTTCCCAGCTCATCTCGACACTGAGTGAACTTCGTGAGATACTTGGGAATACTGTCACCCTTCTCGCATTTGATGTTTCTGAGTTTATCTTTGAGCGCCAGCTTCCTCTGATCGCTCTTGCTTTGGAATAATTTTTTTAATGATTTCCACATCAAATATGGAGTAGCCTTTCCATGGAGGCTGGACACAATGTGATCCTTCACGCCCTTTGTGGTCTTCTTTTGCCAAACTTCTGCCTCAATAACATCAGTAGGCTTTGGGATATCCGTATCTATGAACTCCTTCAGCCCGTTATCATCCAATATTGCCTCCATCCTGTCCTTCCATGCAACATAGTTTGAGCTGCCCTCAAGAGCATACTCCAATCGCAATCCGCTGAAAGGCATTGCTGCGTTGTCACCAAGAAAACACTGCTACAAATTCGAATTCCACCAACAACCAACTCAACTGCCTCGGATCTAAGATTCGTGAGAACACAATATTTCTCGTACAGAGATTGACTGTATGGGAATTCATGAGATATCTCACCTTCCAAAGGAAGGATGAATCCAGAGGCTACCTGGCTCGATTACAGACTCTGCCTGAAGAAATAGAATGTAAACACTTCCTGAATAGTAGATCTGATGATCAACTGCTCTGATACCATGTAGAAATTTTGAATAATTTAACACATATTCAACAGAGATTATCCTTATCATGTACTATTGCGGAATACATACACAATACATAAGCTCCTCTACGTTTATCATCAATATAGCAGCATCAATAACAATAAAACATCAAGAGCATTCACACATTAACACAGTATGTAACCCGGGGAAAGCATCTCGCTAAAAACCCCACACTATTTGTATATTAATGATTGAGACCATGTAAAATTACAAAGTACAATGCTTATCACAAGCAATCCAGTACCAGCTCCACCTGTTACACACAATACAGCTACGATCTGATCTCCAAATCTATTCCACTGCTTTCCTGCCTCCACTGCTCAATACCTGCTCAAGAATTAACGAGAATGGTCTACCAAACTCGTATTTCACCTCCAAAGAATCACTCACAATGTGTAAGACGTGAGCAGAAGCTACAAACTGGGCAAATACATGAGAAAACTCATTGGCATACTCAATCCCTTGATTGTGCAAGATCTGATGCACAACTATAGTCACAACTGATAGCAATCTGATTCTCTAACACCTGTCCCTGCTGAACTGAACATGCACTGACATGAAACCGAGTTAACTGATGTATTCTATAGTTGTATTATGAGTTAATAATTAGTTTAACAACTCATCATTAGTCTATTTGCAGTTAGACTAACTACAACTAGTTTAACCAAGTCAAACCAAACACAACTCCATCAACTCCACAATCAACTCCACCAAACTCAACTGATTGAGTTCTAACTGAAGTCATGCATGCAACAACTCAACTGACTCATAAGAAAAGCGTACTTCCTTCTGACAGATGCATGGGCCACATCTGTAGCTCAAACTGAAGTGCTCCAAGAGAATAAGATCAAGTTTATAGTCCAAATATTATTATGAGACAATAATATTTGACTTTTCTATTTTTGACAGCCAGTCTAAAAATAGACTTTGATCACCCACACTGTGGTCACCCACACTTTGGTCACCCACATTGTGATCACTCACACTGTGGTCACCCACACTGTGATCATCCACACTGTGATAAAAAATAGAACTTGCGCCATAGTTTGCCTGTGGGCCCACTTAGTGAAGGCGACTCTTTTCACTAAGCTCCATCATCTTGTTGCAATCTCAACAAAAAATATTTTGAGATGGAGAAAATTCTTGTAAAGAACCATGGCACCATTTGGAACCTATTATATGAGCATAGACCCATCTTAAATACAGATCTAACATGAGCAGAGAGGGATCCAATTTCTTCACGTGATTTTTTTTATGAGCTGACATTCTTTAAATGTTTTTTCCAAGGAAAAGATCGAACTTTTTATTGAGATTTATAAAAAGTTAAATTGTGTATGCTGTTAAGAATTCAGTTGACTGTATGATTTTCCGATCATAGAGTTCACTGAGATGGTATTTGTAGGTCTTCTCCTGCTACCATCTCACTTTGTCTGGCATCATATCACTAATCTTTTTAACCACGGGCCTCCTCTGAGAGGAAAACAACCCCGAACATTATTTAAATGTTATCTATATATATATATATATATATATATATATATATATATATATATATATATATTGGATGACATGATGACAAACAGATAGGGTTACACATCATACTGGGCTCTATAATGAGACTTTTTCATCTCAATAATAGTTGTGTTCCATGTATGCTTAAAAAGTTATGAAATTTATTTTTAAATCTATTAGATATGTCACAGATGAAAATTTGTGGGTACCAATTCACGCGGGAAAAGACTACTCTTTGTATAGACATTACAAGCCAAGAAAATGAAAAGTATTTTCCTTCTAATAAATTTTATCTTGAGATTTTCCATAGGAGCATGTTATGATATATACAGAGAAGGCAATATCAAATCCTAAATTATTCTTCTATCTTTTATCAGGCTAGCTAAAAAATATATTCAACCTTAAGTGACTATCAAAATTCTTCTATAGAGCATGATAGAATTACAAGATCTATATTTGTTGCAATATTCTAGATCACTTGAAGCCATAAACACGATAAGGATACAATTCACTAAGTACCCAGATGCTTATAGAAAGAAAAACTATGATAAAATGTTACTTGCTATTGTGATAAAAAGAAGGATTGACAAATTAAAACAAAAAAAGAAATTCTATAAACCACTTTTTACATATATTTCATGATGAATGAAAGAAACCAAGATGTTTATAAGACCTTTTTAGAAGAGAAATAAAAAACCCATAATGGCATACTCATATCAATACTTACTATCAATGAAGAGTCCAATGTTTTGTAGTGGTAATGACATTAACAACAATTTAACCGTCAAAACAGAAGAACAAAACCAAAAGAAAAATCTATGTTCAAATGGTAAGGGAAACCATCTAGATTCTAAAATTTTAAGGCGAGGGATGTTGGACTTAACTGGGTCAATGAGCCATGTAGTATACTTTTTGAATTTATTTGTTTCTGGGAGGCTTCTTTTGTTTTTCGTGTTGTTTTAAATATTTAAACAAATTATTATTATTTTTTATAATCTTAAAAACATTATATAAAATAAACAAAATTGTTTATGTTCAAACATCAAAAGTTGGATAAACAAAATTGTTCATATTCGAACAATCAGGGAAGCTTCTTCTCTTAGTCATGTTGTTTTGAATATATGAACAAAATATCATTATTTTTATATTCTTAGAAACATTATATAAAACAAACAAAATCGTTTATGTTCAAACATCAAAAGTTTTCATCTTTTAATTGCCTACCAAGGGATAAGGACTTGCATAAATTTTTGGTCGATAGTAACCACTACTAAGTTTATACATTTACATTTTTACTACTACATGTTAAAGCTTTGAAAAAAACAAACATAAATAATGATAGGTAGTAACTCCTAGTAGATTTATTTATTCCATCTTGTTCCTATTCGTTTTTTATGCAAATACTTACCTAAACTATGACAAACATAAATAGGTTACCTAAGTGAGTATGAGCCATTTTCAAGGATTTTAATTTCACAATGAAAAATGGTTGCACAAACATTTAAAAATCACACCATAAATTTTGCAACTACATCCAGAAATCATGGAAAAAAAATATGAGTTTTCCACATTGTCCAAAATTGCAATAAGACCTTCAAAGTTATGGTCCAATCAAATGTTTGAATTTTTTTCTTCAATAATATAGAAAAATAAATATTTTCTTTTCAAATTTAAACATTATAACTTGCATTAGTCAATATTAAAATAATAATTATACATAGACAAATCAATTACTAGAGTGCCTTGGAAAGGACTAATAATAATATGGTATAAAACTAGAAATATAAAAATAATATGTTTAGTGCGTGAAAAATTATAATCAATCACAAATAAATAAATAAAAAATTTAAGAAAAATATATCCTTTTATTTTAATTAAAATTAAAATCTAATCCTTAAACACATGGTGTGATTCAACATAGCACACATTTTAAGCACAGTGATATGAAAGGTGTATATGCCAACCTATCAATCCTTAACCCCTAAAAAATTATGGTTGTTTCAATTATAATTCAATAACCTAAACAATGAAAACAATGATTTCTCATGAAAAAAATTATTCAGAGATCATCTTATTGATGCCCAACCTCATGGCCTTTTTAGAGATAAAATTAGCCATATTCATTTCTTAAAATACATATGTGAAGCTTCCATCCTGAAAATGTGGAAATATTAACTTCAATTTCTATGAGATATGCAATAATATTTAGTGTGTCACTTAAATCAAATCATTCATCCATTTAATAACTAACTCGAAATCCACAAACACCCAGAAAACAATGATATTTCTATCCATGGCATAAATAAATAATGCAAAAAAGCATTATCTTTGGTTATTCATGCCCTAACCAATATTGGATTTTCCTATTATATATGAATTTACAATAAGTTAAGGAAAAAATCCAACCAATAGGATTGTGCCCTCTCATGGCTAGCCTCATTAAAATATCCCCAGGGAAGCTGTGTATTAATTAGAACATTGTTAAGACAATGAGGTTTCTTTAGGGACTAAGAAGGTTTTCCCAATGAAAACAAAGATGGAAATTGTTTCAATACCTTAAAAGTACACCTTTTACTATTTTCAAATATGATGGCATTATGAGCCACCCAAACACCACAAGCAATTGGAATGAGTAAGACATGAAAGGATTTTAGGGTAATTCTACTAAAATAGAATTGAAAACACTTGTTTGGAGAGAGACCTTCCCACAAATGATTAATCAATATATTTGAATCTCTAGCCACATATATCTTGTATAAGGATATTCCAAGGAAAGGTGTAAGTTTGCCTCATTCCTCTTACATAAACTACACATGCGATGACAAATTTTATTACTGCATCATAAATGATCCCACGTTGGCACCCTACTTTTCAAAGTTAACAAAAAAAAAATTCCTTTATTTTCCAAAATTTTCTAGCCCACCATGAAACATCCAACAAATTTATATCTTGCTTAACCAAATAGCCTAATCTTGTAAAGTAATGCCCCTGAAGGCATTACAAGTATAAGTGAGTTCTAAATCATTTCTAGATAATGGATATGTGCCTTAGTTAATTGTATAGTAAATTGATTCTATAATGGGTGTCAAACATAATCCAAATCTAAATTTTGAATGAACAACCAAATCATTGTTCAAATATCCTTGCACCCCCGCGCCCCGACCCCGACCCCCCCCCCCAAAAAAAAAAAACTAGAGTATATTAACCTAAAAATATAAAATAATCAACCAATGCATAAGGTATAATGTCATTTTAATTTGATCCACAACCCATTGTGGCTTTTGAGCCACATGAATTTGTTCATATGACTCAACACTCCCAGTTACGAATCACCTAATAATTGAAAAGGAAAAATTAAGGCCTTTCATTGGTTGAAAACATTTTAAATACTCCTATGGTGAGCTCAAATCCAATCCACCACTACCCTTAGAGCTATGTATTTCCTGATCAGAATTCACCTCCATAAATTATTACAATATAGAAAAACCCAAACAGATCATGCTTCCAAAGCCTTCCCAAATAAAGATATGTCCTTTAAAGCATAACCATTAAACCATTTGGGTATTGAGACTACTTTCCAATTGACCAAGAGGTATCTCTAATATTCACCACTTCCCTTCCATATATAATTGAACTAGGTCCTCCTTGTCTTAACAAAAAATCCTTTTAGAATGTATAACAATAGTTTTCAATAGACAGAAATAACTACTATGAATGATTTTAAAAGCACCGTGAGAAATCCATTTATTGCACCAAACATGTATCTTTTTTTCAATTCCAATTAAAAGGAATTTCCAATCACATATACCATAACTATTGGGTTTTAGGTAGAAACCAAGATATCTCACTACATCATCTAATTCAAAAGCAGGGAAAGCAAAAAATCAGTTAATGAGAACTTGATTTCTTTGTCAATATTTGGATGAAAAATGGAATATTTATTGGAGTTTACTGTCATACCAATTTCCATATTGAAATGGTCAAACACTTCCTTGAATTGTTTTCCATCTACCTCTAAATAGTAAATGAAAATTATGAGATCATCCTCAAATAACAAATGTGTGAGTTTCTCTAACCAACAATTTCTCACACTTTATATTTAATCAATCTCTTCACCTAAATAATTTTCTGCCTTAAGCCTTCCATCACTAGTAAAAACAAGTAAGGGAAAAATGGACATCCCGCTCTAAGTCCCCATGTAGGTTTAAATAATTTCTAACTTTATCATAAGCTTTAGGGAGATCAATTTTAATTACCTTTTTTGTATTTTTAGTGACCTTAATGGAGTGTAACCCCTCATATGTTGTGCCTATGACCTTGTGAATGAGTCTATCTTTGAGAAAATCAAACTATTCTTTTGAGATGACCTTGAAAAATACTGATTTTAGCCTTACTACAATTACCCATGATATGATTTTCTATAGACCATTGTAGACTGGAATTAGTCAAAATTAAGGTTAGGAGAATGGCATTAAACTATCCCGGCATATTTCCATCGCTCAAACTTACTCAATCACCAAAAATAAATAATCATCCAAGAAGTCAAATAATTGTTCAAGTAATTCAATCATCCAACCATCCGAGCCTTGATCTTTTCTCTTTTAAAAGATTTGATAACATCGTATAGTTCAACTTTTATCACCTCAATGTACAAAAACTGAATATCTTTCTCCTCTATAAATTTGGGAAAAATCAAGATCATTTTGAGAATTCCCGCCATTAATTCTTGCCTTATTAGGTTCCCAAAATAAATTTTTGAAATTATTAACTTCCAGGGTTGCTAGATATTGAAATACCAAATTCTATGACCACTACCATCTTCCAAATCCAAAATTGGATTATAATGTTTACTGTGATTAGATTTTTTTTGGAAAAAATTAGGTTTCTGATCCAAAAACTCTATTTATAATGCCTAGATATTGAGACAACCCTACTTTTCTTGATCTAGAAGGAGTTAAAATTAACTCATCTCTAAGAAGCAACATTTATCCAGGGTTTATTGAGAAATGGATACACTATCATGTATATCATGTAATGATTCTAGCTCCTATTATATATTCCAAATGTCATAATATCTTCTCTATTTCTTCTCCCAAGCTAAGGATATTAGCTTCTCTTTGATCGTTTGTAAATAAATTTCAAATCGATCACTTGTTGATAGATTCAAATTAGGCTTGAATTTCCTCCAATTGTCATAGATCAAAATTCAACTCATGCACAAACTTCCTCCAATTTTCACAGATAAAATTTTTAAAGTTCTCTTGTCCCACCTAGGTTATGTTATATTTAAATGACTGATCCGAACTTAAACAGGAACAAAAAAAATTATAGATATAACCATAAATACAGAGGTGCAACAAAAATAACACTTCATTTCATAAATGTCAAATACTGAAATATGCTTACAAATGGAAAGGAAATAAAACTAGCTCGGGCAATGGTAGCTTATCTCTGAGGAGAGAAGTGACGACTACATGCCTTTGAACTATGTTACAATGAGGCTTGAAGGCCTATTTATTATATAGAAACAATGGAAAACCATATACATCCAAAAACCTAACCCTAGGAGATGAAGCGTCAAAACCATGGGCCTCGTTTGGGTAAATTGGTACATCAACTTCCTAGGGTCATAACTTTGGTATACGATCTCCGTTTGACACGCACAATACCTCATTAGAAATATATATCTAAGGACTACAAATTTCAAATGCAAACATCAAAATAAGCTAGAAATTTTCGTGGTTTTCCATAAAAACATCGTTTAGGGCCTCAAAACTGCTCGAGAAGTTCAAGACCTGAAAAACTACCAAAAATAGTAAACTGTGCTATAATTAAGGAAACTAAAAACTGAAAGAGACAATGGAGGGGGTTCAAGTGGAATAGGAAGGTGGCCACAAATATTCACTTGGATTAGTCCTCCCCCCTTAGGAAGCAATGGCCCCATTGCGTTGAGTGCCTCCATGAGATGGAGAAAATTCTGCTGAACTTGGTCCCTAGTGAGCTACTTGCCTTGGTGCAGGAGTTGGCTAGCTTTGACAACCCAATATAGTTTGATATTATACTGGTGATTTTTCTTGATCTTTGTGTCAATAATCTAATCAATTGTGGCTTGTTCCATGTTGTCTGGGTTTAACTCTGTTCGTGTGAGTTGTTTTGAAATGTCGGATGTGTCCACTAATGGTGGAAAGTATGGCCGAAGACTGTCTACATTGAACACTGGGTGTAGACCAAGGAAATGTGGAATGATGAACTCGAAGGAATTATCCCATACAACCTTGGTGATGATGTATGCCCCATATCAGAGTGGGGAAGCTTGCGGTGGGGTCTAGCGAGGCACTACTTTTGCAAATGTAGCCAAAATTTGTCTCCCACCTAGAACTTGTGTGGCACACAATGATGATCATGGAATTGTTTGTACTTAAAATTGGCTTTGTCTAATATATCATGGACCTACTAGCAGATGTGTTGAATGTGCTCAATGAAGTTGTTAGCCCTATTGGTTTTGAACTGGACGTGAGACGAATCTGCCTAAGAGGCTGCAAATGGTATGGCCACATCAATGGGACTTAATGGCTAAAATCTCAACCCTACCTGAAAGGGGTTGTGGTCCGTTGAGATATGGTGAGCTCTATTGTAGCTGTGCTGGACATAGGGAAGGATTTCATCCTATGTGCGTGGATGCTTCGAGTTGTACATTCGCATAATGTGTATAATCATCCTGTTGACGACCTTTGTTTGGCCATTAGTTTGGGTGTGTAAAGTTGTTGACTTAGTAAGTTTGGTATCCAACATCGACTAGAGACTTGACCAAAATGCACTTAGGAATCTATTGTCCAGATCTGTGACAATGGATTGTGGGATCCCAAAGTGTACCCACACTCACTGAAAGAAGATCTTAGCAGTGGCCTTTGTTGTGATACTCTTCTTGCAAGCCACTATAATGGCCATCTTAGAGAATTTGTCGACGACCACGAAAACGCAGTCATTGTTATGCTAAGTAAAAGGAAGGCTCGATATGTAATCCATGGAGATGGATTCCCAAGGTCGACTAGGAGTAGGAAAAGGAGTATATAGGCCTTTCTTCTTGATGGTTTGTTTGGCAATGATGCAGATTATGCAGGATCAAATGTACTTTCCAACAACCTAATGAAGGTTTGGCCAATTAAAATACTTTTGCAGTACTACCAATGTTTTCTCTACTCTGAAATTTCCAACGAACCGACTGTAGTGCACCTCCCAAATCATCTTGTCATGCTCACTTGAAGGAACACATATGTGTCCTAGGTGGCATAACAGTGTATCCTGGAGGTGAAAATTTGGAACTTTCTTACCTTCCAAGAGTTTTTGGTATCTGATGTTGAATTCTGAATTTCTTTTGTAAAGATGTAGCCACCCTAAAGTATCGTGCCCACAGGAATCGAGCACAGTGATCAGCACCATTACTGGTGGTCGGCTGAGGCAGTCTGCAATGTTATTGGTGTTGCCCTTCTTGTACTTAATGTTCAAATGGAACTGTGCAGATATGTGAACAATTTCTGATGGCGATCGTTCTGCAAATTCCCTTGTGTTTGTATGAACTGCAGGGGTCGGTGGTTTGTGTGGATGACCATTTCCTTACCCAGAATGTAATGCTTCCATTCACGGCAGACCTACACAATGGAATACATTTCTTTTTTAGGTGGGATACTTTCAGACTGTGTATGAAAGTGTCTCACTATGGTAAACCATTGGATGCCCCTGCCGAGTAAGAACCGCACCAATAGCATAGTCAGAGACATTTGTCTCAATCTCGAATGGTTATTGTAGGTCTGGTAATGTGAGCATTGGTGCATATCAGAGGCGATGCTTCAACTTGGAAAATGCCTTCTGTTGGGTTTCATACCAAAAGAACTTTGCTTTCGGTTTTCCCTTGGTGACTAAACTTAAAGGCAAAGTGATATGAGAGAACGCCAACACGAACCTATGGTAGAAATTGGCAAGACCCAAAAATTTGTGGAGATCTGTTAGAGTGGTTGGGGTTTACCAATCCCTAATGACTTGTATCTTGGATGGTTCCATATGTACACCCTTCTCATCAATGATGTACCACAAATATTGAACTTGGGTCATGCCAAAAGTGCATTTATCCAACTTGGTACACAACTTGTGTTGTCGTAGGGTTTGGAGGGCTTGTCAAATATGGTGGAGGTGCTCTTCCCAACTCTGGCTGAAGATCAAGATGTCATCTAGATACACCACAACGAATTCATTGGTGAAGGGTTGCAAGATGTAGTTCATCAATCTCATGAAGGCCGTTGGGGCATTCGTTAACCCAAAAGGCATGACCAACCATTCGAAAATTCCTTCCTTGAATTTCAAGGAAGTCTTCCACACATCAGAGGGATTGATAGGAACTTGGTGATAACTGGACTTCAAATCGATCTTGTTGAAATATTTGGCCCCCTTGAGCTAGTCCAAAAGGTCATAATCCATCGGATTGGGTACCTATTCCGTATAGTGATCTTGTTCAACACCCGATAGTCAATACAGATTCTCTCGGTCCCTTCCTTCTTTTGTACCAATACAATCGGTTTCTCACAGGGTGATAAGCTTGGCCTGATGTTCCCTTTCTGAAAAAACTCCTAAATTTTCCTTTTGATCTCATCATTCTCTAGAACAGAGCATCGATAGATCAGTCTAGTGGGTAGCGCCGCATCTAGGGTTAGATTGATGGAGTGTTTGACCTGACAGTGCAGAGGAACCCCCGTAGGTGAGGAGGAAATGTCCTTGTACTCCTCTATGACCTTGTACATCTACTATTGCTATGCGGAGGATCTCTATCTGGAAGTCATGGCCACAATATTCTTCTTTCCACGAGGGAAAATCATAAGGAAAAAAATTGTATGGTCTGTGAAATGATATTACTGCATTGCTTTGTAGTGATCAAAGAGATGGCGGTAGGCAAGGATACCTCTGGTATCCTGTACAACTTATTGCCTAGAGTAATAATCATAGAGAGAGGTCTAGGCTCATATACAACATGTTTCTTCCACGAGTATGGTTGTCCTAATAATACATCAATAACTTCAAGATGAGAAACATCACATAGTACCTCATCCATGAAGGGCTTGATGCCGTAGGGAAGGCGACACTACTAGCTGACGTGGAGATCTCGTCCTTGGTGAAGCCACCTAATGGTGTATGGATGCGGATGTGTTGCATTTCGTAGGCCCCACAACTTCATGACCTCTACTAAAGTGAGGTTCTTTTGGCTCTCGTTGTCGACAATGATTTGCAGCAGAGAAACGTTCATCCACATCTGTGAGTGAAAGAGGCGTCACCCCTCCTCTAGATCTTCAGGCTCATTCTTATGGATCTTGGTGGTGGCCATGGTGACATTGGGATATGCATCAATGATATGTTTCCTTTTGTCATTCCCCTTGTTAGGTTCTGACTCAGAATCAGAACATGCGTATAATTCGGAAGCCTTCAGCTCGGCCACTAGCGACTACTTGGTCTGACACTTACTTGTGTTGTGAGTGGAGCTCTTATGGAGCTCACACCATTTTGCCATGTCCTTATTTGTATTCGTTGTGTTGTTATTTGCTTGCATATTTGACATGTTGTCTTTGGTCTCCCCACCTTGGCTTTGTACTTTTCTTTGTGGTTTGGGGGCACCTTTCCCTTTCTTTGGACACGCATATCCAAAGTCTCGCTTCTTCTTTTTAAACTTCTTCTCAATCTTGAAAGCGTATCAATACGTTGTGCTGAGCGAGGAGATGTCCAAGAAATCCATCTTGTCTTGGATGTACCTGTGTAAGCAGTCGCAGTACTTGAGTACCAAATATCACTCAGAATCCTTGATACCCAACTTCGTGTGAAGGGTATGAAAAACATTGGTAAAATCTGGCACGTCTTGGTCCCTTCCATGCCGCAACTTGGTCCACTTTATGTATTTATCCTCATAGCTCCCAGAAGGGAAGTACTACTCCTTGATGGCATCCTGGAATGAATTCCAAGTGGGTGCGACTAAAATTAGTGAGGGTGTACTTTCGTCCTTCTTCTCATAGTAGGTTTCCCACCAGTCTATGGGGGGCGACTTTGAGAAGTGAAAAAGTAATATTTTCCCGGCTGGAAAAATCATGAACATAAAAATATCCTTCTAGCAGATTTAACCATTTATCTACGACGTTCGCATCTATCTGAACTTCAAATACGGGGATGTCAAATTAACTTGTACCTTAAGGGGTGTGGCACTTCCAGAGTAGCTTCTGGAAGAAGATGCATCACCTTTGGGTAGCTGCCGAAGGATCTGGGAAAAGTTGTCCATCATCGCGTTCCTATGCCATTCGAGGGCTTCTTCAAGAAATATTTTGAAAGGATATCCTTCCCCCTTGTATTTCTTCTCTTCCGCCATGGGAGGCCATCAGGATTTGTGATGTTGGCCTTGCAAAGGTTCGACCAGTTCGAGCCTTAACTCATTATATCTCAACCTCATTAGGGACATGCAAAGAAAAAAAAAGAAAGAGAAAACCACTCTAATACCACTAATATGAATTTAAATAGAAACGCAACAAATTACATATATAACCATAAATATAGAGACGCAATAGAAATAACACTTCATTTCATTAATGTCAAATACTGAAATATGCTTACAAATGGAAAGGAAATAAAACTAGCTCGTGCGATGGTAGCTTATCTCTGAGGAGAGATGTGGTGCTACATGCCTCTGAACTGTGTTACAATGAGGCTTGAAGGATTATTTATTATTGAGAAACAATGGAAAGACCTAAAATTCCGAAACCTAACCCTAGGAGATGAAGCGCCAAAACTATGGGCTTCGTTTGGATAAATTGGTACATCAACTTCCCGGGGTCGTAACTTTGGCATACGATCTCCGTTTGATGCACACAATACCTCAATAGAAATATCTATTTGATGATTACAAATTTCAAATGAAAACATCAAGTAAATAGTAATGTTTTCCTGATTTTCCTAAAAAATGTCGTTTAGGCCTCAAAACATTTCAGGAAGTCTAAGACCTGAAAAAACTACCAAAAATATTAAAATTGCACTACAATTAAGGAAACTGAAAAAATGAAAGAGAAAAAAGGGTGGGGGTCCAAGTGGAATAGGCAGATGGCCACCAATATCCACTTGGATCAATGACACCCTTGGTTTCTTATTTTCTTTGCCCAATTCCATATACATGGGAAAGTGATCAAAACAATGAATTTTCCCAACCCATGAATGGATCTTATCAATTCTTTGTCGAATTGAGTGATGATCCAAGAAGCGATCCAATATCTTGGATACACATTCCTAATATTCTCTATTATTGTAACAAGTTGGGTTTAGATGATTGGGTTCCACCTCCACCCATTCTACCTTTTCAAAAATTTCTGCAAAATAACTATCCATCATGTTTTTGTGTGCTAAAGGGACCTAGATTTCTTCCTTAGAAAGGGTAAGATTTATAACTCCATTATTAATTACGTTGTGAGACTAAAAAAATTTATTATCACATAGAACATCCAAAAATTATTCCCTACCTTCCACATGGATTGATCATAACCAAATTAATGTTCATCTCCTTACAATAAAGTTCAGAATAGAGACTTGTTAATATATGAAAAAAATAAAACAAAGAATATTTTCCAAGAAACCTAAAATAAACTCTCTTGAATGTCCCTTTGAATTAATCTTAATGAACTCCCAACCCTAAAACTTATTTTCAGTTCCATAATAATCTGATCTTACTAAGCCATTTTATCTTGGATCAAAATGATATCAAGACCATCCACCTCCACAAGCCCTTTTGGGGACATATCTTGGCCCTCCCCGCAATGATATGGAAGTTAATTAACATAATTTTCATGGATGAATGGCATTTATGGAATTTCCTATTCTAAGGACCCCTACAATTAGAAATTATCACCTTGGTTCACTTGTATGGTGATTTCTCCTAATTGTGTTTAAGGGAATACTTCCACGTAACACCAGAAGTGCCCAAGATCTTTTGTTTATCATAACCAAAGACCCCAACCTCCATAAATTAATTAGGGATTCTTAGTCTCGTCCTGTGGGGATTCATATTGGAATTTCTAGAAAAGGAAACCAATGGGTATTTCTTTCTAATGTCTTTAGAATACACATGATCATCCTCAACCATACCTAAAGGTTCCAAAGGAGTATCACTACAAATTGATCCCCCTCCTCCCTATCCATTGATTTAGTCCCCCAAAAGTCCTTTGGGGAAGAACTATTACTCTTAGAATGTGAGATTTTAGCCATATGACTAGAATGTGTTGGAACATAAGGAGAAAATGTAGGGAGTATTTCACTTGATTTTCCAAATGAGTTGCCACCTATTAGAAGAATTAGCCATCATATAGATTTGATTCCTGGAGCAAGTCTACCTAACAAAGCAGCTTACAGAATGACTCCTACAGAAAATGAAGAGGTTAGAAAGCAGGTGCAAGAATTGCTTGAAAAAGGGCTGATCAGAGAAAGCTTGAGTCCTTGTGCAGTGCCAACAGTGTTGAGTCCAAAGAAATATGGAGGCTGGAGAATGTGTACAGATTCAAGAGCCATTAATAAAATCACAATCAGGTACAAATTTCCTTTGCCTAGAATTGAAGATTTAATGGATTGCTTGAGTGGAGCAAAGTATTTTTCAAAACTAGATCTTAAAAGTGGGTATCATCAGATAAGGATAAGAGAAGGGGATGAGTGGAAAACCGCTTTTAAGACAAATGAGGGATTGTATGAGTGGAGAGTAATGCCTTTTGGGTTGTCAAATGCACTAAGTACGTTTAGGAGACTCATGAATGAAGTTTTTAAAGATTTTATTGGTAAATTTGTAATAGTATATCTGGACGGTAAATTTGTAATAGTATATCTGGACGATATATTAGTTTACAACGGGTCTGAGGAGGAGCACATGAGGCATCTAAATTATGTCTTACAAAGGCTGCAGTAGGAGAAATTATTGTTGAATTTGAAGAAGTGTTCATTCATGAAAGAAGAACTAGTGTACTTGGGTTTTGTTATTTCTTCTTAAGGGTTGAAGATGGATCTAGAGAAGATCAAGACAATCATGGAGTGGCCTTCACCTAAAAGTGTTTTTGAGGTAATAAGTTTTCATGGTCTTGCTAGCTTTTATAGAAAATTTATTAAGAATTTTAGTAAGATTAATGCAACTACTATTGATATCATAAAGAAGGAAAAACAACCATTTAGATGGATTGCTGAAGCAAAAAAAAAATTCCAGCTGTTAAAGAAGAAAATCACTGAAAAACCTATTTTGGTTTTACCTGATTTTAGTAAGCCTTTCCAAGTGAAGTGTGATGCCAACAGAGAAGCTATTTGAGGTGCACTAAGTCAGGAAGACAGACCAATAACTTATTTTAGTGAAAAGTTGAATGATTCAAAAAGGAAGTATTCTTCTTATGATAAGGAGTTCTATGCAGTTGTGCAGTCATTGAAGAAATGGAGGCATTATCTAATGTCAAAGGAGTTCATACTTTATTCAGATAACCATGCACTAGAGTATATTATGCAGCAGCCAAAGCTTAGCTAGAAACATGCTAAATGGGTGGAGTATCTTCAAGGTTTCCATTTTGTTTTGAAGCATATAAACGACCAATCAAACAAAGTTGCAGATGCCTTAAGTAGGAGGAATGTATTATTTCAAGAGAGTCAAATCCAAGTGTTTCGCTTTGATTTTCTTAAATAATTGTATGAAACAGTTCCAGATTTTAAAGAGGCATTTGAAGCTTGTAAAAATCTTGTTCTGATGGATAGGAGTAGATGGTTGGATTACTTCTTACAAGATGGACAGTTGTTTAAGAAAAATCAGCTGTGCATACCAAACTTCTCAATGAAGGAGAATTTAATCAAAGAAAAACATAGTGGAGGACTTGCATGAAATTTTGACATAGAGAAGACTTTGGAACAGTTAAATAGATTTTATTTCTGGCTAAAAATGAAATCTGAAGTGGAGAAGTATGTGAAAACTTGCAAAGTCTGTCAATATGCAAAAGGAAGGAGCCAAAACACAGTTTGTATATTCCATTACCAATTCCAGATAGGCCTTGGGATATGGTAAGTATGGATTTTGTTTTGGGCTTACCAAAGACTCAAAGAGGTAATGATTCAATTTTTGTTGTAGATGACAGATTTTCAAGAATGGCACACTTTATTCCATGTTGTAAGACTAGTGATGCTTCTCACATTACTAATTTGTTTTTTAAGGAGGTTGTAAGATTGCATGGGCTGCCTAAGAGTATTGTCTCAGACAGGAATTCCAAATTTGTTGGAAATTTATGGAGGACACTATGGAAGAAATTGGGAACTAAATTAAGTTTTAGTTCTGCCTATCATCCATAAATTAATGGACAGACTGAAGTTGTCAATAGGATTTTGGGCAATCTTTTAAGGAGCCTTAATGCAGAACATCCAAAGCAATGGGATTAAGTGTTGGCACAAGCTAAATATGCATATAATGACTCACCTAATAGGAGTACAGGACAGATTCCATTCCATATTGTTTATGGAATGCATCCAAGAGGAGTATCTGAGTTAAGAAACTTGGGAAAAGATGACATGAGAAGTGCAGAGGATGAAGATTTTGCTTTAGAAATGCAAGCAATACATGAACAAGTGAAACAGAAGCTGTAGGACAACATCAAGTACAAAACCAGAGCAGACATGAGAAGAAGAGAGGTGAACTTTGAAGTTGGAGATCTGGTTTTAGCACACCTTAGAAAGGAGAGGTTTCCAAAGAGGGATTATAACAAATTGAAGATAAAAAAAAATGGGCTGTGCAGAGTGTTGAGAAAAATTTTCTGCAAATGCCTATGAGATTGAGTTACCCCCTCATGTTGGAATATCACCAATTTTTAATGTTGCAGTCTTGTACAAGTATGAAGGTGAAACTGCAGATGATGCAGCACAAGATCAAGAGACCCAAGAGATTGACTGGGCAAAACAGTTACCCACAGCAAAGGATTTGTAGCTAGAAAGAATTCTGGACAAGAAGGTGTTTAAGAAAACAAGGGGATGAGAATACTTCCAGTATTTGGTAAAGTGGAAGCATTAGCCAACCAGTGAAGCTACTTGGATTACAGAAGACATGCTATAGAAACTGGGCAGTTATGTAGATGAACTCATGGACAGGAGCCCATGAAGAATTTTGTCCTCAAGAGTTTGATGCAAGAGCATGAGACTTGGAGGGAATATCTTCAAACTTATTCCAAAAATCCAAAAAAATCTACAGGCAAAGGAGTGGGGTCCTTTAGCCAGCAATTTCCATGTTTTTTTAGTTTAAGATAAGGATAGAATTAAGAATAAATCATGCTGTAATAATCGCTTATGGATAAGCTGTAACAAGCTTTATGCATAATTTCTTTAAATCGATCTATGTAAAATGCATGCTTTTGTATGGATAAGGACCGAGAGGGCTTATCTATTAATTATAAAATGAAATAATGGGACGATCTGAGATAAGGATTGCCCGGAAGCATTATCATCTGAAAAAACCTCTCTCTGTGCATCTGATTGAATGATTCTTTGTCAACTGGAATTTGTATGCACTTATTTTCTTCTATACTTTGTTAATGTTGATTCGGCATTGGTTCTGTAGAAATTTTGAATAATTTAACACATATTCAATGGAGATTATCTTGATCATGTACTAATGCGGAAAACATACACAATACATAAGCTCCTCTACGTTGATCAAGAATATAGCAGCATCAATAACAATAAAACATCAAGAGCATTCACACATTAACACAGTATGTATCACGGGGAAAGCATCTCGCTAAAAACCCCACACTATCTGTATATTAATGATTGAGTCATGTAACATTACACAACATAATACTTCTCACAAGTATCTCCACCTCTGTTACACACAATACAGCTCAGATCTGATCTCCAAATCTCTTCCACTGCTCGCCTGCCTCCACTGCTCAATACCTGCTCAAGAACTGATGAGAATTGCTTCCCAAACTCGATTTTCACCTGCAAAATAGTCACTCACTCTTTGTGGACGTGAGCAAAGGCTAAAATGCGGGCCAAATACGTGAGCAAACTCATTGGCATACTCAATCCTTTGATTGTGCAAGATCTGGTGCACAACTATAGTCACAACTGATAGCAATCTGATTCTCTACCACCTGTCCCTGTTGAACTGAACATGCACTGACATGCAACTGAGTTAACTGATGTATTCTTTAGTTGTATTATGAGTTAATAATTAGTTTAACAACTCATCATTAGTCTATCTGCAGTTAGACTAACTACAACCAGTTTAACTAAGTTAAACTGAACACAACTCCATCAACTGTACCTCCAGTCCACTAAACTCAACTCACTTGAGTTCTAACTGAAGTCATGCATGCAACAACTCAACTGACTCATAAGAAAAACGAATTTCCTTCTGACAGCTGCATGTGCCACTTCCGTAGCTCAAACTGAAGTGCTCCAAGAGAATAAGATTAAGTTTATAGTCCAAATATTATTGTGAGATAATAATATTTGACTTTTCTATTTTTTGACAGCCAGTCTAAAAATAGACTTGATCACTCACACTGTGATCACTCACACTTTCATCAAAAATAGAAGTCCATCTATTTTTCCCAACTTGATCAATCATCTATAAACATAGACATGATCCATATGTCTAAAAATAGACATAGTCTAAAAATAGACTTGCTCCAAAAATAGCCTGCGGGCCCACTTAGTGAAGGCGACTCTTTTCACTAAGCTCCATCATCTTGTTGCAATCTCAACACTCCCTCTCGACAAGATATGGATTATCAACAACCCCTATCCTGCCTCGATGGTACTCGAATTTGCTCCTGGTGAGAGCCTTCGTCAGAATATCAGCATCCTAATCCTCCGTTGGAATGTACGAAAGTAACATGATCCTCCGCTGCACACAATCTCTGATATGATGGTACCTGATGTCAATATGTTTAGATCTATCATGAAATACAGGATTAGCCGAGAGTTTAATGCAACTCTGGTTATCACAGTAAATCACAGTAGGATCCAAATGAGAACCGAACAAACCAACCAGGATCTTCCTCATCCATATAGCCTCGCATGCAGCCAAACTTGCTGCCATATACTCGGCCTCCGCTGAACTGAGTGCCACAGATCTCTGCTTCCTGTTGTACCAAGAAACTGCTATCGATCTGATACTGAAGACCCCTCCTGATGTGCTCTTTCTGTCTGTTGGGCTCCCTGCCCAATCTGCATCCGTGAAGCCACATAGCTTCACCTCATCCTCCTGTCTGTACCACAAACCATATCCCGATGTGCCTCTCAAGTAGCGCAATACATGCTTGCCCGCCTTCCAGAAGAGCTTGGTAGGCTTAACCATAGCTTGTGAAAGCTGGTTAACTGCATAGCATATATCAGGTCGTGTATTGACCAAATACATCAGCGACCCCACCAACTGTCGATAAACAGTGGCATCCACTTCTTCTCCCGAAGTGGCATCCTCCTTCCTCCAACCTCCAGGAAGAGGAGTATCAACAGGCTTGCAGCCATGCATGTTGAACTTCTCCAGTATCTCCCGAGCATACTTGCCCTGAGAAACAAACAGTCCACCACTGCGCTGCCATATTTCCAATCCTAGGAAATAGTGAAGGAGGCCCAAATCCTTCATCTCAAACTCTGTAGCAAGATCCTTCTTGCATGACAGTATCAACAGCTCATCACCCGTTAGAATCAAATCATCAACATACAGTACAATGATAAGCAACTTAGCCTCCACCACAATCTGGTATAGGTTCGGATCCGCCTCGCTCTTGGAGAATCCAAGTCCTGTGAAATAGCTGTCTATCCGTGTGTACCAAGCACGTGGTGCTTGCTTCAACCCATACAACGCTCTCTTGAGCCTGCACACATGCGACTCACTGCTGAAGACTTCAAAGCCTTCGGGTTGCTCAATGTACACCTCCTCCTCAATGACTCCGTTGAGGAACGCAGTCTTCACATCCATCTGATGAATGTGCCATCCCATCTGCGCTGAGAGAGCAAGAATCGTCCGTATGGAAGAATACCTTGCGACAGGTGCAAAGGTCTCCTCATAATCGATCCCCTCAATCTGTGAAAAGCCTCGGGCAACAAATCTTGCCTTGTACTTCTCCACACTCCCGTCAGCTGCCTGCTTAACTTTGTAGATCCATCTCGAACCTACCACTGATTTCCCTTCCGGTCTAGGAACAATCTCCCATGCACTGTTTCTGACAATAGAATCATACTCTTCCACCATGGCGTCTACCCATGCGGGATCCTCCACAGCTTCCTCGAAAGAGGATGGCTCAGTCACAACACACTTGCTCATAAGAGCCATGTATCCAGTGTACCGATCAGGTGACTGTCTCTGCCTGCGTTGGGCTGTAGGTGGTCCTACAACTTTCTTTGCATCTTGAGCCAGTCGCTCAGCTTCTGTCAAGCGCTTTCGCCCTCTGATGGTTGGCGCTGCATGAGTGGTCTCTTCCACTCCATGAACCTCGTCCTGTGGCTGATCCACGTCCTGAAGCTCATCCTTAGGAACTAATAGCTCCTCATCTGCATGCAAGTGTAGCTCCCTCTCAAGCGAACACTTCATGGCTTTCTCCTCCTGAAATTTTATATCCCGTCGCACAACAGTTTTACCACTGTCTGGCAAATACACACGATAGTTGTGGGGCGTATCAGTGTACCCCACAAATATCCCAACCTCTGCAGTCGGCTCCAACTTCTTTCTGGCATCCTTCGTCACATGCATGTAAACGTTAGCACCAAAAATCCTCAAATGAGAAAGATTAGGCTTCTTACCAGAATAAGCCTCCTCGGGTGTACTCATGCCAAGTATCCTATGAGGACAACGGTTCTGCACATAAACTGCTATATTGCATGCTTCCGCCCACAAGTGAAGGGGTAGGCCCTGATCATGCAACATTGCCCGTGCAGCACCCACAATCGTTCTATTCTTCCGCTCAGCTACCCCGTTCTGCTGTGGGTTATGGGGAGCTATGAGCTCTCTACGAATCCCTTCTGCCTTGCAGAAATCCTTGAACTCGTCCGAGATGTATTCACCACCATTATCGCTCCTAAGAGCCTTCACCTTCTTCCCCGACTCCTTCTCGACCAGTGCTTTGAATTCACAGAACTTTGAATATGTCTCGCTCTTCTTCTGCATGAAGAAGATCCAGCACTTACGAGAGAAATCATCAACAAAAATCACATAATACCTGTGTTTTGCTGTCGAAGCAACTGAGAAAGGTCCACACACGTCTGTGTGAATTCTCTCAAGGATCGTCGTGGCGCGACTATCCTTCTCATGAAAGGTGGCTTTCACAAACTTCCCCAAAGTACACCCCTTGCACTGATCTGACTGCGCAAGTGTGCCTTTAGGAAGCCCTGTAGTGATCTGCTGCAGTATCTTCAAGGCTCCATGGTGAAGGTGACCCAATCTCCTGTGCCACAACTCGCCATCATCCCGGCTCACCAATCCTTCTGCCTTGCCTGCCATTGCTGCGCATCCATCTACATGCAACTGATAAAGGTTCCTCACTCGAACCCCTATCTTTCGGGTCTCACCAGTTGTCTTGCTGCGCAGGAAGGCCTTTCCCTCGCTGAAAACAACATCATACCCCTTGTCTTCTAACATCGCCACTGAGATGAGATTCTTCTTCAATCCTGGAACGTGCATGACTTCCTTCAATACAAAGGGTTTACCAGACTCCCTCTCAAAGGAAATGGTACCGATACCGGTCGCACTGTATCTACCATCATCGCCCATCTCGATGTGCACTCCAAGATCTTTGTCCTCCAGATCAGAGAACAAATCTCTATCTCCCGTCATGTGAAAAGACGCACCACTGTCCAGAAACCACACTGATCCCATCACACTTGAAACCAAGCATGCGATCAATGAAAAATCAAGCTCAAACTGAGAAGCTAAAGCCTCTCCCCCTGCAGATCCAGCAGCTTGCTTGTTCTTCTTCTTCTGCGGACAATTTGTGGCATAGTGTCCGTGCTGGTGACAGTGAAAACACTTCACCTTGGACATATCCTGCTTCTTGCCTTTCGCACCAGATTGAGAAGCTTTCTTGTTCTTCCCCTTCTTTGCTTTGACAGCCAAAGCACGATTCTCTTCATCAGATACCTTTGATGAAGATCCATTCTCATACTTATTGTTACTGAGTTTATCCTTGAGCGCCAGGTCGCTCTTGCTTTGGAATAACATTCGCAATCCGTTGAAAGACATTTCAACAACACTGCTGCAAATTCAAATTCCACCAGCTACCAACTCAACTGCTTCCGATCAACCCTCGCTTGATATCCTGTAAAAATCTCTTCTACAAATCAAGCTGCTCCGATACCATGTAGAAACTTTTTCTACAATTATCTAACTCTGATACCATGTAGAAATTTTGAATAATTTAACACATATTCAATGGAGATTATCCTGATCATGTACTAATGCGGAAAACATACACAATACATAAGCTCCTCTACGTTGATCAAGAATATAGCAGCATCAATAACAATAAAACATCAAGAGCATTCACACATTAACACAGTATGTATCACGGGGAAAGCATCTCGCTAAAAACCCCACACTATCTGTATATTAATGATTGAGTCATGTAACATTACACAGCATAATACTTCTCACAAGTATCTCCACCTCTGTTACACACAATACAGCTCAGATCTGATCTCCAAATCTCTTCCACTGCTTGCCTGCCTCCACTGCTCAATACCTGCTCAAGAACTGATGAGAATTGCTTCCCAAACTCGATTTTCACCTACAAAATAGTCACTCACTCTTTGTGGACGTGAGAAAAGGCTAAAATGCGGGCCAAATACGTGAGCAAACTCATTGGCATACTCAATCCTTTGATTGTGCAAGATCTGGTGCACAACTATAGTCACAACTGATAGCAATCTGATTCTCTACCACCTGTCCCTGTTGAACTGAACATGCACTGACATGCAACTGAGTTAACTGATGTATTCTTTAGTTGTATTATGAGTTAATAATTAGTTTAACAACTCATCATTAGTCTATCTGCAGTTAGACTAACTACAACCAGTTTAACTAAGTTAAACTGAACACAACTCCATCAACTGTACCTCCAGTCCACTAAACTCAACTCACTTGAGTTCTAACTGAAGTCATGCATGCAACAACTCAACTGACTCATAAGAAAAACGAATTTCCTTCTGACAGCTGCATGTGCCACTTCCGTAGCTCAAACTGAAGTGCTCCAAGAGAATAAGATTAAGTTTATAGTCCAAATATTATTGTGAGATAATAATATTTGACTTTTCTATTTTTTGACAGCCAGTCTAAAAATAGACTTGATCACTCACACTGTGATCACTCACACTTTCATCAAAAATAGAAGTCCATCTATTTTTCCCAACTTGATCAATCATCTATAAACATAGACATGATCCATATGTCTAAAAATAGACATAGTCTAAAAATAGACTTGCGCCAAAAATAGCCTGCGGGCCCACTTAGTGAAGGCGACTCTTTTCACTAAGCTCCATCATCTTGTTGCAATCTCAACAGGTTCTTCTATTATATACTTGATTTAAGCTTGTTGGTGAGTTTTCCTCTTGTATCGGCATGCCTGGTTCTCTATTACATGCATTGTTGAGTTCTGCGGTAAAACTCTGTTTACACAGGAATTCTTTGAAAAATACTTAATCTGGACGTAGTTCCGGACTTGAAATATTATTGAATCTGGTTCATACCTGTATCGGGTCTGAACCTTTATCGCATCGCTGAGTGGGAGCGGGACAGAGTTAAACGCCGAAGTCCAAAACTCTGACAGTTGGACCCGAAACACTATAGAGAAGAGTTAAAAGGATATTGGGTCCGCGATTGTTATCACATCACCAGATCGGAGCAGAGGAGCCTTGCCTTGGGAGCACTGAAGTCGTCGATTGCGACCTCCGATAACACTACGTGTTATCGCGTCGGAAGTAGGAGCTTGGAAGGACCAATATAAAGTGTCGATAGTGTTAATTGCATTCAAACACATAGTTTGAAATATAAAGCACCGATAGTTAATTCTTTAGAATTAACAATATAGTGATAATAAGGTGCCGATAGTGTATTTCCGTTCCTTTGGAACGAAAGCCCTCCGCCTGTGTATATTGCGTTTTAAACGCATTTTCACTTGTTTTACAGGAACGATAGTTTATTATTATAATTCATATGGGATTATAATCCCGATAGAGGAAAACGGACCTATGAGATGATTTGTGCTCGATAACAAGGGTTGGGGTGATAAGAGGAAAACCTCATGAGACAGTCAGTCTAATATTAGATGACTGATACACCTGAAGAAGCAGAAAGAGGAATTCAGCTAGAAATTGAAGAAATTATATCAGGCTTCGGCCGTTTGTCCATATCGCCTACACCCAGGCCACCATTTTCAAATAGCCTCCTGGATTTGAATTCATTGTCACACAAAGATTAGAAGCTTCAAAGTCAAAAGATGCAGATAACCTTGGTAGTAAGGTTTTAGTTAGAGTTAGTTTTTTCATTTGTCCAAAATCGTTAGAGTAGTTGGCGGAGGTCAAAACTTAGGCCTTTAGCCTAGTTGGTAGTTGGGCTAGCAAAACAGAGGAAATCACTTTGACCCCCAACTCCCAACCTTGTGGGACCTAGTCAGGCTTCCAGGAGCATCAAATATTGAGAGTAGGAGAAGTTGCACAAAATTTAATGTTTGTCGAACTCTCCAACCTTCAACCATATAATTTCTATTTTTGGTGTTTTATTTTTAAAAATAAAATAAATTAAAGACCGAAGATCGAGACCCCTCTTCCACTGTACGAGTTGATAACATGGACCAACCAAAAGTTAACACATGGAAGTTTTTCATTGTCTCACAGAGGTGATGTGAAAGTATAGGTGGAGCCATGGTGGCACATGAAATCAACATGATATAAGCACATGTGACGTGGCAGTATAGACTAGAGCACATGTGGCATGAATTTTCGACATTTTTATGTGGCTAAGTGGACCAAATATGAGTAGCACATGGCATCACTCAAGATCTTCCACATGGCATAGATGACACAAGGATGACATCAACAGGATGATGTGGCATAAAATGGGCTAGTTGGGCCTCTAGGTTAGTCAAGTATATGTTCAGTTGCTAGAGAATAAAACTTGGCCGACCTCCAACCTCGTTCAACCCCCAACCACATTGAAGCTTAGTCACAACTCTCAGTTGTATGGGTGAAAGAGCTAATAGGCAGGCGCTCCAATAGTCAATGTATTTTTAGCAGTTTGGATAGTGACATGGGCATATTTGTTTGTATATTTGGAAAATTTACTAAATTTGGTGATGCGCTAAATTTAGAAAAGCTCTGTTAAAACTCATAAAATTATAGAATTACATATTTGGACAGTTTAAATTAGTTTTTCTCAGAGATACAATAGATAGAAGATTGAATACCTTAAGACCACATTTAGAAGACTTGAAAAAAGTTGTAGATAAGAAAAAATAAGAGTTTATGCATGGAGAAGAGATGAACTTAACTAAAAGTTCAAGAACTAAAAATACCAGTCTAAATTTATTTATAAGCATATTCAAACAACCAAGATGTAGGTTGTTGGTGAAATGAGATGCATAATGTCAGTGTTCATCAGGGGTGAATCATAGATAAATTTTGTTATATGAAAGGTGTTTGGGAGGGAAGAAAATGAATTGGTGAATGTTGTTTTAATGTATTCAACAAATATGTTTTTATGGTGAAATTAGCAATTTCCATGGATTGATGCTGCTAGTGTGTATGTAGTTTGGATTAGTGATCAAAGATTGATGAAGGTGATTTTATGGTGTTTTTGGTGAGTGGTTGATGTCAGAAAAATGTTTGTTTATGAAAGGAAGTGGCCCTTATGATGTGAGTTTGAAAATTGTATGAAAGATGAATCAAAGAGGTCAAGCAAGTGGTACGTTGCATATTAGGGGTAGTAGTCCCTTTCAATGATTGTTGATAAACAAGTAGGGGAATTAGTCCTTTTCAATGAAAGTTGATAAATGAAGAGAGGCATCATTCCCTTTTAGCGAAATTTGAAACACGTAGGGGTAGTATTCCCTTTTAGTGGCAGTTAATAACCGAGTAGGGATAGAAGTTCCTTTCAGTGGCAGTTGATCACCTGTAAGTGGAATCTTGTGGGGTAGTGATGTAAGAGAAAGTTATAGCTTGTTTTTGCCAAAGTAATAAAAATAAGAATATTGTCTTTATAAATGTTGCACATGTCTATGAGAATGTTTATGATGTTATGTTTTACATGATTGAGTTATGATGTTGATTACATGAGTGGTTCCTAAAGTGATTATAAAGTTTAATTTGTTAAGAGTTGTATAATTTCGTAACACTACTGATTCATCCCCCCCCTCTCTCAGTAGTGTCATGGTTTCCATTGTTTCTAATAATTGGTATCAGAGCACTAGGTTCCTTCAGAATTAATATTACAATTGGAAGGAAGACCAAGGAACATGGAGAATTATGATTGGATTTCCTCAAGCGGATTTTGATATTTAAATGGGTCAAATTATGCAACTTGGAAGGTAAGAATGAGAATATACTTGCAAGCTGGTGATTTGGATGTATGGCTATCTATGGACAAGGGGTTAAAAGACAATGAGTTTAAGGAACAGGCCAAGGAGGAAATCTTGAAAGGATTGTCCAAATTAGATCTTGAGAAAGTAATATGTTGTGAGACTACCAAAGAGATATGGGATAAATTGCAAACCATCTATGAGAAAGACACTCTATATGTTGATAATTTTAGGAGAATTTCCTTGGAAAATGGAGCAGACAATGGCCATCTTATTAATCAATACTCAAAGGTTTCAATGGAGATGCAATCTAAAATTAAGTTTCTTTCTTTTGTTTTTATTGTAAAAAATAGGCCATTTATCTTCAAGCTTCTCAATTACAAGTTCTGATGAAAGAGAGAGTTTCTCATCTAATAGTAGTGAAAAAGGAACTACCTTGATAGAAATTGCAGACCTAGATACTCCTCAAGAAGATAATGGGTACACCTCTGATAGAGAAGAAGATAGAATATATCATGTGTCTATAGAAGAAACCTTAGATACTGAAAGAGAAAAAATTCTTGAACAAGGTATGAGTGAAATAGACACTAATTATGCATCTAGTAGCTCATCAATTGAATTGGAATATCTTGAAGAAAATATTTATTTAAGAAGCTAGCTCATATCAAGTTTTGAGAAGATCAAGAAGATTAAAACCTCAAATCGGAAATTGGAAGCTAAGATCGTTATATTAAAAGAGTAGTTGTTGAAACATCAGAAGCAAGAAAATAATTATGGATATGCCAACTAAGTCGGAAGACTATCTTCAAATATTTGAGTTTACCTCCATAATAATGGATACCAAACTTCTTTAAAGATAAGCCCCTTTGAGGTATTGTATGGTAGAAGATGCAAATTATCTCTAAATTGGGACCATCCTGGATCGATTGGTGTTAGGACCATACATGATTAAAGAGATGGAAGAAGTGGTTAAGCAAGTTAAGAAAAATTTAAAAACAACTCAAGATTGACAAAAGAGTTATGCAGACTTGAAAAGAGTTCAAAAATAATTTAATGTTTGTGATCATGTATATTTAAAAGTATGTTTGTGATAAAGTACACACATGTATATATGCAGGGCCAAATTTTATTAAAACCATCATATTCAAAACTTTATATTATATTCCACAACACAGATTTAAGACAAAATAGTCACCAATGCCAAGAGCAATACAATATATGTGTGTGGGCCAATCAAAATTTAACCCAATGCTTACGAGGAGGTTATATATATGACCACACTGACCATAACTTCAGCCCCTGGCATTTGTGTTTGATGAACAATCCCTAGCACTGACGCTAGCAACAAGGGCTTATGTGACCATGGCCATGACCGTAATATCAACCCTCGTTGATTTTGTACCGAGTCACCTCAATGGTTAGGGAGCACCCATTTTTATTTCTAGGGAAATACCTCTGAGATGGGAATTTTTCCCGTTAAGTGCCACTTATCTAATTTCCATCCTGACATTAAAAGTTTTTCTCAACCTTTGCCTTCCTTAATGAGTGATGACTTCAGGTACAACATAATTCAATGGCACTTGATGAATTTAATTTTGTCTCTTGATGGGAATAAGTCTGTCCCGGTGATAATAATCCTAGTCACTCATGGAAACCTTGGGGAATGTATTCCGGGATGGGAATCTCATGACAAGAATTCTGGTTATGTCTTGGGATTCCTATTAAGTAACGCATTCCGCAATATAAAAAATAACTAAGTTTTGTCCCTCTTCTTCTTACTCTATTTTGAGAAAGATACCATTGCAAACTTCAGCAAAATGAATATATGGGATTGTAATACACATACAAAGCACTTATGTGACCCTATTCTAACCAACATTAATCATAAAAGGTCACACACAATTTATAAAGAATTTTAAATGCACAGGAAAATAGAGACCACTCTACACGTTTTTACAAAGTTGAAAATCCTATTTTCCATCTATATATCTCTTCCTTAATTTCAATCATTTATATACATGTGCAAGATTGTTCTAGATCCAAAGAAACATGATCAGATGATCTAATTTGGCTCCATTTAAAACCAAACTCAAACAAACATATATTTTAAATAGGTTACATGACAATCAATAACAATAATAATTCTAATATATCCTAACAAATCCCACACATTAAGAAACCAACTATGGTAAAATATTTTGACCTTCTCGATGAATCAAGCTTTTACAGATTCCCCTACATGACAACAACTAGAGCATAGGGCTACAATAATCTATATCCAAAGTCAGATATGTACCTAGAGTTAAATCCGTTAAAACCAAACTCAAACAAACATATATTTTAAATAGATTACATGACAATCAATAACAATAATAATTCTAATCTATCCTAACAAATCCCACACATTAAGAAACCAACTATGGTAAAATATTTTGACCTTCTCGGTCAATCAAGTTTTTACATATTCCCCTACATGACAACAACTAGAGCATAGGGCTACAATAATCTATATCCAGAGTCAGATATGTACCTAGAGTTAAATCCGTGAGCTACGTGATTTGATTTATGGCTATATTCAATTTGACATTAACTTGTGATCATCTTCAAATCACCTTTCACGAACACTTCTAGTTAGCAGAAGTCATCAACTTATAACTAAATTAGTAAATATTTTGGGAATAACTGAGCCTTGGAGCCAAGTTCCAACAATTCACAATCATCTTCAAATAACCATTTGTGAACACTTCCAATCAACAAGAGTCATCAAATTCTAACCAAATTTAGAAATGTTCTAGGAATTGTTGAGACTTAGAGCCAAATTATAATAGTTTGTGGTCATCTTCAAATAGAAATTTGTGAGCACTTCCAATCAACAGGAGTCAGTAAATTTTAGACAAATTTGGAAATGTTTTGGGAACTGTTAATCCTCAGATCCAAGTTCCAATAGTTTATGTTCATCTTAAAAATTCCATTTTTGAGCACTTCCAATTGGTAGGAGTCATCTACTTCTAGTCTAGTTTGGAAATTTCTCAAGAACCATTGAGAATTAGAGTCGAGTTCTAGAGTTGGTGGTAAGATTTAAACCAATACTTATTAGATGACTTTATCTTCTACTACCCATTTGGTTTGTGGTCTTCCTTAAACCAATAGATTCAGAGAGCACTTCCTACCATTGGCTATTATTTACCTTCATATTTAAGCTCTCTTCTTGGACTCAAATACATCCCTATGTAGCTACGGGGGGCGGGGGGGAATTCTAGAAGCATAATCCTTACGTGTTTATGTGGATTCTAATAATTTTTTTAATAATAATAATAATAATAATAATCATTTAGAATAATGTTATAATTTCGTTACTTTTTTTCTTGGTAATGTGAGACACATCATGAGATAAACATTTTTATTCATATCATGGATAGATGCCTGTCGACATTTACTCCCATGAATGACTATTCCAATGGAGCACATCAACCCATGGAAAGTAATGATGCTTTTTTTTTAAAGATAAGTAATTCAATGTGGACGACATTGATATTGATATATATGGAAAAAATAATTAGTTAATTTATGAGTAATGGATTCTAGTTTTTATTTCTAATGAACTCTAACTAATCAATAAATGTGAGAAATAAGGACTAGAAGAAGAAAAGTATGGGTTTCCTTATGTTTCATATGCAACTAAAGATGATTTTCCATATGTTTGCTAGATGTTACAAGGACTTTCTCTAGGGATGATGACCATCCATGACATATAGGGATTTTCCAAGGAGTATATATGGATACCAATTGAAATTTTAAATTCATAATTGTAATTCATGTTTGTTCCTTTAATATCTTAAGTATTATTATAATATGACAATATATTAAGAAAAGTATGAGAAATTTGTCTTACTATATAAAAGGTGAAGATATGGATAAGGAGTGTAATCAATATAGGTTTTTATTTATTAAAATGTAATTTTTATTTATTTTTATATAATATTTGAAAAATAAAATAAAATAGTGAATCCATAAGATAGATATTGCTTCTGCTTGGCTAAGAGATCATCTTCTTTGGGCATAAGGAAATAGGGTAACAACCCAAGACCGAGAGGCATCAAACATGAGTGAAATCATGCCCCCTTATGGACTACCAGTGGTAGTTCTAGGTGGCATGATTTTCCTTGAATAACAGTGCCAGAAGTTAGCTTGCATTAGCGGACAACAACAAGTGATGGTTATCCACATTGCCAGTTTGACAACTAAGTTATGATAGGTTTTCCCACTGTTAAAAAGACGAAGAAGATAGATACACATTTGTATCCGGTGTTCCTTTTAATTCAAATGTAATTTATATATTACCATTGATTGGAAATTTTTTACCAACACTACGGAATTTGATGTTCCTCGAGTGTGAACAACGATCATATTTTTCATTAAAATGAAACATGCAAAAAGAAACATTGCATACACTTATATCTATATATATATATATATATATATATATATATATATATATATGAAAAATGATAATTATATTTAAAGGAGTTTTTCTTTTGAAATTATAAAATTGGGTTTTTAATAAATATTAAGTAGATGATTATAGTTTAAGAAATATTAAATATATTTTAACATTATATTAAAAATAAGGGAATGAGATTAAATTAAAACTTAGTTTTAATCATTAATATTTTTTTATTAATTTTTTTGTTTGCTAGGTTATGTGAGTCCCGAGATGGCTGGGATGCTTACCTTGTTGTTTGAGTAGCCATGACCTAACATCTAAGCTATCAAAATCACCTGGGGATCACACCCAACTTGGGCCATACCTGCCCTTGGCATGGCTGGATTTTTTCCCGCAGAGTTAAGAACCGCTAACCTTTATACCATGGAGTACCTTAACAAAACACTTTATAAACAGTCTACTCCACGCCCCGTGGGCATTAATTTTAAATATTTTTAATAATGACTAAATGTTGGATTATTTTATTTTTAGATTTCTAGTTCACTCATTTCTTCAAATGACAATCTTTTTCACCATTTTCTATCAATCAATTTTTTCTCCATTCTTATTTATATTTCCATTTTTCCCATTTATTTCAATGATTTTCTTTTTCTCCATTCTCTACCAATAACTTCTTTTTCTTTATTCTTTACTTGTGCCCTCTCTCTCACTCTTGCAAGGAGATTGGATTTGGTATATAAATTAACAAAATGTGCAATCATTCTTCAACCATGACCATTAAGATGTGGTTTGGTATGAGATTATATTTCTTTTTATATTATGACATGGTTCTCAATGCATGTTGTTTCTAATATTCTAGACTTAATATTTGTCTTTTAAAATGCAACTTTTGTGCATTGAGTGGTGCATCTATATCAACTTTACTTGTATTATAATATGTTGGTTGGATTGTGGTTTAGGGATGGCTCGGGTTTGATGTTTAGGAGATTTCCCTAGCTCTGCTGGAAGAAAAGGAGAGTTTATACTAAAAAAATGTATCGATAAGATTGTAAAAGATTATTTCCTTTAACATTTTGGTATATCTTATTGGAACCTCGCTATTTATTTCATTATGATTAGGAACTCTTATGGATAATGATATGTTATTGTTTTATTATAGTCTTTAGTTTATGGTAACTTTTATGGTATACAATAGTTTATATTCAATTGTTGACATGGTGACTTGTTCTTGTCTAGGGTGACTTAATTAAAGAGAATAACTATTTATGGTTTAAGTTAATGCTAATGTTTTTAGTGAATTTTTTTCTTTACATTCTATACTTGTAATTCCTACTTAGCTACAAAATGCAAAACTACATAATGTATCTAACCTCATATTTTAATAAATAGACATGAAAAATTAAATGGGATATATTTTTGTTGGAAAAAACAATGACATTGGTTAAGGTTTTATTGTTTAAATTGTATTCAATTTAAATGAGAAACTAAGAAGATATTAACTCTTTGGGACCTTATTTGAATAAGAGGTTTTATGAGATTCAATTCTAGAAATGGTATTTTTATTGCATGTAAGATTGACAAGTATATTGTATTAAAGTGAAGGAGATATGCTACAAATTTAAATGGTAAACAAAGATTCATTTGATCCCAAAATATCTTTCCCTTCTGAAAGACTTTTGCGAGTAGAGTTAATTTGAGATATATTTTCCTAATCCATGACATAAAGATTATGAATTACCAATGTTTCAAACCAACCAATGTGGTTCATCTATACATCCTAAAGATGAACCACATTGGTTGGTTTGAAACGTCGACAATTCAAAGTCATTATGTGATGGATCCAGAAAATATAATCTCAAACCTTGTCCTTGCAATTTTAGTTTGTGGTAAAATTAAAAAGAAAAAACAAATACAAATAGAAAAAAGAGGAAAAATAGAGTTGAATGTACATTTGGTGTGAGATATGAATTATATAGTATGACATAAGCTAAGCGGTGTATCATAAGTGATTGTTTTTGTTGAAAAAATAGTGTTATGGTATTGCCTACTAAGCCTTGGTGATGAAAAGTGTAACAACCCTTGGTTGATTTTTCATGTAAATAAAATAAGACCAAGGTCATGGGACACGTATTCTAAGTTGAATGTTGGGCAAACATCATAGTGGGAATATTTTGTGGTTTATTAATGCTGTTGAAATTGGAAAAGGAAAAAAGGCGATAATTGACATTTAATTATGGGAAATAAAGTAAAATAGGAGAAAAGGAAGGTGAATAGATACAAATTTACATGCAAGGGAAATTAGAGGAAAAATGAAGGAAAGTGAAGAAAAAGGAGACATCAATGATAAAAAGGCATCAGAGAAGAAATTCACAGCTTTTGGCCATTATAGCTTTGGTCAATTTAGTTTTGGCTCTCTTCTTCCACACTCTTATAATTTTGCACACTTCGAGAATTATTGGAGAACTCTAGCATTCACTTAGATTGGATAAAGAAAGCAAAGAAAAAACAATGAATTGGAGGACAACGAAAAAGAAGTTTAGATCAACAAGTACAAGAGGAATACTTTGTAGGTAACATGTTGCATGAGTGATCTCCTTGTTGGTTTCTGGATGCATGGAATTGCATGTGGTTCTTTAGTTATTTTACTGTCATTGGAATGATATTTTCCTGGATTGATAATAGTTTCAGCCTTCCCTTGTCATTTCCTGGATATCCATAGTGTTGTGGGTGCCTTGTGTTGGTTTAATTTTGGGATTCTCTGTAGACTTTGGATCTTGGTGATATGGTTTCAGAAAATTCCCAAGGGGTTAAGGGTGGAGATGGGTTTTCTCCTGGAACTCTTGATGGATGGGTGGAGATAGGAAAATTCCTCTAGATATGGTGAAGAAATTTGAAGGCATCCAAGCTTGTTTTGATGTTAGTGATTTCTAGATTAGTTAGGTGAAATCAATATGGTTGAGGGTTGAGGTGGTTTGGCCTTTGGAAGCCCTAGTTAGTTTTTTTTTTGATTTAACACATATGATGCCACATTCATGCTTGAAATATGGCATGGGAGAGATTGGCTAAAAGAGAGACTTGGTTAAGCCCAATCTATGACCGAGTGGTACGTGGAAGTCTATGACTTGGTTGGATTTCGCATATGTTAATATAAGCTATTTTCTTATTGTGATTGATGAGAACTTGTATTGGTTATTATGTTGATCTCATGGATTATTTTTCATGGATTTTGTTCTAGTTATATGCTAGTTAGATGCTTGGTTAGATGATGTGCTCTTACTATGGATCTTTTTCATGAATTGGCAAGTGATTGAATGATTTATGTATTCACGGGCTAACAAGTTTTGTTGTAGCTACCTTAATAGGACATTAGACCTTGTTGTTGATTCTCTAATGTAGTTTAGAAGTTTATAATAAGATATGCATTCATGACCTGTAGCTTCTATGTTTATCATATGTTTGACGAAATGTATATCATTTGTTAAACATTTCTAAGTCAAGATCTTGCTCAAGCTTTGATTGTTTAGTGTTGTTATCATCATTGTCATGATTCTGGAAAGTTATAGGTTGTTTTGGGAAGTGGTCTGGAGGTTAGCCTGAAAAAGTGCCATAGATCTCATAACCACATGCACAAAACAAGGGATTTTGGGTCATAACCACATGGAGACAGCCTTGTGGGTGTGATTATAGCCTCCCAAATGAATGCATAATGTGTTATGGGTGTGATTAGGGAGTAAACATAGAGAAAAAGAGTTCTAGCTCAGGGATTGATCACCTAGAGTGGTTTGTAGGCTCCTGAATGATCTATGGTCTCTGAGGGATGTCAATTTAATTCTGATATGTAGGCCCCAATTCCATAACTGGAACTTGGAGGTCGGGTTAGATCATAGTGACAATAAACTCATGTTTACCCTAGAGAGCTTGTCAAAGTGGGTAAATGTGGGAGGAGGCATTATAGGATGGTATCAGAGCCAATTTCAAACAATTAGATTGGATGGGATAAATGCATATTGCTATGCATGGATGTTAATTGTATATATGCTTACTATGCATGCATTGTGATGGTTATGGTTATTATGCATGTGGTCATTATTGCAGATTTGTGTTATCATGCATGATGTTGATATGTTGATGTCATTATGTATCTACACTGTGCTTATCTGGATTGATTGTGCATATGAGATAGCCTCCCCTAAAATACATTGAGGTTTAATTTGATTATGTTTTCTATTTGGTTTATCTAACATGACATGTTTATAGGGTATAAAAGATCATAGATGAAGAACAAAATGGTCGACTACAATTCACATGACTCCCCTTACAAGCCTGATGTGAATTCTATGGAATGGGAAGGGTCAATTGGGTAGCAAGGAGAAAACTACTATCATGATTTAGCAGATACACTAACGAGTTTTAGGGCACATATTAGAAGTTGCAAGATAGATAATGATAGGTTTATTGAGGCACATGAAAGGCTTTCCAGAGCTCAGGAAAAGCAAGTAGAAGTTAATGTAGTTATCCTTCAGAGTCTTTCATAATTGCAGAAGAAGGGACAACTAGGGAACAGTCATAGAGGTATATAGGAGGAGAAGACAAATGGGGCACATGGTAGCAGGTATCAAAGAAATTACCGTACAACCTCCTCCCATATCTACCCACTTTAACCAACATTCCTAGGGTAAACATGAGCTAAGAGCTACTATGGCATGACTCAACCTCCTAGATAACCTTAAGGAAATAGAGCTGAGAAAGCAAGACCTTACTAACTTCCCTCAAGTGCTACAGGACCACCAAGAGCTAACCAACATCTCTAGGTACCCAACCCCTGAGTTAAATTTCTTTTTCATTGACCTAGAGCCTCATCTTCTCCCATGACAAGGGAACCATGTGACTATAACCCTATAGTCGCTCCCACAGACCTACTTCCTAGCGACTACAGTCTTTTACACTCGGTTTTGTGTCAACGACCTTGAGATATGAGCCAAAAACTTAATGAAACTACCAATAATGATAAATAACATAGAGACAAAGGATCTAACACAAAACTTAATCAAGGACTTGACCTAGCCAGGTCTAACCATGACACTCATTATGTCAAACACATTGAGAACATAAGATTTACAGGTCATGAATGCATATTTGAACATAGAGATTTGAAACTTATCTGAGGTTTACGAAGAAGGACTAGTTCCCTCTCATGATATTTGAAATAACATCTATTAGGTCATGCATTCATTAACATGATTCATTTATCAATCAAATAGGATAAGAGTCTTAACTTGGATATGTCATAAAACCATGCTTATAACCAGCATATAACTAGATACATAAAAATGATAGAATAACCATTAAAGCCACATAATGACAAGTACATTTACTCATAAGATATAATGAGGAACTTAGCTCTTATTGACATATTAAAAAGCCAACCAAGTCAGGGACTTCCACGTACCTCCCGACCATAGATTAAGCTGAACCAAATATTTCTTTGATCCAATCACTCTTGTGCCATATTCCAAGCATGAATGTGGGATCTCATGGAATAAACAAATATGTAAACAACCAAGGGAATCCAGAGGTTAAACCACCTCCACCCTCACACTACCGTGATCTCACCTAAACTAGTCTGAAGATCACAAAAACAAGCCGAGCTTGGATGCCTCAGAATTCCTTCACCATCCCTTGAGGAATTTTATTTTCTCCACCCACTTGTTGAGGGCTTCCTGGAGAAAACCATCTCCACCCCCAACCCTTGGGATTTTCTTGATACCACCTCACCCGGATCCAAAACCTTCCATTAATCTAAAGCTCAACTAAGAATGAATCCCATTACACCGTGGCTATCTAGAAATAACAAGGTAAGGCTAAAACCATTGTTGAAACTAGACAAAACCCATGCTAATGAAAACAAATGAACCAAATACACACATGCATATACCATGCATGCCAAAACCAGTAAGGAAATCATACATGCAACTTGTTACCTACAATTATTCCTGTTGAAGCCACTTGATCCAAGCTTTCCTTGCTTGATACTTGATTTCCTTTACTTTCCTTATCCTTCCTTTTCTTTCCTTTGCTTTCATTTTCCTCCCTTCTCCTCTTGGTTCTCTTCTCCTCTCTGAGACTAATTCCAAAAATGAATTGACAAAAGGCCCCAAACTGATGCTCTGATGTATTTTTATTATTGATGCCTATAATTTCTTCATTTTCCCTCTATTTTCCTTTAATTTCCTCCTCACATGAAAATTGTGACCTTTCACCTTCCTTTTCTCCTATTTTCTTTTATTTTCATAAATAAAATGACAATATTTTTTTTTTGCCTTTTTAATGTCTTTTCCAATGCCTTTTCCAATTTCACTTAGCCATAATAAAAAACAAGTGATGCCTACTACAATGCTTTTCCCAACATTCAGCTTAGAATACATGTCCCTTGAAATTGGTATTATTTTTCCTTTATTAAATTTATTAAATTAACTTTTAACCTGAGGATGTTACATACCCCTCCCCTTTAGGGGAACACCATCCTCGGTGTTTAATGACACCTACAACCAACAAAACCGCTGAAAAACCAAAACATACTGCCCATGGAGCTTTATAACCCAACTCTTTGCAGTATTTATAATGAACAAACCTACATAATAGAAAAAACCATCATGACAAACATGACAACATGACAACCATACCACTTATTGGAGCTTTATAACACGACTCATTGCGGTATTTACAATATCAACCATACATAAGTATTTACATATACCAGAAAGTAATTTTCCTCGACTGAAAAATAATGAAGGATACATAGCCCACATTTGATCAACCATCTCCCATGTAGCTTCATCGGGCCCAAAGTGCTTCCACTGCACTTTAACTTGCTCGATTGTTTTGTTCGAGAGCATGAGTTTTTCCGCTTGAATATGCACTGAGGTTTTAGTTGGAATTCTCCTTCTGGCTCCACCTACAATACATACCAATCAATAACATGATCAACATCCTTTACATATCTTTTAAGTAATGAAACATGGAAAACATCATGGACTTTCACTGCCGCAAGTCTATAGGCCATTGGTCCAATCCTCTCAAGGATCTCAAAAGTCCCACAATATCGAGGTGCCAACTTTTCACATGACCCAATCCTCAAGGAGATCTTCTTGGGCTTGATGTGTAAGTATGCATGCTTCCTAACATGAAACTCCTTAAATGCCTTGTGTTGGTCCGTATAAATTTTCTACCTATCTTGTGCTAGCTTTAGATTATGCCTGATAAGCTGCATTTCCTATTCCATTTTTTCCAACATGTTCAATCCACTAAGTACCATGTTCACTGGATCACTCCAGCTGATGGAAATATTACAACTCCTCCCAGAAAGTGCCTCAAACAGACTCATCCTCAGTGACTCCTGATAACCATTGTTGTAAGCAAAATCAACTAGTAGTAGATACTCCTCCCACTTCTACTACTGATGTATGACATGCATCCTCAACATATCCCCCAGGATCTTGTTGACCCTCTTTGTATGCCCACTTGTTTGTGGATGATAAGTTGTACTGAAGGCCAACTTTGTAGCCAAACCAACAAATAACTCCTTCTAAAACTTGGAAGTTAACTTGGCATCTCTGTTTGACAAATCTTCTTCAGAACATCATGCAACCTCACTATCTCCCGGATGAAGACCTGTTCTACCTCACTAGCTAAATAAGTAGTCTTCATTGGATTGAGGTGAGCTACCTTACTCAAATTGTCAAACAAAACCATGATGGAATCATGATGCTTCGATGTCCTTGGTAAACCTGTAATGAAATCCATGGAAATTACCTCCCATATCCACTCTGGAATTGGAATAGGTTGTCAAACCAATTGGGTGCTTCCACTCTGCCTTCACCTACTGAAAATCCAAACATCTAGACACAAACTTCGCCACTTCCTTCTTCAAATTTGGCCAATAGTAGAACTTATTCACCATTGTTAATGTCTTTTGATGTCCTGGGAGACTCAAATATGGATTGACACGAAACTCCCTCAAGATAAACTTCTAGAGCTCACTGTCATCCGACGCATAGATCCTGTCCCTAAATCTGACTGAGCCATCTGCTGTGATACAATAATCCACATCTTGTTCACATGTACCCTCCTGTAACCTTTGCTTAAGCTGCTGGTACCTATCATCCTGTTGTCCTACTTGTAGGATCCAGTCTTTTAAATTCGTCCCATAAGAAATCATAGCTTCTATATGATTTACTTTTACTCTTCTGCTATGAGCATCTGCAACCTTGTTTTCCTTTCCCTTAATGTACCTAATATTGAAGTCAAACTCACTGATTGTGGCCAACCACCTAGCTTTCCTGACATTCATATTTGGTTGGTCAAATAGGTACCTCATCTCACTGTGATCGCTCATCAATATAAACCTCCCACCAAGAATATAGTGCCTCCACATCTTCAATGCATGCATGATCGTTGCCAACTCAAGATCATGTGTCACATAGTTGTACTCATTCTCATTTAGTTTCCTTAACTCATAACATATCACTTGCCCCTCCTGCATCAATACTCCACCAAGTCCTCTCTTGCAATAATTTGTGCACTCGACAAACTCTTTATATAGATCTGCAATCTTTAACACTAGAGTGTTTGTCAACAACTACTTCAGTTGCTCAAAACTTGATACAAATTCTTCTATTCATTCGATGTAGAAAGTTACAGGGTAAGTTCCTTAGACAGAACACCAAAGGACACCACTCACAAACAGATCACAGATCAATACACCAGTATTTTTGACGTGGTTAAAACCCTCAAAGAGGGAAATAGTCCACGACCTGAGCCAACGCGGCCACTTCAGGAAATTTATTAATAAAAGAATGAAAATTTACATAAGCTTCTCTCATGAACAGTTACCCTACAAATGACCCTCCATGCTCTTTAAATAGAGATCATGGATCAATCGGGTGTTAAGCCACGGATCAAGTGTCGGTAATACCAAGGAGAGAATGAACCATCGAATCACTACATATCATGACCATGGGATTGTAAGTTACAAAAGTACATAGTAAAGAAACACACTTTACCTAACTCTACACTAGAGAAAGTTATACTTAACTATTTCCTTTGTGTTGGAATATCCTAACATCCCCCCTTAAGAACAACTTGGGATATGATTGAAGGATGTACAAATATGACACAATAGAAGAAGGAAGGAGGCATTAGAGCCTATCCTCCCTTAGTGACAACTTCCTGAACTCCAACCATAAATCGAAGTTTAGTAAACTTCGCCTCTGTGAGAGCCTTTGTAAACATGTCTGTAACTTGATCATCTGTGGAACAATATTGCACTTCAAGAACATGGTCATGAATGAGCTTTATGACGAAGTGCATGTGCAGTTCAATGTGTTTGCTACGCTGATGTTGGACTAGATCTTTGCATAGTTGAATGGCACTTTGATTATCACACCAAAGTGTAGTCGGATGCTGTTGCTGAAAGCTAAACTCTGAAAGGATTTAACGAAGCCACAGGGCTTCCTTACTAGCTTCTATGACACCACAATACTCTGCTTCTGTTGAAGAAAGAGAAATGGTACTTTGTTTCTTGCAAGCCCATGTAATAGGTCCTGAACCAAGAGTGAACACATAACCTGCAGTAGACTTCTGATCATCAGGGTCACCAGCCAATTCAGAATCAGTGAAACCAACCAATAGAGGAGATTCTTCCACGCTGTACTGAATCCAAAACTGAATTGTACCTCGAACATAACGAAGTATTCTTTTAGCTGCTTTCCAATGAATTTCATGTGGGTTTTGCATAAACCAAGCAATAAGGCCAACAACAAAGGAAAGGTCAGGATGAGTATGGGTTAGATACAAAATTTTTCCTACAAGTGGACGGTATAAGGTAGCATAAACTTCAGGAGAAGTACAAGTGACTGAAAGTTTGGCTCGAGACTGAAAGGGAGAAGGGGTTGGCTTATAGTCTTCCATGTGAAAATGGTGTAGAAGATAACATGCATACTTGGACTAGGAAAGGGAAATACCTTCCTTGGATTGCAAGACTTGAAGACCAAGAAAATAATGCAAGTGCCCTAAGTCTATCATTTCAAACTTTTTTTTAAGGTTGGACTTCACATGATTTATAAGGTTGGGATCACTACCAGTAAGGATAATATCATCAACATAAACAACAAGAATGATAAGAGACTTTACCACTTTCTTGGTGTAGACAGTATTGTCAGAATGACACCTAGAAAATCCAGTTTCCAAAAGAAAGCTATCCATTTTGGCATACCAAGCTTGAGGGGCTTGCTTGAGACCATAAAGGGATTTCTTAAGCTGACATACAAGGCTGGAGTCTATTTGTATAAAGCCAGCAGGTTGTTCCATATAGATTTCTTCATGCAAGTCCCCATGCAAGAAGGCAGATTTAACATCCACCTGATGGAATTCCCATTTGAAAGAGGCAGCGAGGGAAAGAACAAGGTGGATGAGTTCATTTTGGCAACAGGGGAGAAGGTTTCAGTATAGTCAATGCCTTCAACTTGTGAAAAATCCTTAGAAACAAGATGAGATTTATGTTTATCAACTTTTCCATCTGGTCCATACTTGGTTTTGTAAACCCATTTGCATCTAACAAGTTTTCATGCCTTTGGAAGGGGAACAAGATCCCATGTATCATTTGCCAATAATGAAAGGTATTCTTCATTCATAGCTACGTCCCAATCTGGATGGACTGAAGCTTCTGTAAAGGTGTCAGGATCATAATTAGCTGAAGCTTGAGCTAGTAAAGAAGAGGCTCTATCAAACTGAGAACGTGTATGTCGCTGATCTATAGGATCACCGGCAAGAGCACCTGCTGCGTCCCGAGTAGCACGGACCCATTTTGGAAGCTGAGGAGCTGAAGGAGGATCTTGAGAAGGTGGGGGAGGATTTTCATCCTCACTTTCATCATCTGAAGAAGAAATATTTTCAGAAGTAGAAGGGATAGAGAGAGGTGGCACATCCGCCGAACTAGGTTCGTAGGCCGATATATTTTCAACAAACTTTACATCTCTTCTAATGATAACATTTTTGGACTTAAGTGTAATAAGTCTGTATCCTTTGACATCTTTAGAATATCCAACAAAAATACATTTTTCACTCTTAGGTTCTAAAGATTTATGTTTCTCATCTGGAATATGGGCCCATGCTTCACTTCCAAAAACACGAAAGTGACTTACATCTGGTTTAATTGAGCTCCATGATTCTTTTGGAGTGATATTATTTAAAACCTTAGTAGGAGTGCAATTTATTATGTAATTTGCACAGTTAATTTCTTCTGCCCAAAAATTAAGACTAAGTCCTTTAGATTGAAGCATACAATTAGCCATTTCCTTTAAGGTGCGATTCTTCCTTTCAGCTACACCATTTTGTTGTGGAGTATATGGAACATTATGTTGCATTTGAATTCCATTCTCAGTGCAAAAGTTGATGAATTTGTTGTTAACATATTCTCCTCCATTATCAAATCTTAGCTTAAGAATTTGATGTCTAGATTGTTTTTCAACAAAGGCCTTAAAGGCCAAGAACATGTTAAATACTTCACTCTTGAGTTTTAAGAAGTATACCCAAGTGTGTCTGGAGAAATCATCAATGAAAGTTAAGAAATACTTGTAGCCAGAGAATGAAACCACTGGAAGTGGACCACATAAATCACTATGCACAAGCTGTAAAGGGGTTGAGGCGTGCGAAGAGGCACGTTTTTCAAAACTATCCCGATGATGTTTTTCGAGTACACATCCGGAAAAAACACCATCTCTGCAAGATACCATTGGAAGACATGTCACCATATTTTCTTTACATAGATTCTGAAGGGAGCGGTAGTTTAAGTGACCAAATCGCTCATGCCATAGTTTGCTCACTTCATCATTATGAGCAACAAATACTGAGGGAAGATTTGATGACCCAAAGTTGTTAAACTTATACAACCTTGTAGAATCATCAGAAATGCTAGTAGCTAAAATATATCTAGGATCTCTTAGGTCCTTAATTACAACATCATGAGGTGAAAATTCAACGATTTTACCTTCACCTGAATCAGTTATGTGATATATAGTTAGAAGGTTGCATGATAAGGTTGGAACACATAATACATCATTGAATTGACCATTGTCTATGAATAGTTCCAGCCCCTACAACACTAAGAGATCTATCATCACTAACATATATATTTTTGGTTTTACAATCATTTAAAGAAGAAAACATGGCTTTGTTTTTGGCCATGTGATAAGAAGCTCCAGAATCAATGAGCCACTCATGAGAATTAGAAGAAGAAGATACATTTAGTGCATATCCATACCGAAATGCTTGACAACCACATGTAGAAAGTGCTATTCCTGAAGATGAAGTTGAAGTTGTTGAGTGCTCCAAATGGATGTTATGCTTCTTCATTGCTGCTTCCAAGGCTTCCATCTTCTTAAAGCATTTGGATTCTAAGTGGCCATCTCGATTACAAAAGTGGCATTGTCTATCAGTCTTCTTCCCTTTGTTTTTATTTGCCTTATCATTTTGTTGAAATGATTTTTCATTTTGAGACTAAAATGGCTTAAGACCCTTGTTTGGTTTAGGACCATTCTTTTTAGGATACGACTTCTTAGGATTCTTTGGATTTGGTTGCTGCTGGGTGGCTAAGACTTTCTTAGAAGAGTTTCCAAGATTAAGAAGACCAAGATGTTAGAGTTTTTCTTGTTCTCTTATTAAAGAATCACAAAAAGCATCAAAAGAAGGGGACTTGTAGTCTTGTCCTTGAGAAATGAAGGCTTCTCTTGTAGAATGGAAGGTGGAAACAAACACAGAGTAGGCTGGTCCCAACTTAGTAAGAATGGAATAGATAAGGTTACCTTTCTTAACCTTAACACCTTCCAAGAGAAGTCTAAGGGTCTTGAACTTGGACAAAAAATTTTCAATAGAAGAAAAATTATTGGGGTCCAATGTAAGCAACTCATTTTCAAGTTGATGGGCTCTAAGTTCATTTTTAATTCCAGAAACTTTAGTGATCTGTTTCATTGCTTCATTAGGAGTATCAAGTTTTGCGATATGAATCTAAGGGCTGGAGAAATAGACATCCCTATCAACCCACGTGCTTGATCTTGCCTATTTTCCCATTTGGCTACCTTATCTTCATCTTTCGGTTTGGTTTCTTGGCCTGAGGCTATTCTGTAAAGACCTTTACTTCTAAGTAAATCCACAATGTAGGACCACCATTGGAAGTAGTTGGTTCTGTCAAGAATAACTTGGCATGGACTTTCCATTTTAACAGAAACTGAAGCTATAGATGTTGAAACTAAGTGTTCCAATGGAAAGATCTCAAAAAATTAGGCTGATTAAAAAAAAAAACGGCTCTGAAAACGGCTTCCGGATGAAGAAGTTATGGCTTTTTGAAGAAAAGTTGTTGAAGATGCCAACGAAGTGCGGGAATGTGTGGAAATGAATGATAATGTTATATTTAAAAAAAAATCCGCCCCCTTTCCAAACTTAATCTAATTAGCTCAACAAAAAGAAAGACTTGAACTCAAGACCTCTATTCTCATAAAGTAGCTTTGGACCAAGTGAGCTAGATTAAAAGGTTAGTAGTTTTTGGAGAAGAGGAAGGGTTTTTGTTTTTGTTTTTTTATTTTTAGTCACTGAAGCTTTGGGGTGTGTGCTTACTTGAGAAAGCTCTTTTTTTCCTACAAAACAAAAAACACAAAACCCAACATGGACATACAAAAAAAAAAAACCTTACGGCTTGAAGTTAGCTTTAGCCGGAAACTAAATATTTTACTCAATGTTTCTGATTTTGCGAGATCACACTAAGGTGCGGCGGAAAATAGCATACGCATGAGAAAAAAATCCTTCCTTTCTATTTCTGATTTCACCAGATTGCACAGAGTCGCAGGGCAAAGGGCATACGTAGAAATGAATGGTATAGATCCGGTAATAAAGAAAACAAAGAACTAAATGAACTGAAATAAACAGAGAGAAAATAACTAAAAATTGCAAATAAACACTGTATACCTCTAGATCTTAAAAATGACGTAGCTAGGGCTACCGGAAACCTTTTCGCGTCCAATGAAATGGGTTCCTCACTGGAACAGATGCTCCCAAGAAAATAGAGCAGTCCTCTTGGCCCGAAAGCAGTTAGTAATAGTAGATCTAGGAAATGACAGTCGGATGCAGTTCTACCGGCTTTAGATTTTGATCACCAATAGATGCGGCCCTCAAATAGCTCCGATACCATGTAGGAATTTACAGGGTAATTTCCTCAGACAGAACACCAAAGGAAACCGCTCACAAACAGATCACAAATCAATACACCAATATTGTTGACATGGTTAAAACCCTAAAAGAGGGAAACAGTCCACGACTTGAGCCAACGCGGCCACTTCAGGCAATTTATTAATAAAATAATGAAAATTTACATAAGCTTCTCTCATGAATGATTACCCTACAAATGACCCTCCATGCTCTTTAAATAGATATCATGGACCAATCGGGTGCTAAGCCACGAATCAAATGTCGGTAATATTGAGGAGAGAATGAACCATCAAATCACTACATATCGTGACTATCAGATTGTAAGTTACAAAAGTACATAGTAAAGAAACACACTTTACCTAACTCTACACTAGACCAAGTTATACTTAACTATTTCCTATGTGTCGGAATACCCTAACATTCAATTTTCTTTCCTTTTCGCTGCAAGGATGTAATAAGATATGCGATCTATGATAATTTCTTGATAAACCTTTGATAATAACCTGCTAACCCCATGAATGATCTAACCTCATCGACATTTCTAGGAGTTCCCCATTCCATGATAGCTCTTATATTTTCTTGATCTATTGTTATGCCTTCCTTTGAAACCACATACCCCAAGTAATGTACCTTTGCCTGAAAGAAACTGCATTTACTTAGCCTGGAATACAACTGATGCTCTCTTAGAACCTCAATATTGTTGCTAAGTGTTCTACATGCTCTTCCTCATTCTTAGAATATATCAATATATCATCAATGAATACAATAACAAACTTGTTGAGATAAGGATGTAACAAACTATTCAACAAGCACATAAAAGTAGTTGGAGCGTTACTCAAACCAAAAGGAACTACAACAAACTCATAATGCCCATACCTGGTCCAGAAAGCAATCTTGTAGATTTCTTCTTCTTTAATGTGTACCTGATGGTGTCCTAATCTCAAAGCAATATTTGAGAACACTGATGCTTATTTTAGTTGTTCAATAAAGTGATCAATCCTTGGCAAGAGATACATGTTATTTATGGTTACCGTATTCAATTGCCTATAGTCAATACACAACCTGAGAGTACCATCCTTCTTCTTCACAAACAATATCGGTGCACCCCACGACGATACACTTGGCCTAATGTATTCTTTGTGAAGAATTTCCTTCAATTTCAACTTAAATTCCACTAACTCTGGAGTACCCATCCTGAGGTGCCTTCAATGTTGGTGTTGTCCATGGTACCAACTCAATAGATAAGTCCACTTCCCTATGAGGTGGAAACTCTGAAATATATACTGGAAACACATCATGAAACTACTATAATACAAAGTACCTCTTGAAGATTTATGCATCCTCAACATCCCTACCCTCGTCACTGGAAATATGAATTGAAAATAGTACATGCCCATTTCTATGACTGTGCTTTGTTTGCATATGTGTGACCATCCTCACTAATGTAGGATTATTCTTTCCATGCAAGATTTTCTTTTCCCCATTATCATCTAGGCACTCAATAACCTTTTCATAGCAATCTACATTAGTTCTATGAAGATACAACAAATCCATACCCAAAATCATACTATATGATCCCAATGGAAGCACATTTAGATGCATTGTTGTAGACATACCATTCAACTCAAATGCATGATCTCTTACCTAGTGATGAACTCTCTTCTTGGTACTTGTAGGTAACTACACCAACCATGACTCTGCATGCACTTCTTTCCTCAAACCACACTTATCCACCAGGTCAAGATTAAAATTACTATAATTAGATCTAGGGTCAGTCAAAATAGAAAATTTTTGACCACAAAGCTTACCTTCCATCTCAATAATGGATGCCTGGTGATCTTCCTGCTTGTTTTCCACAACTGCATAAATTTGGAGAATGCTGTAGCCCACATTCACAACCATCTGCACCTCTTAAGCACTGTAGATCTGAGGCCTGCCACCTTGGCACAATGGAAAATCTTGCTTACGATGATCTTTTCCACATATCCAACACTACAATGACCCCCTACCATCACCTTTGTTTTGCTTCTCTCCAAGCTGATATCCATGTCCCTTATTAATCACATTAAACTTCTTATAAGGAGAAACATTTTCTTTCTCACTTGCATCTCGAGGTCTTCCCCGCTTCGGTGGCCACTTCCCTTTAACTTTCTCATTCCCCTTCAAATCACGCTTAGGGTCAACTTTATGTTTTCACTGCTCATAACAATGCTTCAATTTCCTAATGGATTCCTCCAACAACCATGGCTCATCAAACTCAATCCGACCTCTATATGTTGTTGGAAACCCACTGATGAACCTTCAAATATTTTCTTTCTTATCCTTGAGGTAAGGCACATACTTCAACGACTCCAGGAACTTACTAGTATACTCATCATTTTTCATGGAACCCATCTGCAACTCATAAAACTCCTTAACTCTGTCATCATAATATCTCTTAGATAGGTAATTATTCTTAAAGAGTCTCTCAAATTCATCCCAAATTAACTCTTCTTATCAAATTCCCTTGACATTCTTTAGATGTCCTAACCAGATATTTTCTTTCCCTTTCAGACTGAAGGTGGTTATTTTGGATTTTGTGTTCTCTGAATAGTTATGAAATCTGAATAATTTATTCATCCCAAGAAACCATGCCTTTGCATATTCTAACTTCTTCATCTCTCCATCAAATTTAGGTGGATTGAATTTCTTGAACTCCATAGGCAAGTACTCACTCCTCCTATAAGGATGATGGCATGATGTCTATTGGATGAGGAACTAGAGTGATGCCCATACATACTAGTCATCATGTTAGTTGTATCCAATGATCTTCCATCTCTGACTGTGCCCCCTCTATCCAACCTATATCCTAACCGAGACCTACTACCATAGGACCCATTAGTCTTCTCTTCATGTTCTTGACTAATCCTCAACTGTCCCTGTCTCTGTAAGTCTAAAAAACTCTTAAGGATGACTGAATTGACCTTTTCTTACTTTTACTGATCCCTTGAAAGTGTTTCCTAAGCCTCAACCAACTTGTCATTGTCTGCTTTGCAACTTCTCATCTCTTCCCTGAAACTCTTCAATATGTTTGCTATATCAAGAGAATACCCATCTCCTTGTTGCCCAAGCAATCTATACGGAGAGTCACGTGAACTGTAGTATACCATTTTTATCATCATATTTGATTCTCTGCTTCCTACAAGCATGCCATGTCAGATAAATAAAATAGATACCATAACCAAAATCATACCTCAGTGACATTTAGGGGATGCTTATCTCATCTGCAAAATTAGACCACATTAGCATGATACATGTATAATCATAATCATATCAATATGTCAACATCATGCATGATAATACCAACTACATACCATGACCTCATGCATGGAAACCATAACCATGATAATGCATGAATAACCACATGCATCTAGCAGCATGGGCCAAATGGGCTAACCATAACCATACCACCCAAAGAGAGCGAAACCTACTCTGATGCACTCTCTAACGCCACCTCCAATATCTACCCACTTTCACCAGCCTGCCGAGGGTAAACATGAGATGAGATATACTGTGACATGACTCAACCTCCTAGATAACCTTAAGGAAATGGAGTCAACAAAACAAGACCTCACTGACTTCCGCGAGGTGCTACATGACCACTAGAAGCTAACCAACCACTCCAGGTGCCAACACTCGAGTTAAGTTTCCTTTTCACTGACTTAGAGGCTCATTCACTCCCATGAAAATGCCTCCATGTGAATGAAACCCTCCAGTCGCTTCCATGAGCCTGTTTACCAGCAACTGCAGTATTTTACACTCAGTTTTGTGCCAGCGACCCCGAGATCTGAGGCACTTTTTCAGGGCTAGGATCTAGAAATCTGCCCAGAACGTAATGAAACTACCAGAAATGATAAATAACATAGAGACAAATCCGCTAACACAAAATTTAATCAGGGACTTGACCTAGCCTGGTCTAACCATGATAGCCATTATGTCAAACACATTGAGAACATAAGATCTACAGGTCATTAATGAATATATGAACATAGATATCTGGAACTTATTTGAGGTTTACCAAGAAGGACTAATGCCCTCTCATGATAGCTGCAATAATATTTATTAGGCCACGCATTCATTAACCATTCATTTATCAATCAAACATGATAAGAGAATTAACTAGGATCTGTCATAAAACCATGCTTATAACCATAATATAACCAGATATGTAACAATGTTAGAACAACCATTAAAGCCACATAATGACAACTACATTTACTAATAAGATACAATGAGGAACTTAACTCTTATTGAAATATGGAAAATCCAGCCAAATCAGGGACTTCCACACACCACCCAACCACAGATTGAGCTGAACCAAATATTTCTTTCAGCCAATCACCTCCATGCGATATTCCAAGCATAAATGTGGGATCTCATGGGATAAAATAATTCGTAAAAAACCAAGGGAATCCAGAGGTTAAACCACCTCCACCCTCACACTACCGTGATCTCACCTAAACTTGTACTGAGATAAAAAGACTAAACCAAGCTTGGATGCCTCAGAATTCTTTCACCATCCCTTGATGAATTTTCCTGTCTCCACCCACCTGTTGAGGGATTCCCGGAGAAAACGATCTCTGCCCCAAACGGTTGGGATTTTCCTAAGACCACCTTAACCAGATCCAAAACCTTTCGGCAATCCAAAGCTCAACCAATAATGAATCTCATCACACCATGGCTATCTAGAAATGACAAGTCAAGGCTAAAACCACTTTTGAAACTCGACAAAACCCATGTCAATGACAAAAATTGTACCAATTACACACATGCATATACCATGTATGCCAAAACCAGCTAAGAAATCATATATGTAACTTGTTACTTGCAAGTATTACGGCTGAAGCCACTTGATCCAACCTTTCCTCGCTTGATCCTTTCTTTTCTTTGCTTTCCTTTGTTTTCCTTTTCCTCCCTTCTCCTCTTGGCGCTCTTCTCCTCTCTAAGACTAATTCCAAAACTGAACTGACAAAAGGCCCCAAACTGATGCTCTAATATCTTTTTATTATTGACGCCTCTAATTTCTTCATTTTTCCTCTATTTTCCTTCAATTTCCTCCTCACATGCAACCTGTGACCATTCACCTTCCTTTTCTCCTATTTTCCTTTATTTTCATAAATAAAATGGCAATAATGCCTTTTTTCCTTTTTAATGTATTTGTCAATGCCTTTGCCAATTTCCCTTAGCCATAATAAACAACAAGTGCTGCCCACTAGGATTCTTTGCCCAACATTCAACTTGGAATATGTGTCCCATGACCTTGGTCTTATTTTTACTTTATTGACTTAATTACATGAAGTCTTAACCTGGGGTTGTTATAGTTACGTGATGGATAAATATGATACATTCAAAGGTGGCAAATATTTGGATACACCTGACATGCGAGCTAACACTCATGGATTTTATTCCAGCTCTGGTTCTAAGAAACATCATTTCCATTATTTCCATCATCCTTACAGGAGGAGTGAGAGGGGGTACTTCCCAAATGATTTTAGGAAACCCAAGCCTCCTACTTTTGTTGGGGAAGTGAAGAAATCAGAAGATACAAAAACAAGACTGCTTGGGATGAATAAGTTATTCAGATTGCATGACTTCTCGGGATTCAAAGAACATGAAGGCCAAGGCAGTTATATTCAATCTTAAAGGAAAAGTAGATGTTTGGTGGAAATATGTTAAGCGGGTCAAAGGCATCAAGGAAGAGGAGCTGAGTTGGCATGAGTTTAAAATACTCTTAAGGAAGAAGTACTTGTCTAAGAGATATTATGAAAGGAAGGCCAAGGATTTCTATGAGTTGAATATGGGTTCCATAACAAATCAAGAGTATATGACCAAGTTTTTGGAGCTATTAAGGTATGTGCCTTACCTCAAGGATGAGAAGCAAAGGTCGAAAGTTTCATTAGTGGATTTCCATTAGCGTTTAAGGATCAAATTGATTTTGATGAACCTCAGTCATTAGATGAATTCATCAGGAAGTTGAAGCATTGTTATGAGCAGTCTAAGCGCAAGTATGTGCCTAAGAGAGATTGGAAAGGTAATGAGAAGAATAAATGGAAGTGACCTCAGAAGTGAGGAAAACATGAGAATGTAGGCGATAAGGAGAATGTGGGACCCCGTAAGAAGTTTAATGCGGCTAAGAAAGGACATAGATCTCAGCCTCAGGAGCAGAACAAGGGAGATGGTAGGAAAACTTTGAGGTGTTAAGATTATTGTGGAGAGCATCAAAAGAGAGATTTTCCATCACATCAGTGTAGCAGGCCTTAGATTTACAATGCTTAGGAGGCACATGCAATTGGATATGTTGGTTAGAGTATTCCTCAAATTTATGCAACAATGGATAACAAGAAGGTTGATCATCAAACATCCATTATTGATATGAAAGGTATGCTTTGTGATGAAGTTGTTTCCTCTTTGATTGATCCTAGATCTAATTATATTTATATCAGTCCTGACTTGGTGGATAAGTGTTGCTTAAATAAAGAAGTGCATGTAGAATCTTAGTTGGTGAATTCGGATATAGGGACCAAGGGAAGAGTTCATCATTGGGTGAGATATTTTGGATTTGAGCTGAATGGTATACCTACATCAACACATCTAAATTTTCTTCCTTCGGGATCATATATCATTCTTTTGGGCATGGACTTGATATTCATTCACATGACTAAAGTGGACTGTTATGACAAAGCTATTGACTGCCTAGATGATGATGGGGAAATGATAATTTTGTAGCTAAAGAAGAATCCTATATTAGTGAAAATGGTTACAAATATGCAAGAAAAGGGAAATTGCAAGAAGAGATGTGTATTGTTTGTAGTCCATATTTCTAGTGACAAAGGGAATGATGTTGAGTATGACGAAGTCAAAAAGAGGTATCCAATTTTGAAATAGTTTTAGGATGTGTTTCCTGTCAATATATAGAGTTTCATCCTCATAGGGAAGTGGAATTTTCTATTGAGTTGATACCATGAGCAACACCAACATCTAAGGCACTATACAAGATGAGCACTCTGGAGTTGGTGGAACTAAAGTTACAACTTAAGGAAATTATTGATAAAGGGTATATAAGGCCATGTGTGTCGCCTTGGGGTGCACCAATACTATTTGTGAGGAATAAGGATGATACTCTCAAATTGTGCATTGATTACAGACGATTGAACAAGGTGACCATCAATAACAGATATCCATTGTCACAGATTGATGACTTGTTTGATCAATTGAAGGGAGCAACAATGTTTTCAAATATTGATCTAAGGTCAGGATATCACCAGGTGCACATTAAAGAAGAAGATATTTAAAATATTTCATTTTGTACAACGTATGGGAATTGTGAGTTTGTGGTGGTTCATTTTGGTCATACCAATGCTCCAACGACCTTGATGTGTTTGATGAAAAGTGTGTTGCATCTTTACCTGGACAAGTTTGTGATAGTTTTTATTAATGATATATTGATATGCTCCAGGATGAAGAGGAGCATGCAAAGCACTTGACATCGATGTTGAGTTTGTTGAGAGAGAATCAATTGTATGCCAAGCTCAACAAAGACAATTTTTTCAGTCTTAGATTCAATACTTGGGACATGTTGTTTCCAAGGATGGGATAGTAGTGGACTTGGAAAAGGTTAAATCTATCATGGAGTGGCCAACTCCTAGGAATGTAGATGAGGTCATATCATTCATGGGAATAATAGTTTATTATGGGCAGTTCCTCAGGAACTTCTCAAGGATTGGATATCATATTATATCCTTGCAGAGAAAATGGAATAAGTTTGAATGGATTAAGGAGTGTGTAGCTAGTTTTGAGAAGTTGAAGCATTTGCTTACAAATTCTCTGGTTTTAAAGATTGCAGATCTTGATAAGGAGTTTGTGGTATGTACAGATGCTTGTAAGGAAGGACTTGGTGGAGTCTTGATGCAGGAAGGGAAAGTGGCATGTTATGAATCAAGGAAGCAAAATGAGCATGAGAAGAACTATGTGACTCATGATCTTGAGTTGGCAACTATCATTCATGCACTGAAGATGTGGAGATATTATCTCCTTGGCAGGAGGTTTATTCTGATGACTGATCATAGTGGGTTGAGGTACTTATATGACCAACCCAATTTAAATGCTAGACAAGCTAGATGGTTGGCTATCCTCAGTGAGTTTTAATTTGAGATCAGATACATTAAGGGCAAGGAGAACATGGTTGCAAATTCTCTTAGTAGGAGAGTGCAGGTGAATCATATTTCAGCTGAGAGGTCTTATGAGAGATTTGTAAGAGTGGATCTTGCATGCAGAGCAGCACAATGAGAGGTACCAACAGCTGAAGTAGAGGTTGCAATCGGGTGTAGGTTATAGGGATGAGGAGTATAACCTTATGACACATGGCTTGGTGAGATTCAAGAACAAGATTTATGTGCAAGATAACAATGAGCTCAAGAATCTTATCTTGAGGGAGTTTCATTTTAAGCCTTATTCAGGCCATCCAAGATACCAAGAGACGTTGAAAATTATTAAGAAGTTCTATTATTGGCCGAACTTGAAGAAATAGGTGGATGAGTTTGTTGCAAGATTCTTGGATTGTCAGCACGGGAAAGTTGAATGCAAGCATCAAGTTGGTTTGTTAAAACCTATTCTAATTCCACAATGGAAATGGGAGGTCATTTCCATGGACTTCATTATAGGTTTGATGAGGGCATCAAGACATCATGATTCCATTATGGTTGTGGTTGACAGGTTGAGTAAGGTAGCTCACTTCATTACAATGAAGTCTACTAATTAAGCCAGTGAGGTAGATCAAATTGACATCAGGGAGATAGTGATATTGCATGGTGTTCCCGAGAAGATCATATTAGACAAAGATTCCAAGTTCACTTCCAATGTTTGGAAGGATTTTTTTGCATACTTAGGGAAAGAGTTAGCTTTCAGTACAAATTATCATCCACACATAGATGGACAAACAGGGAGGGTTAACAAGATTTTTGAGGATATGTTGAGGATGTATGTCACGCATCAATAGAGGAAGCAGGAGGAGTATCTTCCACTTATAGAATTTTAATATAATAATGGGTATCAATAATCCTTGAGGATGAGTCCATTTGAGGCTCTTTACAGGTGAAGTTGTACTACTCCTATCAATTGGAGTGATCTAATGAACAGGGTGTTGATTGGACCAGATATGTTGGTTGACATGGAGTAGGAGATGCAAGTTATCAGAAGGAATTTTAAATCAACACAGGATAGGTAGAAGAGTTATGCAAATCAACATAGAGAATTCAAGGTGTTTCAAGTTAGGGAGCATGTGTACTTGTGCATCAAGCCCAATAAGATCTCCTTGAGGATTGGATTATGTGACAATCTGACATCTTGGTATTATGGGACTTTTTAGATCCTTGAGTGGATTGGAATAATGGCTCGCCGAATTGAACTACCACCAACAGTGAAATTCCATGATGTTTTCCATGTTTCATATCTTAAGAGATATGTACATGATGCTAATCATGTGATTGATTGGTCTATATTGCAGTTGGAACTAGAGGGAGAGTTCCAGCCAGAGACATAATGCATATTGCAAAGGAAACAACTAATGCTCCAAAACAAAGTAATAGAGAAATTTAAAGTGTTGTGGAACCACTTTGGGCTTGATGAAGCTACATATGAGGTGGTTGATCAGATGCAGACATTATATCCTTCTTTATTCGTTGGTTGAGCATATGTGTTTTGTATACGAGTTATATTTATATGTGTGTGTGTGTGTGTGTGTGTGTGTGTGATTGTAAATAATACATTGAGCTATACTATAAAGCTCCAATAAGTAGTATGTTTGTCATGTTGGTCATGGTTTGCAACAATTGTTCATTGTAAATATTGCATCGAGTTGTATTAGAAAGCTCCATGGGCATTAATTTTTTTTGGTCATACGCGTTATCGAACACTGAGGACGGTGTTTCCCCAAGGGGGAGGGGCTTGTAATAGCCCTGGTTGATTTCCAAGTAAATAAAATAAGACCAAGGTCATGGAACACATATTCAAAGTTGAATGTTGGGAAAACATTATAGTGGGCATCATTTGTGGTTTATTAATGGCTATGAAATTTGGCAAAGAGATCGAAAAATACAAAGATGAAATAATTAGCATTTAATTATGTGAAATAAAGGAAAATATGAGAAAATGAAGTTGAAGAGACACAAATTTGCATGCAAGGAAAATTAGAGGAAAAAAGAGATAAAATGAAGAAAAATTATACATTGATGATTAAAAGGCATCAGAGAAACAATTCATAGTTTTTTGTCATTACAACTTTGGTCGATTTAATTTTGGATCTCTTCTTCCATACTCTTACACTCTTGCACACTCAGAGAATTCTTGAAGCACTCTAGCATTCACTTGGATTGGAGAAAGAAAGAAAATAATAAACAAGGAATTGGAGGACAATGGAAAAGAAGGTTGGATCAACAACTACAAGAAGAATACTTTGCAAGTAACAGGTTGCATGTGCGATTTCCTTGCTCATTTCTGGATGCATGGATTTGCATGTGGTTATTTTTTTATTCTCCTACCATTGGAATGAGATTTGCTTGGATTGAAAATGGTTTAAGCCTTGTCTTTCCATTTCTTGGATAGCCCTGGTGTTATGGGTGCCTTGTGTTGGTTTAAGATTGGGATGGCCGGTAGAATTCAGACCTTGGTGAGGTGATCTTAGGAAATTCCCAAGGGTCAAGGATGGATATGTTCTTTCTCCTAGAACACTTGATAGATGGATGGAGACATGAAATTTCCTCTAGATGTGGTGAAGAAAGTTGGAGGCTTCCAAGATTTTTTTTGTGTTAGTGATTTTTGGATTACTTAGGTGAAATCATTGTGGTTGAGGGTTGAGGTGGTTTGGTATCTGGAATCCCTGGTTGGTTTGATTTTGGTTTAACCCATATTATCCCACATTGATGCTTGGAATATGGCACGAGGGTGATTAGATGAAAGAGAGATTTGGTTCAGCCCAATCTATGGTCCGGTGGTACATGGAAGTCCCTAACTTTGTGGGTTTTTCATATGTTCATATAAGTTATATTCTTATTGTGATTGATTAGCACTTGTACTGGTTATTATGTTTATCTTATGGTTGATTTGTGATGGATTATATTATGGTTATATGTTGGTTATATTCTTAGTTAGATGATGTGCTATTACTATGGATCTTGTTCATGATTTCACAAGTGATTGAAAGATTGATGTATTCATGGGCCAACATGTAGAAATTTTGAATAATATGACACTTATTCACAGAGATTATCCCAATTATACACTATTGCGGAATACATGCATAATACATAACCTCCTCTACGTTGATCATCAATTTAGCAGCATTAAAAACAATGAAACATCAATCGCATGCGCACATTAACACAGTATGTAACCCGGGAAAGGATACAGTTGAAAACCCCACACTATATGTATATTATAATGATTGAGAATATGTAACAATACATAGTACAATACTCCTCACAAGTACTCAGTACTATCTCCACCTGTTACACACAAAACTAGCTCAGATCTGATCAATCACAGCTCAAATCTCCTCCACTGCTTTGCCTGCCTCCACTGCACAATCCTGCAAGAGAAATCACGTGAGAACAAGCTACAATTGCCTTGATATTGGCCCACACTGCACAATCCTCATTGGAATTACTCAATCCATGCATGTGCAAAATCTCATGCACAACTGATAGTCACAACTCACCCTTTCACTTACCTCTAACACCTGTCTCTGTTGAACTGTCCATGCACTGAGTTAACTGATGTATTCTTTAGTTGCTTTATGAGTTAATAATTATTGAATTAATTAATATTTAATTCACACAACTCATCACTAGTGTATTCTTTAGTTAGACTAAATACAACTAGTTCAACTAAGTCAAACTGAATACAACTCCATCAACTCCAAATCCAACTCCACAGAACTCACATGCATGAGTTCTAACTGAATTCCTCCATGCAATAGCTCAAATAACACATAAGAAACCATGTGATTCCTTTTGTCAGTTGCATGTGCCACATCCGTAGCTCGAACTGAAGTGCTCCAAGAGAATAAGATAATGTTTAGAGTCCAAATATTACTAAGGGCTAATAATATTTAATTGTTTCTATTTTTAGCTTGGCAGTCTAAAAATAGACTCTAATCACTCCGCTGTGAACCAAAAATAAAAGTCCATCTATTTTTCCCAACATGAATAATCATCCATAAACAGCATCCTGCAACTCATAGACCATGATCCATATGTCTAAAAATAGACTTTGCACCAAAAATAGCCTGTGGACCCACTTAGTGAAGGTGACTCCTTTCCACTAAGCTCCATCATCTTGTTGCATTTTCAACACTCCCTCTCAACAAGATATGGATTATCTGCAACCCCTATCCTGCAATTCTGAAATGTTCTGCACGCAACACATTTGCCTGGTCCACTTGCTCCAACAACACTTGGAACAAAAACACTCCCAACTGACCACTTTGTTGGACTAGGAACATACTCTGATGCTGAAGCTATACCTGCTGCTGACAAGTGCTCCCTCTCTGACATCTGCGCTACTGCAACATCTCCATGCATCTTGCACCATTGCACACCTCTCTGTGCCACCTAGCACTATGCAAAACACTTGTGCCTCTCGCATTGTTGCAGCCTGCTAGCTATGCACTGTCCTGGGATTCCCTACAATGTCGCTCTCTCTGCCGCTCCATCCGCATCTGTCTCCACCCAATCAGTCAGTTCCTGCTACTCCACATCAGGGCTCCCGTAGCAAGGTCTCATCCAAGAGGTTGGGTACCTCAAGGATCCTGCCCCTCCTCCTTTGGACGATCAATCCACATCACCCCACCTCCTACCTGGAGGTATTGCTGTATGCGATCCCTCAGCCCACCTGGCTCGAAGTTTCCCCCTACTGGAGGTCTCTGCATGAGTAGATGTCTCTACTTGATCTCCTCTCAGCTTCCCTTGTTGTGGCTGCTCCACAACCTCCTGAAGCTACTGCAACAATCGCGGATCCTCCACAATCATCTGAGACTTCTTCTGGCTCTGCATGTTGAGAGGTAATATATGCTCCCTCTCAACCACCAAGTCTCTATCAATTGCCTCGCTGCTCAAGGCTTTGCATGCATCTTGAACCTCAAGATCATACAGGTTCTTGACCCGTGAACCAATCTGCTTCACATGTCTAGTGATGATGTGTCTAAGGAAAACCTTTCCCTTACTGAAGACTACATCACAGCCTCTGTCTTTCAGTATCGTGATCAACACCAAGTTTCTCTGCTGTCTTGGTACATACTTGACATCGGTCAAGGTAAGGCGAGCTCCATGCTCCCTCTGAAAAATAACCGTGTCTACACCTGAGACATTATACTTTTCATGATTACCCATCGCTATGAGTATCTGGAGATCTTTCTCCTCCAAAGTACTGAAAAAACTTTTGTCACCGGTCATGTGGAAATAAGCTCCATTGTCAAGAAACCAACCACTTCCCACCATGGATGAAACTATGCATGCGAAGAGTGTGAAATCCAACTCAAATTGTGAAGCAAGTGCCTCACCTTCAGATCCTTTCCCGGATCCCTTCTTGGATTTCTTCTTTGGGCAATTAGTAGCATAATGGCCCAACTCATGACAACGAAAGCATCTCACCTTCGACTTGTCAACCTTCTTCCCATCATTGGAAGAAGTGGATTCAGAAAGAGAACCCTTTACCTTCCTCTTCTTCACCTTACTCGCTAAGGCACAATTCTACTCATCATGCATGGATGAAGAACTGTCTCTGGTGCTCTGTCTGATCTCCTCTTGCACAAGATCCGACCAAAGTCTCTCCCATCCTGGCAATTTCTCCCGACCATTGACAGGGTCCTGATAAGAATGCCAACTCTTCAGAAGACCAAGGAGAGCCAAGCTCACCAAGTCCTCATCATCGACAATCACCCTCACACTTCCCAGCTCATCCCGGCATTGGGTGAACATCGTGAGATACTGGGGCATACTATCTCCATTCTCACACTTAATGTTTCTAAGTTTATCCTTGAGCGCCATTCCACCAGCTCAAAACTAAACCGCTTCTGATCTAAAATTCATGAGAACAAAGTATTTCTCGTACAGAGATTGACTATATGGGCATTCACTGGATATCTCACATTCCAAAAGAAGGATGAATCCAGAGGCTACCTGGCACGATTACAGACTCTGCCTGAAGAAATAAAATGTAAACACTTTCTGAATAATAGATCTAATGATCAATCTCGCTTTGATATCCTATAGAACTTTTTCTACAAATCAACCAGCTCCGATACCATGTAGAAATTTTGAATAATATGACACTTATTCACAGAGATTATCCCGATTATACACTATTGCGGAATACATGCATAATACATAACCTCCTCTACGTTGATCATCAATTTAGCAGCATTAAAAACAATGAAACATCAATCGCATGCGCACATTAACACAATATGTAACTCGGGAAAGCATGTAGCTGAAAAACCCACACTATCTATATATTATGATTATTGAGAACATGTAACAATACATAGTACAATACTCCTCACAAGTACTCAGTACTATCTCCACCTATTACACACAAAACTAGCTCAGATCTGATCAATCACAGCTCAAATCTCCTCCGCTGCTTTGCCTGCCTTCACTGCACAATCCTGCAAGAGAAATCACGTGAGCACAAGCTACAATTGCCTTGATATTGGCCCACACTATGCAATCCTCATTGGCATTACTCAATCCATGCATGTGCAAAATCTCATGCACAACTGATAGTCACAACTCACCCTTTCTCTTACCTCTAACACTTGTCTCTATTGAACTGTCCATGCACTGAGTTAACTGATGTATTATTTAGTTGCTTTATGAGTTAATAATTAGTGAATTAATTAATATTTAATTCACATAACTCATCACTAGTGTATTCTTTAGTTAGACTAAATACAACTAGTTCAACTAAGTCAAACTGAACACAACTCCATCAACTCCACATCCAACTCCACAGAACTCACATGCATGAGTTCTAACTGAAGTCCTCCATGCAATAGCTCAACTAACACATAAGAAACCATGTGATTCCTTTTGTCAGCTGCATGTGCCACATCCGTAGCTCGAATTGAAGTGCTCCAAGAGAATAAGATAATGTTTAGAGTCCAAATATTACTAAGGGCTAATAATATTTGACTGTTTCTATTTTTAGCCTGGTAGTCTAAAAATAGACTCTGATCACTCCGCTGTGAACCAAAAATAAAAGTCCATCTATTTTTCCCAACATGACCAATCATCCATAAACAACATCCTGCAACTCATAGACCATGATCCATATGTCTAAAAATAGACTTTGCGCCAAAAATAGCCTGCCGACCCACTTAATGAAGGCGAATCCTTTCCACTAAGCTCCATCATCTTGTTGATCAACATAACAAGTGTTTTCGCAACTAATTTGAGAGGGAATTGGACCTTCTTGACAATTATTTGATGTAGTTCATAAGTTTATAATCATATATTCATTAATGACCTGTATCTTCTATGTTTATAATATGTTTGACGAAATTTCTATCATTTATTAGGCTTGTCTAGGTCAATATTTTTCTCAAGATTTGATTTTTTAGCATTGTTATCATCATTGTCATGATTCTGGAAAGTTACCGACAATTATGGGTAGTGGTCTAGAGGCTATCTTTAAAATGTGGCAAATATATCTCGACCGCATGCCAAAACATAGGATTTTGGGTCATAACTGCATGGAGACAGGCTTGTGGGTGTGGTTATAGCCTCCCAACTACATGCATGAAGTGTTATGGGTGTGATTAGGGAGTAAACTCAGTAAAAAAGAGTTCCAACTCAGGGATTGATCACCTAGGGTGGTTGGTAGGCTCCTGAGTGATCTGTATTCTCTGAGGGATGCCAATTTACTTCTGGTTTGTAGGCCCCACTTCCATAACTGAAACTTGGAGGTCAGATATCATAGTGACACTCAACTCATATTTATCCTCGAAAGCTTGTCAAAGTGGGTAAATGTGGGAGGAGGCATTACAAAAAGAGGGCTGACATATTGTTTCTTGTCTTTTATAGGAATTTAATAGCTTTAAACTAGGTTGGTTTCCCCAGTTTTGTGAGTCAATATTTATTTTCCAGTTGGTTATGTTAAATGTGAATTTTAAAGGACTAATCTCCCTAATTTTTTGTCACTCAAGAATGATTGACATTTACTAGTTATTATTTCAAAATCCCCTACCACTTATACTTATCCACCTACCTTCCTATATCTACCCATTATTTCCTCTCCAACAAAATACTTTTTTTTCCTTTTTCCATCGACTCGTTGCATTGTGGATGGAACTCAATTTTTCATAAATTATACAACATTAATATAATATGTAATTTTAAGCATAACCACTCTTTGATTTGTTGAAAATTAATTAAAATCTCATGCATGTAATACTACTAATAACATTCCCATTTAAAGTATATATGTAAAACAAGAACATTGGAAGACTTACTAATCATCTATAACCTTGGTAATTTTCCTATTCTCATAACTAAAGGATCGACATTGATGGCTATGTGCACCAAGGCCACTGGATTAAATAGAATATTCCACAACATACAATTTCTTCTTGTTTGGTTAGGTTAATAATCTTTGTTCACATTCTACCTTTGAGAAACTAACTAGATAACACATGACTTGTTGATTTTCCCCAACAATGTCAATGAAAAAGTTCATTTACAACATCAAATGTTGATTTTGCACCCATAATTATATATATGATTAACCCAATCCCTTCAATACTTTCCCCATATTTTCATTCCTTTCTTTAATTTGATTTTAAGACTTACTATATTGAGCATAATATGTTAAATGTGGGAAATATTAAACATGATCTTAATATTTGCAAATCAATTCATCTCAAAGTGTGTGGAGGCTCTTTAACAATCTGAAATACATGAAAATATATCTTTGGTAAATGTATAACCACAAACACATCCTTGTTAAAATAGAATTATACTAAACCATGGGAAGATGGCTTAACAAAAGGAAACTAAAGAGTACTTTAAATTGCACATTCATTAAATGGCAACATTTTTTGATAACTTGATAATGGATACATAGATGTAGAGAGAGGGAGTTTTATATTTTTCCTACGAACCATGTTATTAGTATTCTACTTACTAGAAGTTGATAGCTTTAAATGATGTAGATTTGTTGCTTTGTGGAATTAGGGTTAGTTGAAGATGCTTGGGATCTATCTTCCATGGAAGAGTTAAGAGTATTAAATTATATATAATTGGAGGAGAATCGTCTAACAATCACATCAATATTAAATGAATTTTAGCGTGAGCATGATTTTTTTTATGTTAATTTAAACTTAAGGTATTAGAGGATTGTCGTTGAGTGTTTACAAGTGACATTAGTGTGTTTGAAATTTGTGGAGAGGTTAATTTGTCATTCAAGATGGGGCAACTTAAATGACAATGAATTATAGAAGATGTGTGAGTGAGAAACATCTTTAATTTTTATGCATTCTATTCTATTGATCCCATCTCACCCATTTTTTTGCATTCTCCAATTGAATTGTATTGGTTTCCCATGAAAATTATCTGATACATAACAATCATCGTCAATTCTCTTTTAATCCAATTTTCCTCCTACCATACATCCATTGTAATGTTGTCCTTTTTATTTGACCTTGAAATATAAAGTAATAATTAAAATTATGTTATCATAAAATAAAGTAAATTTAAAGATGAATTATTTTAATTATTATATAAAGTCATTAAGTGACATTATGTTGAGAGGCGCTATCCAACCTAGTATGGAAGATATGTTGTAATGTCCTTTCCTGTTATGTAAACATTTTTTTTGTTTGCTAGTTTATGTGAGTCCTAAGATGACTGATGTGATTAACCTATGGCTGATTAGCCATGACCTAGGGGTATCTAAGCCGTCAAAATCACCCAAGGATTGCACCTAGCTTGGGCCATGCCAACCCTTAGCATGGTTGGATATTTTCACCACGGAGTTCCTTAACAGAAAACCTTGTCATCGTATGCTCTATGCCTCGTGAGCCTATTATGTAAACATTATTACTTAGACAAATTACATAATAAAAAATAAAATAAAATAAAATTTAAAAATAAAAATAAAAAGTAAATTTAATAATTAAAATAAAATTGAAGTAAAATAGTCAATTTACAGTTAGCATTTTTTTTACTCCATGTTTTGAAAACTCATGGTTTTGCCAAACGTTTTCTTATATATATATACACACCAGCCTAGATCCATCTTCAAATCTACCAAGCGTCGAGAAGGATCAAATATCTTGAGGTGCAAACCTCTTTTAGAGTGAAAAGAGATTTGATCCCTCTCGATGCTTGGTAGATCTAGAGTTAAGATGGATCTAGGTTGGTTTTATGTCAATGAAGAATAAATAGAGAATCACTTTATTTCCATTTCGCTAAAGTTTAATTTTATTTTTTTTTGGTGTAAGCTTGGTAGTTCGTCTCTTTTCTACTAATTTTCCATAAACATGTATTAATATATGTCTTTCAAAATATACCTGGTGGCCTCAACCTACCTGCAGGAAATGAGGTTTGTTGGCCACTGGTCAGCATCAAAGGCTGTCTAAAATTTAAATAGTTTAATTCTTATCATCCATGTTACATTTGTTGCTATGTCTATTATATGATAAATTATTGAAAAGTAAATGCTAATCGACATCATGACAAAATTTAACTAACAATATCACTGGTTCATTCATCTGAAGAGTCTATTGGAGCCGGGTCTTTCACACGTGACCCGGGCACTTCACTCTGCAGCAGTAACTGAATTTGTTTTTCCACTTTCTTTAAGTTTAATTTGTGGTGGTATTGCCGCATCTGTACTGATTGGATCTCCTTCTGTATGTCTTTCAAGCTGAGATTTTCCTGTCTGTCCTCTTCTGGATCCTCTCGGTCTTTATACATTGTCATGACCTTTTCCAACTGTTTTTTCATGACCTAATATAGCTGAATGGTCTGTCAGAATAATGTTTGGTGCTCGCAGGTGTGTCCCAGATCCTGAATTATGTGTTCCTAGTCAGTTTCTGGGATTTCTTCTTTTACCACTTTGGTATTGAGCTCCGCTTCCAATGAGGTTATCACCGCCTTGACCTCTGTTGGAGTTCCTACATGGTAGGCATGCATAAGATTTTGCATGTTCTCCTTTCCTATTCTTCTTCCTCGTTTCCTCGATGGTCTGCTCGTGGATGCCTCGTTGGTGGCCTTCTTTCTTGCTTTGTCTCCCCTTTTCCGTCCCTGCTCACCTGCTTTTACCATTTTCTCTTGTTCTTTCCAACCACAATCTCTGCTTACCCGCAGCTTTTCGTGTTTGCAATGTCGATGTTCGAGGAACTGGTGAGTGCTTAGGTTAATGATACCTGTAATATGAACCAGTATTAGTTTATTAAAACCACAAATTTTATCCTCCTTAATATTCTTCCTTTGTTTTTTGATTTGGTTTTCAGCATTCTCATTCTCAGTTTGTTCTTTAATCGCTCAATCCCCCTCCAATTGAGGTCTCTCTCTTATTGCCTCTCTTCTCTACTTGTTTCCTTCCCCAATTCCCATTCCCCAAGGATTCCCTAGGTATCCCCTTCTCCTCTTATGGACGAGCGGGATGGAGGCCTTCTTTCTTTTCTCATAGGAGTTACATTTTTCCTGCCCATTCTCTACCTAGACAAACCCTCTCTAGGTCATTTTCCTTTGTTTAGGAAATGAAAATCCCTCCCATCTCCTTTTTATCTTTCCCCCCATCTGGCTTTTTTCCCTCCCCCTTCCCTGGTTCTGGGGGTGGTAGCTTTCCTTTCTACTCGCTGAGGTTTTAGTGTTTTTCCCTTGCTCGCTTTGACCATAAGTTCGAGTGGTGGGCAATCTCGTTTTCTCCCCGGTTTCAAAAGTCCTTCTAGGTTTCTCATAGGTCTCAAATTCCCGCACCCCCCCCCCCAACCCCCCACACCCATCCAAGATATCCATCCAATCATACCCACACCATGCCAGGAAGATACTATACTTAAGACCATGAGATTTATCATGGCTTTCCCCTATGGAAGGACTGGATAGCCGTTTGTTGCCCCAAGACCATTCAAGCCCCTTGCAGGGTTAGAAATCCCTCCCCCACCCTTCCAGGGTTTCTATCCACTCAAACCCATATATCATTAGCAGGAAATTATAGTTAAACCTACAAATATTTCCATTTCTTTTCCTAATTGAACCAGACATTCTTATTGCGAGAGAAACCAAACATTCTTTCCTTGTTTTCTACATTCTTCTCCATTTGCAGGGCCGTACTACTCTATCGCGACAGAAGGGTTATGTAACTACATACCAGTTTCTGCCTATGAATTCCAGTTGCTTCTCGTCACCTTCCTTCTCCCGGCTTCCACCACCTTCTTCATCAGCACGATCACCCTGCATGAAAATGCCTTGCTTCCTTGCCACCTTTTCCTTTAACCTCCTCCCCCACTTACATGTGCTCATTACCAATGTACCTACCCCTTTCCCTTTTTTAATTCCTGCCTCCTCCTCCTCCGTGTGAAGTCCTCGATTGAGTTGCCCACATCCCGACCATTGGTTGCCCAAGCCATTCCCTACCTTTCTCCAGCTGCTCTAGCTATCATAGTTTCCCCTGTTCCCTTTACCACTTGTCTAGTCCTACGTCCATCTGTCCCAAACTTCCTACACCTGCTGGCTCTCGTGTCCCTACACACTCCGATCGGGGTTTCTTTGCTTTCTCTTTCTCCTTTATCAGTATTTCCGTGAGGTTATTGTTGGGACAGGGTCCCCTAGGGTCAATTTTGGGGCAAAAAGCCCAAGTTTTGTTGTAAATAATGTAAAGTCTTTGCAATATGTGGTCATGGAGCGCATAAATAGTAAAGTGTCATAAAGGGTTTTAACCTTCTCTTATGTAAGTTGTGTCAGCTTTAGTAGATCTACCCATGGTTTGCGGACCATGGGATTGTATAAAAATGAGAGTCTTAGAGAGTCTAAGGCATAGTAGATATCAATGAAGACAAATGTAATGGGTCATTAAGAGTAAGAGAGAAGAAGTCTTAGAGTAGAAGAGAGGCTTTGCAACTGTGTGCACAGAGGCCTAGAGTAGAGTCCACAGCTGAATGCGCGGACCCCTGCAGCTGTGTGCACAGGGAATTCTTGTGTTTATCTATTTATTTCTATTATGAATGAATGCGCTATTATGTTATGATGAATGATGGGTTTATGAATTAATACTGTATTGATGTGCGATTTTACATGATTTGTATTGTCATATGAACGCAAGTAATAATAATTGTTTACCTGAAGAATATCTTGCTGCAGGTTAAAGTTATTAAACACTTAAACTGATCTGGGTAAATACAGAGTTAGGAGTAATCATAGAGGCGCATAAGTGGTTGATTCACCTGTTTAGGGTCTGCGAAAGACAGTTGTGAATATTCATGGAGGTGTAGAATCAGATTAAGGAAATTTATATCGATAAGCCCTAAGGGCTTATCAATTTGTGTGAAGGCACTTTTAGGGCATAAAATGAAATTACACTAATCTCTGGGTGCAAAAACTTGGTTCCAGTATCCCCCCATACTGCTTCGGGTGAAACTTCAGACTGCGCTCTGCGGGTTGATGCCGAAAGGGCTAGTAGTGTAGGGATTTGTTTGGAAAACTTAACTCTGAACCTGGGTCAGGACCCACTAAGTCATCGATCGATCTAATTACCTTGATAGAGGGCGACTTAGATTATATTGGAGATAAGGTGTGGGATACAACTGCAGAACTGCTGTAGTAGTTTGAGAAACAACAGAAGCAAGCACTGGTCGCCGTACATACAGGTTTGTGTGAGTTGCAGATCAAAATAACTAGACTCCAGGTAGGTGTAGGACAAAGTAGTGCTGCCCAACTAGTTTGGCACCAGGGACCACTCAAGCAGCAGAGCTGGTTCGCTCAATGGATCTTCGGGCAGTCCACTACCTGATGGAGCTTTGAGCGCAAAGGCAGCTGCTGACAAGGCTATTGTTAGCACTTTAAAGAATGTGGGCCTCAACTTGGTCGCGCTCCCCAGTGATTTCCTTCACATAATGCAAGCACATGTGATCGCAGATATTAAGGCCTGAGAGCAGCGCGCGATGAGCATGATCAATGAGTACAAGGTCAATAAAGAACAAATGTTCGTGGCAAAAACAATAGCACTGGAAGCATGGAAGATAGTTCAGGCACAAAATGAACAAACTGCAGCAGTGGTGGCCGAGGCATGCAAGACAATCCCTAAACTGTATATCTCGGAGGAAGTGCAAGTGGACGCAAAGATCAGGAAGTTGGCTACAAGTGTGCGCGACGAAAAATAGAAGTGGCCAAGGTTTAGTTGAAGATAACATAGCTCGAGTTGAAGTCACAACCTTCAACTCCACCATAGGTTAGAGAAAAACACGAAGCAGCTGTAAAGGATGGAGTCACAACAGTAGATTATGCGGTGGCAGTTTGCACCACGCTCTTTGATGAGTCCATGGAGGTAGTCATGACGCTCCAAGAAGATCTTAACCTGTAGAGGTTCAACAAGGAAGCCTGTTGTTTTGGGAAGTTTTAGTGTCTACGGATAAACACTTAAACCCCTAGATTAGTAGCTAAGTATAGAACAACAATGCAAAACATTCTCTACTTTTTCTATGACCAATAGATTAAATAAGACAGTAAAGAAGCCTACCTGAAGCTTTCGCTAGCTCATTATCTCCTTTGACCAATTCTGTCGCTCCTTTCTGTACTTAATCCGCTTGAAGAGTACCTGCACACAGACAGAAGACAAAAACCGATCAAAGCATATGATAATGATCTATTGATTAAAAATAACATGGAATCAAGTACATAGTACACATACGAAATCATCAATGAATAACACAAGCATATGGAAAAAACTTTGAACACTTTATTAGTAAAAGGAAAAATTACAACCCAATTTGCTTGATTCAACATCACTCCTCTAGTTCAATCCCATCCTCTCCTCATAACAAGCAGGACATTTTGACATCATTACAATACTTAAAATCAACTCAAGTCTCATACTAACAACATCTCCTTATAATTCAATGATTTCCAACCCCTGATCACTTAGATGAGTGGTCTTTTTATAGGTGAATGAAGGAAGTTATGACATAAATGGTGATAATGAATGCCCTCCCAAACTTAGAATTTAGTTCCATGGAGGAATGGATAAAGGGATTGATGTTCCTTAACTCCCTACCTCATCCAAATTCGAGCTCAAAGGAGTAGATAAACTTGGCAAACTTCTAGATGCATCCAATGGATAAGAATATTCCCAAACCCCAATGCAATTTCGCTCAAATTCGCCCAGCGCAGGCCAAAGAGGGCTCAAGTGTGCTGCATAGCACCCTAATAGTGTACTAGACTATACTGCAGCATACCCTAATGAAGGTCTGCCTGCGCTGATCTTCTTAGAGGCAGTTTTTGGATGATTTCAGTCATGGAACTTCTTGGGAAGCTAAGCATTCTGATGGTTGACTTCTTTAGGGCATATAACAATTGAATTAGGGTTTGATGGGCCCTAATAGTACTGATCTGTAAGTTGGGGTTGATGTGCCCAAATGGATCTGTAACACCTGTGAATTGCAGCAACAATATGATGAAGCAAGAGCGATGGCGCGCACTGTCACTATATCACAATGATTGGCCAAGCTGCATGAGGCAAAACAGTTGCTCGAACAGGTGGAGGCAGCGCAAAGGAAAGAGGTTGTCCTTAAGGCCAAATTGGGGCCTTGGCTGGATGAGGCCTATGTTATCTCCGCCACCATTGAGGAAAAGATGGTAAACCTACAAAGAAGACAGTAGAAGATTAAGGACGACAGTGCAGGACCAACAACAGAGTAGCTAGTGGAGCAAATCAAACAGGTAGCCATGCAGAGCGTGGATGATGTAGCAGTAGCACAAGTTGAGTTGGGAGGTCTTCGCAGTAAGATCTCTATGCTAGCAGAGTGACTCAGGGGCGAGTCATGATATTTATGTTGGGGGCCTGTTGGGACAGGGTCCCCTACGTTAATTTTGGGGCAAAAGCCCAAGTTTTGGGGCAAAAAGCCCAAGTTTTGTTGTAAATAATGTAAAGTCTCCGCAAGATGTGGTCGCGAAGCGTGTAGATAGTAAAGTGTCATAAATGGTTTTACCCTTCTTTTATGTAAGTTGTGTCGGCTTTAGTAGATCTACCCATGGTCTGCGGACCATGGGATTGTATAAAAAGGAGAGTCTTAGAGAGTCTAAGGCATAGTAGATATCAATGAAGACAAATGTAATAGGTCATTAAGAGTAAGAGCGAAGAAGTCTTAGAGTAGAAGAGAGGCTCCGCAGCCATGTGCACAGAGGCCTAGAGTAGAGTTCGTAGCTGAGTGCACGGACCCCTGCAATTGTGTGCGCAGGGAAGTCTGGAGTCTGTAAGAAGAACTTAAGTATTAATAAAGAGATTATTCCATAAATTCCTATGTTTATCTATTTATTCCTGTTATGAATGAATGCACTATTATGTTATGATGAATGATGGGTTTATGAATTAATACTGTATTGTTGTGTGATTTTACATGATTTGTATTGTCATATGAACGCAAGTAATAATAACTGTTTACGTGAAGAATATCTTGTTGCATGTTAAAGTTATTGAAAACTTAATCTGATCTGGGTAAATACAGAGTTAGGAGTAATCACAGAGGTGCGTAAGTGGTTGATTCACTTGTTTAGGGTCTCTTGTCTCTGAGGTTTCTGTGAGTTTCATTATTGCTTAGATTATCTTCCGGATCCATCGCATAAGGATTCTTTTTCATCGACGTTTCGAACCAGCAACGGTGGTTCATCTTCAGGATGTGAAAATATTGAAAGACTGTTCTTATTTTTCTAATTATATATAGAGATGCTTAGCCGACAGATATCATAAATTTAATTATTCTTTTTTACTTTTAGGTTTTATGATTATATTAATTATATTTGTTTTAATTTTCTAATTATATAATTAATTTAATTTTAATTAATTATTTCTATTTTAGTTATTTTAATTTAATTTTTTAATTATTCCTTATTTTAATTATAATTATTTCTTATTTTAATTATAGTTTTTTTTATTTTATTTTATTTTATTTTTATTATTTTTTTGTTTTAATCTTAATTTTACTTATTATCTATTTTAATTAATTTTAATTATAATTATTTATTTATTTTGATTATTAATTATTTTAACTATTAATTTTAAATGTTGCAATTATATTGATTCTATAATTGTTTTAATTGTATAAATTTTAATTATTTGTTTATTTTAATTATTATTTTAATTCATTATTAATTATTAATTTAAATTGTTTTGATTGTATTTATTTTGATTATTTCTTTGTTTTTAATTATTATTCTAATTAATTGTTAATTGTTCATTTTTAATTGTTGATTGTTATAATTATATTTGTTCCCATTTATTTATTAATTATGATAATAAATTTAAATTGTTCTAATATATTTATTGATTGTAATTATAAATTTAATTGTTGTAATTATATTTATTTCAATTTATTTATTTATTCATTTATTTATTTATTAATTTTAATTGTTTTGATGTTTATTGTTTTTAATTATTATTTTTATTAACTATTAATTTTTAATTGTTAATTGTTATAATTATATTTCTTCAAATTTATTTATTAATTATAATTATAAATTTAAATTGTTCTAATATATTTATTAGAACAATTTGAATTTATTTATTTATTAATTTTAATTATTTGTTTATATTAATTATTATTTTAATTCATTGTTAATTATTAAATTTTAATTGTTTTGATTGTATTTATTTTGATTATTTCTTTATTTTTAATTATTATTCTAATTAATTATTAATTGTTAATTGTTATAATTATATTTGTTCTAATTTATTTATTAATTATGATAATAAATTTAAATTGTTCTAATATATTTATTAATTGTAATTATAAATTTAATTGTTGTAATTATATTTATTTTAATTTATTTATTTATTCATTTATTTAGTTTTTATTTATTTATTTATTAATTTTAATTGTTTTGATTGTATTTATTTTGATTATTTATTCTTATTAACTATTAAATTTTAATTTTTAATTGTTAATTGTTATAATTATATTTGTTCTAATTTATTTATTAATTATAATTATAAATTTAAATTGTTCTAATAAATTTATTAATTATAATTATAATTATAAATTTAATTGTTGCAATTATATTTATTTATTTATTTATTGAGTAATTTTTACCTTGTATTTGTATTAGTTTTAATGATAGGGTCCACGAAAGACAATCGTGAATGTCTGCGGAGGTGTAGAATCTGATTAAGGCAAGTTATATCGATAAGCCCTAAGGGCTTATCGATCTACATGAAGGCAGGTTTTAGGGCATAAAATGACATTACACTAACATCTTGGTGCGGAAACTTGGTTCCAACATCCCCCGATACTGCTTCGGGTGAGAATTCATCCTGCGCTCCGCGAGTTGATGCCGAAAGGGCCAATACTGTAGGGATTTGTTTGGAAAACGTAACTCTGAACCTGGGTCAAGACCCACTAAGATAACAATTATTCAACCCTTTTGTTTGATTTATAGCTTCTCCCATTATATCCAAGCTGCTCCAAGGTCTGCCACATCCCTAATTTCCAAAGAAATCCACTGCCACGTTTACCGAATGACGTACATGTGTCGGGATGATGTAGGCTATTCCTTCTATTAGACTTCCTATTTCTTGCACTAGCCTTGTTGTTCTCCAACTTTGGCTTAGTTTTTCGCAGGGAGTTCCTTGTTGAAGTTTTCTCATTATATCTATCACTAGTGTTGAATATCCTTCCACTGTCATCTTCTGGTAGTTTTCTCTTCGATCGATTTCTAACCCTTCTTTTAGCGCGTAAAATTCTGATTCGTTGTTTCTTGTTGTTCCACAATCCATTGCAAACACACTAATTGTGTTGCCTTGGTGATCTTTGAACATCCCCCTGTGCCTGATGTTCCCGGATTTCCTTTAGTTGCACCATTGAAGTTCAGTTTAAGAAAGTGCTCCGGAAGAAACATGAATTGAGCTAAAGAGTCATGGTGTATTGGTTGTTGTTTCCAGGAGTTCGGCATCAGCATTCGTGAATTCAGGTTTAGCCTGTCCATGTCTTGTCTTTCCTGTGGTGTGGTTTCCCAATCAGCTGGGTACCATTTCTCAGCTAGAATCATCTATCAAATGTTTTGAATTATCATTTCCCACACTTCCATTGTTGTTTTTTTCCCCTCTGAATATTCTCTGGTTCCTCTCTTTCCATACTGCACACAAAAGGAATCCTAAGGAGATATTTTAGGCTCAGTTCAAGATAGAGCTCTAGTATATTTTCTTTCTCCATTTTTCCATTGTTTTTTTTGTGCTTGAATGATCCCTATCCGTGTGGTCAAAGAGTAATTCAAGATTTTTCCATAAGACTCTATTGTAACTACAACCATTCATTAGGTGTTCAATCGTTTCATTTTGTCCTTCACATGTGCAACAGATCGATGGCCCCTGTGTCCCTCTTACTTGTAGTTGATCCCATGTTAAGACACGACCATGGTAAACCACCCATAGGAAGAAGGCTACTTTAGGCCACAATTTATCCTTCCATATGCGTTCCCATATGGGTTTCCATTGTTGTTGTTGGTGTTTTGCTTGTAGATAATATCCTTCTTTGATGGTGAACATCCCTTTCATTCTGTAACCCCATCTTAGAATATCATATGCTTCCACAATTGCTATTATTTTAGTTTCCATTTATTTATGATAATCTTCCCACTGTATAGAATTAGGTGCTTCTGGCCAATGTTGTCTGCTCTTCCATATTCTCCATTGAGCTTCTGTTTTCGTTTCCGAGAAGTTCCTCATTGTTTGGTTTGCTAGGTTGTTCTTGTTTAGGAATATTTTAGCTAGGTCAGGCTTACTGAATAATTTTTCTCTCTACTGCCAAGCATCTTGCCAAAAACTTGATTTATATCCTCCTCTAATTTCCCAAAAGCAATGAGTTCTTATTAGTTCCTTATTTTCTACTCCCAGGTTCCAGATTTCCGACCCTTTTATGTTCTCCTAAGTTCTCAGTCTTCCTTCTGTCGACATGGGAATCCCATATTTTCTACCCCATATCTCTTTCCATAGATCTGTTCCTCCTTGTATCCATTGCCACCTTAGCTTAGACCTGATGACCTGGTTCAGAGCATACGGGCCCCGGAGGCCCAACCCCCCTACTTTGGTTGGTTTAATTAGCCAGTTCCAAGATAATAAAGCCCATTTCTTGACTATTTGTGATCCTTTCTACAAGAATTTCTTGAATATATTTGTCATCTCATTGCACACAGTTTTAGGGACTTCTAGGCTTGATAGCTGGTATATAGGTATTTATTGTAGCACTGCCTTAAGCAATATAAATCTACTCACCATGTTTAAAGTCTGAAACGTCCAGCTCTGTAGGCGGCCTTGGATCTGTGCCAAGAGTACCTTCCAATTTTCCACTCTAATTAGATGAAGGTTTAACGGAATCACTACATATTTTGATGGGAAGGTTCCTATACGGAATCCCATTGTTCTTGCCAAAATGTTTGGGATTGGGTTGTTATGTTGAATAAGAAGATGTCCAACTTCTCTTTGTTAATCTGCGTTCCTGAGGCATTCATAAAGTCTTGAAAAATGGCGAGGAGGGCTCTATCTTCCTTGAGGCTTGCTTGGAAGAACATCATAATGTCATCAACAAACTGTGGTTGTGTTAAGGTCAGATCATTTCCCCACATGCGTAGGCATTTAAACTGTCCTGCTTGCTCCTTTGCTTTCACATATCTGCCTAGACCTTCAGCTGCTAGTATGAACAAGAAAGGGGAAATCAAATCTTCTTGTCTGAGCCCCCTTGTTGTGTTGAATGTTAGAAAATTATATATTACGGACAAATGGAACACATAAAATATTGCAGAAATATAAACACAGAAAACGCACAAAACAAGAGAGACACAGATATACGTGGTTCACCCAGTTTGGGCTACGTCCACCCCGAACACCCAATCCTTCCTTTCTATTATCCAGCAAAATGAAGAGATACAACCTACAGCAAAACCGCTGTAATATCCTCTGTTTTCTCTCACAGTCTCACCTCTGTGTTTCTCGCTCACCGAATACACATATATCACAGCCTCAAATACAATGCCCTCATATAAAGAGAGGGGTTGCCTTCTAGGGCAAAAAACCCTAAACTAAACATAAGTTCTACCATCAGATCATCCGCCTAATGAACGGCCCAGATTGACTAGAAATTACTATACTTTTACAAGGCAATTTTACAGCTGTTTTTAGCTTCGGGGGCGCTGCCCCCGAAACCCCCCGCCAGGGGGGGGCTCCATAAAGTCGCTGCCGCCCCCCCCCCCCTGGACCCCCCACGGCAGCGATCATTTTACGGGCGGCGTTGCCGCCCCATTTTGAACTGGGGTCCAAAATGCCGGTACTATAGAAGATAATCAGGCTCCACACCCAACAATCTCCCACTTGGAGACTGATTGTAGCAACTCCACCGCTGCTCCATTTGCTGGACAATGACTCCTCTTTGGACCTGGCTGTTTCTCATCTTCATCGTCATCCTTGAAGACCAACTGAAACTGAGCATATTCTCAGTTTCTCCCTGGTTACAACTTTTGTTAGCATATCTGCAGGGTTCTGGCTAGTGTGTATCTTTTCCAGCTTCAACTCTCCATCTTCCAACACTGATCGTATGAAATGGTACTTGAGCTGTATGTGTTTTGTCCTAGAATGAAATGCTGAGTTCTTTGCAAGATGAATGGCACTTTGACTATCACTGTATAACGTGCCCATATCATGCTCCTTACCCAATTCACCCATAAACCTTTGTAACCAAATCATTTCTTTACTAGCCTCTGTAGCAGCAACATACTCTGCTTCTGTTGTTGAGAGTGCAACAACACTTTGGATTTTTGAAACCCAACTGACAGCTGTTCCTCCGACAGTAAATACATATCCTGTAGTGCTCCTCCTATTATCTCTGTCACCTGCCATATCTGCATCAACATATCCTTGTAGGGATATGTTTGAACCACCAAAGCATAATGCCTGATTTGTGGTACCTCTCAAATATCTGAGAATCCATTTCACTGCCATCCAATGTTCCTTTCCTGGATTGTTCATGTACCTGCTTACAACTCCCACTGCATGTGCAATATCAGGCCTTGTGCAGACCATTGCATACATTAAACTTCCAACTGCTGATGCATATGGAACTTTAGACATATAATCCATGTCTTCTTGGGTCTTTGGGCACATTTCTTTGCTAAGTTTGAAATGGCTAGCAAAAGGTGTACTAACTGGTTTTGCATTTTGCATGTTAAATCTTTTCAACACCTTTTGTATGTACTCATTCTGAGACAATGTTAATTTTCTATTTTTCCTGTCTCTAGTTATTCTCATACCAAGGATTTGTTTTGCAGCACCCAAATCCTTCATTGCAAATGAATTTGCCAATTTTCTTTTGAGAACATTTATTTCCTGCATGTTAGATCCTGCAACAAGCATGTCATCTACATACAATAACAATATAATATAGCTGCCATCATTTTTCTTTTTGGAGATCCATTTAAGAGGATTGAAAATATAGGAGTCAATATCAATCAATAGATCCAATTTATTTGTCAGGGGTCAAAGCTGAAGGCTTCCAGGATTCCTTGGAGATAAGTCCATCTTAACCGATCATAAGCTTTCGATAGATCTAATCTGATCATAATTCCTTTTTCTTTGAGGGGCTTGAGGGAATGTATTGCTTCTTGAGTTGTTACTATCCCGTCTATTATTTTCCTTCCTTTAATGAAGGCAATTTTCTCTTGGGAAATTAGGGTTGGGAGGATCGGTTTGAGATGATTGACCATGATGGTTGAAAGGATTTTATAAATTACGTTGCATAAATATATGGGTCTAAGCCCCTGTGGCTTTTTGGAGTGGTCAGATTTAGGTATAAGAGCTAAAAAGGTTGAGTTAAGAGCTGGGTGTACCTTTCTTGTTCTTCTGGACTCCTATACTACTTCTAGGACATCCTCTCCTAGAATAGGCCATGTTGCCTGGAAGAATTTCGCAGTAAATCCATCCAGTCCCGAAGCTTTATTCTTTGCTAATCCTTTGACTACCTATTCCACTTCTTCCTTGGTTATTATTCTCATTAATGCTAGGTTCATGCTGACCAGTTGGGGATATGCCTAGTTATCTTGCCTATCTCCTCTATTCTATCTTGATTTGGTTCCATCATTATATCTTGGAAATGATGAAAAAGTAGGTTCTCCATCTCTTCAGTTTGTATTAGTATGTTCCCTCCCTGATCTAATAAATAAAATATTCTGTTATACTGTCGGTGTTGTATCATTTCTTTGTGGAAGAACCTTATGTTCCTTTCTCCCTCCCTGAGCCACTAGACTCTCGATTTTTGTTTCCACAATATTTCTTCTTGTTGCCTCCTTTCTTCTACCTTAATCAGTAGTTGTCCTTCTTCCTCTACTAGGGTTTCTGATCGACCATTTGTTATTATTGGTTGTTGCACCCTTTTCATCCTTGCCTGAAGCAGTTCCTAATCTTGGTGAATATTCCCAAATTCTTTTTTGTTCCATTTTTTTATTTTTCCTTTGAGCTCTTTGGGGCATAACTGGAATGTATGCATTAAGTTCCTCCCTTGTTCTTTGCTTGATCTCCACCATTCCTTTATTTTTTCTAAGAAGGTTGGATCTTGCAGCCAAAAGGCTTCAAACCGGAATGGTCGCTTATTTCTCCTTTGTTTCATATCTACTTCCAGCATTATTGGCCAGTGGTTAGATCCCATGTATGGCAATATTGATGCTTCATAGTAAACATCTCTACTTATTAAATTCTTTGTTGCCAAGAATCGGTCTAGCCTTGACGCAATTTGATGGTTTCCTCCTCTTCGGTTATTCCAGGTGTAAGTTCCATTATTGGTGGGGATATCTACTAGGTGGAGTTGTTCTTGCATATCCTTGAACTGCTCCATTTCAGGTTCTTCTCTTATGATCCCTTATTTTTCTCCTCCAAGGAGGTTATTAAATTGAAATCCCCTATTATTAAACAGAGCTTTTCTGCATGCAGGTGGCTTAATTTCCTAATGCTTTGTATAAAGTTTTCCTTCTCTATAGGGATATGCGGACCATACACTTCTGCGATTACGATTCATTATTTAGTTCCTATTTTTTGGAAACGACTAGTAAGAATTCACGACATTCATATCCAGTAGTCTGCCATCACCTGTGTAGGGTTTCAGAGCATAACTATTCCCCCTGCACTCCCTTTTTCATCCAGTGCAACTGCTTCATATCTTGGTTTCATTTTCCGTAGAATCTCCTCTAGTTTTTCACCTATTATCTTTGTTTCTTGGAGGAGAACTATTTGAGGATTTTCCTTTCTTAGTCTCTCCTGCATATATCTCTGTTTTCCCCGGCTGTTAAGGCCGCTTATATTCCATGATAGTACTATCATTGATTAACTTTGTTTAGTTGTTGGAATACCGATGAGAGAGGTACAACCCTTCCAGTGTTTACCAACATATCTCCCATTATTTGGATTTGCTCTTGCAGATTTCTTCTCCCTTTTTTCTTTCCTCCTTTACTTCTGTTGTGTTGTTCTTGTGGGTTTTCTTCTTATTGCATGCCTAGTTTATCTGCTATCTATAGTCATATCTGTCCTTGGTTAGTCTTGTATTGCTGGAAGGTTTCCTTATATAATTTCTTTTGGTCCTCTGGGATGAATCTTTCATCCAGATGCCTCCATTCATTTAACAGTCTTTTCAGAACTTCCTCTTTCGTGCTTAACTCCTCTCCCCTGCCTACATCCACTTCCATTATGGTGAGATTTGTTTGTTCATTTTCTTCTTTTCTATTGGATCCATTTGGGATTTCCTCTTTGGGGTTATTTTTGTTTTACTCCGACTACTTTATTTTTCTTAGTCCTGGTAGTCCATTGTTTCTGTCTCATTTTCCATTCCTTCCTCTTCTTCCTGTAATACCTCATGTCTGTTCTTGTTGTTCGTTTGCGTTTGGTTGTTTTCTGGGTTTTGATGTCCTCTCAGGGTCTTCCTTTTTTGCTTGAATTATTTGAATCCCTCATCTGTCTCCTATGGGGGTTTCATTTGTTTTGCTTCTTGGTTCAACGAACATTCTTTGAATAAGTGTCCATATTCATGGCAACGACGACATTGGAATGGTATACTCTCATAGTCCAAGGTCTGTTGCCAGATTTCTTCATTTTACTCCAGTTCTATTGATTCAGGGATCGGCTTTGAGATATTCATGTACACACAGATCCTGATATAGGAAGTGTAGCGTCCCCTTCGTGTGGTTTTTGTGATTTTAACAAATCGTCCTATTGAGTTTCCAATTCCTTCCAGTATTTCCTGATCCCCAAAGTCCATTGGGAGGACGAAGGGTCTCACCCATACAGGGGCTGCTAGGAATTTCTCTTTACCAGGATTATAACATTCCTCCCAATACCTCATAAACAATCTTGCATTATAATGAAAATATGGACCATTTTCAAAGACTCTTTCCTTATCTCGCAGGTTTGAGAAGATTATTGTAAAAAACCTTTTGGCTCCTAGCTTGCATTCTACATGTCCTTTTGGTTGCCATTTCTGCTGGATCCATTTGATCAGATCCTTCTCTGTTGGCCAGACACCAATGAATTTGTAGATCATTGCGTGATCCTTCATGTAGCTACGATATCTCTCTAGTTTGTTAATGGGTATTATAAATATGGGTTTCTCCATTGTACGTGGAAAGCAATGCCCTCTACTCCCGGCTTGCCATCTAGCTCCTAGGACATGGCCATTATTGGGGTTTGCCTCTTCCTAGGAACTTTGTTGCTTGTTGGATTTCCACTTGAATCCCCAGATGCTACGTTCTAGTAGGAGGGGATCTCTCCCCCCTCCCTTCTGGTGTTTACATGTCCTCGCCTTCAGTCAGTTGTCTACGGTGTGGTCGTTACTCTGTAATGACAGGTTTCTTGCAAGTTTTCAAACCCTAGGGTTTGCGTCTCCTGTTCACAGAGCTCATTTTTTGATACATTTTTCATTTTTTGGAATGCTAAAGTTTAAAATATTAAAAAGTGAAGAAAATTTGAAAAGTTTTCTAAAAGTGTCATAAGATAATTATAAAAGGATAGTTTGGGTCTCATTTTATTATGCTTGATTATCTTATTTTTCTTTGGAAGGTTGTTGGCTTCAAAACTTTGGACTAAACATAAGGACATTCTTATTTTGGTTGTGACTAATTTAACCCTAGCTAGAAAGTAAGTTGGAGAGATCAACCCGGTTTCTCACATTGGGCATACAACATATTCGATTTTGGTTTTTTTTCTAGTGAAAAAAATTCACCTTGCATGATCACCTAGTGAAAGTACTTATTGTTGAAGATCCATATCTTTGCTTGATCAAGGAGGATCTCGAATGGCCTAAAAATAGAAGTCTTCAAATTAGCAAAACCTATCCCAAGTTAAATATCTCGTTAGAAGGAATCCAACAATGCAAACGACACCTCAATCTAAGTCTGTATGACCAACTTATCTTAGTTTGAAGTTTGACAGGACATGTAAAAAAGGGGGGCCCAAAATGTGCCACGTGGCATCCTAGTGAGTAGGCTAACTGGGAATATCAAGTAGGTGACCATGTATCAAGTCACATTATGCTAATTCCATACAATGAAAAAAAACTCAGACAACTGCATTCAAAGCCACCATATCAAAAATACACGAGAAGGAAGCAACCTCATTTCTCTTCCTTACAATGTGAAAACTTCATAATTAGGAAATGATAATACAAGTGTGGTTTGTACACAAATAATCAGAAATGTGTTTTGTACATTGCAAAGTCAAGATGATGAATGATTTTAACAACTTATGTTATACATTATCTTCGGCCATGATTTTAGACCTTACAAATGTTATACATTATCTTCAACCATGATTTTTTTGTTTCGAACTCCCATTTTAATTATTGCTACCATAAACCAAGTTTACATGATGGAGACAATCACGGTAATTATATGCTCACCCAAGATTTATATGAGATCGTAGATGGTGATAATTTTACCCCAGAATTACATAGGACAAACCCATATATTTGGTTGTATATATGTAAAGAACAAAGTCAAATCATCAATGTGGGATAAAAAAGAAAATGGATAACTTCATAAATCTTTTGGTAGACAAATTCAACAGAGTAGGAATATATACAGAACTTCCATCAGATAAAAAGATAAACAAGATTAACCAATGTAACAACCACAAACCATCACACATAAAAAAAATGATTATTATGATCTTGCAGAATGATTATTCTTAATGGAATTTGTTCTTTGGTATCACTATTTTTCTCATTCTGGAAGATTTAGAGAGGGTTTCTACTACCACATGTGACAAGATACTCATAGGGTGTTCCGTGAAAGGGTTATGGTGTTCTTTGCACTCTGATGCCATGCCAACCTTACAGGTAACACCCATGTTCTTCATTCATCACCCATCTCACATTTATTTTAGATTGTATCTTTTATTACAAGCTCAAGTTGGTTCTCTTATGGAGTAGGTAAATTATTTGGCTGCGCCGAACCTTTATTCTTCATTCCAAGTGCATTTCTGTCGTTCCTCTTGCTTACTGAAGTAATTCCACTAAAGTTGTATTTGCTATTAAATCAGAAAGACGATGGCTAATTTTCACGTTGCCACCTACATGTATGAGGGAGTTCCATATAATTTTACTTCACAATCATTCTGAAGATTGTTACACATGAGTCTGGGGCATTCAACCCTTATCCAACTTTTTATTATGTTCTAGGTGTTTTTCTATGTCAAATATTAAATATTTGTTTGTTAATGGTTGTGAGTTCACTCTCCAGTTTGTTGCGCCCTTGCTTAAGGCTTTGGTCGGTTAATAATCCAAATCAAGTTTGATCGAATCCTATATCTGTAGAGTCGACATACACTTAGAGGGTTATTTTTTTTTCTTATCTCTTTAATTTAACTGTAAAAGGTCATGCTACATTTAAATAGTTATAGTATTTTAAGAGAGTCTTGAATAGAGGAGGGGGTCTGTTCGACCCCACTATGAGTTTATTGTATTGAATCTGATATAAAATATTGTTTGAGGTTATGAGCCAAATAAATTTGAATTCATGTATATTGCGTAAATGTGTCTCTTACAAATGTTACTTTTCCCAATTGGTATATATGTATTAAAGGAATAGTTCAATAGTTTTCTTGGTTAATTATCATGGTTCCAATGTTGAATTTGGATTTTCACTACTGTCCACATTTATAGGCCTTTCAATTAAATATTTGAAGCCCTTGGACCTTACCAAGGATTTATTCATGATGGTTGACAACATAATGACACCATTGTCAATTTTTTATTATTAATTTGTTCATGTTAATGTATTGCATGTATTTCCTTCCTAAAACTTAGTCTCGACAATTACAATTGTACTTAGCAGGATAGATGGGACCCGACCCCATTGGGTTCTATCCATACCGTCTCTGGATATAATAAAATTATGCCTAGAAGTAGGATTTCCCTCAAAACGGGCCTCTGGCTCAAGTATGAGGCTAACCCACTTTACTTAGTTAATTTGTTTACAAATCACATCATTAATCTATTCTACAAATTACCCTGGTGGAATTAAAGGTTGGTTCTCATTGAAATTTTGTTTTCTTCTTGCTTGTTTTATGTGTTGTTCCTCTTTAAAGAACTAATTCCCCTACATACATCAAAGCCTTCTCTAACCCAGCCAATCCCTTTATTTGACTAATATGCAATAATAAATTTGAGAGGACTAGACTGTGAAAATGTTCCTTCCTTCTCCCTTGGGTTCCAAGTAACCCCCCTTTTTATTATCTTATTAAGAATAAGGGTACATCCGCTCTTTACTTGTTTATTTTGACAGGAAAGGGAAAAACTATTCCAGGTTGGACCCTTTCAATCCACAAATCACTCACTCCTTTTATACATAGGAGGAATATTACAGTAAGTAAAAAATGTAACTTATATAAACATTTCCAACACAACATCTATAGCATATTTCGTTAATAAAGTTAGTATTTTCATAACAGGAAAACACTTTTCCAACCCAGTAACCATGACACATTTCCTTAACATAGTTACATGCAAATATTTAATACTTTCAAGATTTTCATAGCATAACCAAAATGTATACAACACTAATGGTAAAAAGATTATTAGTTCAAAATTTAGTGTACTTATCTGCATACTCAAATTATTAGGGAATTAACAAGGGTAGAAGACTCTTCCACCCAACCAGTGAGATTGGAAATTGCGTTCAAGTATCTCCTCGAGTCTCTTCAATTTTCCAGAGTTGTATCATAGACAGTACTAGTTCTTGGACCTCAAGACTCTCTGTCCAACCCAGAACTATTAGCTTTAGGGTTTCCACTAGTTCCAAACCATCTCAAGAACACACTCGCTCCACCTTGGTAGCATCTTGCTCAAAGTTTATTTCTTTCCTCCTTCTAGCCTCATGCTTCCTTCTCGTTCTACCTTCCTTGGACCTTTTTCTCGAACTGAGATCTTTTCATCTCTATGGGAGGAGGATATAATTGTCCCAACTAATTGGAAAAATTAAAGATTTTATTTTTAAGGTCTTTCCCCGTAATTCCATAATTGAGTATAACATCTATTTTTTTAAGAAAATAAACATAGGGTTTAACTTCTTAGAGTTTGTGTTTTTCTTTACTTTATCTTTTACTACTAAAAATTACCAAGTTTCTGCATAGTAAAGTAAATGACAGTATTTACACAACCAGGGAGGGTGTTACATCTTCCCCCCCTTGAGCGAAACACCATCCTCGGTGTTCATTCTTTCCCTTCTAACGGATCAAGGTAAGCTTCTCGCATGAACTGCTCATCGTCCCAGGTGGCCTCTTCCGGGCTAAGGTGTCTCCATTACACTTTAACTTGGGTGATAGATCACTTTCGTAATGTTGTTTCTCTCTGATCGAGGATGCACAGGGGTTCTACCAAGAACTCGTCGTCCGTCTTGACTTGTTCCAAATTATACAATGTCATTAATTGATATGAATTTCAACAACTATTATCAGATAATATACAATTCAATTATTCTTTCTCAATTGTAAATCTTGTCAGTTTATCACATGTCTAGATTCATACACATATTTCTTTAATAAAGAGACATGAAACAAATTATGTACTTGTATATGGATAGGTAACGCCAGCTGGTATCCAACAAGTCCAATTCTTTTCAAAATTTGAAAGGGTCCACAATACCGAGGGGCTAATTTTTCATACTTGTCCCACCGTAAAGCGTTATTTTTGGGTTTCACTCTAATGTATACATGGCCACCTACTTGATATTCCTTGTAGGTCCTCTTCCTATCCACATAAGTTTTATGTTTATCTTGAGCAGCCTTCAAATTCAGCCAGACTTTTCTCACATTTTTCTCGATTTATGTGAGCATGTTTAGTCCCAAAATTAGTTTATCCTTTGGACTATTTCAATTAACCATTGTTTTACACCTTCTTCTGTATAGAACCTAAAAATGACTCATCTTAAGTGATTCATGATAGATATTCTTCTAAGCAAACTCCACCAAATGTATGTACTCCTCCCATTTACCCAGTTGTTGCATTACATACACTTGTAGCATATCTTCCAACACTTGATTCACCTTCTCAGTTTGTCCTTTTGTTTGCGGGTGGTACGTAGTACTAAAATGAACTTGCATGCCCAAACCAGTGAAAAGGGTCTTCCAAAATACTAATTTAAGCTTTACATCTCTATCTCAAATCACTACCTTCGACATTCCATGAAGCCTAAAAATTTCTCGCATAAATATATCTACAATTTGTACAATTTTGTATGTGCATTGTATAGGAACGAAATGAGCTTCTTTACTTAATTTATCAATGACCACCATAATTGAATCGTTTTTTCTTTTAGTTTTAGGAAAAACCAGTTATTAAATCTAAAGTAATAACTTCCCATTTCCATTCTGGAATTGGTAATGGGTGGAGAAAACCAGATGGGTGTTGGTGTTCCACTTTAACTTTTTGACATTCCAGGAATTTAGCTAAATACTCGGTGATGTCCTTTCTCTTTCCAAGCCAAAAATATTTATTTTTATAGTAGAAACTAATTTTTGATATCCATGATGGGCAACATAGGGGCTTCTATGAAATTCATCCAAAATTAGTTGCCTAATAGTCATTTGGTTAGGGACATATATATTTCCCCTAATGTTCAAAAGTTTTTCATTATTTATACAAAAAGTTGTCTGATTTTCAGGGTTGTTAGCTTGGTTAGCTTGCTTCCACAGAAACATATATTCCATGTATTTAATCACAACTTCCTTGATCTGATTTGAAAAATCATATTCCACCTTACTATATGAAATTTCATATATATAATGTAGCTTTATGCTTAATGAATCAACCACCCAGTTTTCCTTTCCTTTCATATGTCTGATATCAAAATTGAATTCACTTGAAAAGGTTGTCCACGTGGCTTGATGTGCAATAAGATTAGGTTTTTAGAAGAAACTACTTAAGATGTTATGGTCAGTCATTACACAATTTTTTTACCCAATAAATAATGTCTCCATACCTTCAAGGAATGCATCATAGCAATTATTTCCAGATCATAAGCATAATATCTCTGCTAATGTTATTTTAATTTTCGGATTCATAAGCGACTACTTTGCCTTCTTGCATCAATACTCCTTCCAATCTTTCTTGACATGCATCCGTGCAAACGATGAACTCCTTCTCCGGATCTGAAATATTCAATACTAGGGCTAGAGTTAGTAAATGTTTCAGTTGTTAAAAGTTATGTTGACACTCAACAATCCACTTAAAATCTCTTCCTTTATTTTGCAAAGAAGTGATAGAATAGGTTATTCTAAAGAATCCCTCAATGAAACGATGGTAATACATCACAGGAAATTTTAGCCTAAAAATGCCCATGATATTTTCACATACATAATATGTAAACTAATAAAAACCCTTTAAATTTAGAAAGAGGTGCATGTAAATATTTTGGAGGGAAAATAAAAAAACTACTTTTTTAATTGTATATTTTGCTTATCTCTGTATAGGTTTACTCAAATTTTAGGTGTAGACACTTGTTGGATGCGTAATTAAATGTCACATCCAACGAACACCCATTATGCATACTTTTGAGAAGACCCACATTGATCAAAATTAAAGGTACATTAAAAATCACGTTGAACACACTTTTTTTTAATGTATCTTCATTTTTTTATCAATGTGGGTCTTCTCAAAAGTATGCATAATGGGACTCGTTGGATGCTGAATTTAATTCTGCATCCAATGAGTGTCTACACCTAAAATTTGAGTAAACATATATGGAGATAAGCCAAAAAGACAATTAAAAAGTAGTTTTCTTCTTTTCCCTCCAAATTTCATCACTATTATTTTATTATTTTTCCTTAGGAGGTCGCTTTTAGGCTGAAATTTCCTCTAATGTCTAGCCAAGCCCATAAAAGATCGAATATCAACGACATTACTATGAATAGGCCACTCCATAATGGTTTTGATTTTCTTAAGGTCAATAACTATCCTTTCCACATAAATTATATGCCCCAAGTATTTTATTTAATTCTTATAAAATTCACATTTACTGTACTTAGCGTACAACTGATCCTCTCACAATGTTTATAGAACTATTGGCAGATGTTTCTTGTGCTCCTCCAAATTCATTGAATAAATGAGTATGTTGTCAATAAAAACGAGAACAAATTTATCAAAATAAGGATGGAAAATTCCATTCATGAGGCTCATAAATTTTGCGGGGGCATTTGTAAGCCCAAAGGGTAAAACCACAAATTCATAATGCTTGTACCACATTCTAAAAGTTATCTCAGGAATATCTTCTTCTCTTATCTTTATTTGATGATAACCTGATCGTAGATCAATCTTGGAAAATACGTGACACATTTGACTTGATCGAATAAATCATCATTCCTTGGCAATGAGCATTTATTCTTAATAGTCAACTTATTAAGTTGTTTGTAATCAATACACAGTCCCATAGTACCATCTTTTTTCCTTACAAACAACACCGAAGCTCCCCAAAGTAATACACTCGGTTGAATATATCCTTTGTCAAGCAGCTCTTGCAACTGCATTTTCAACTCGATTAATTCAGGTATGCTCATTCAATAAGGATTCTTTGACACAGGTGAAAACTCTAGAATTAATTCTATGGTAAAATAAATGTCCCACTTGTGAGGTAGTCCATGAATCTCTTCTAGAAACACATCCACAAATCTTGAACAATTGGCAGGTTTCCTCAAGTAACAGTCTTCTCTTTTTAGTTGGAATACCATACTTGCACAACAAATATTTGATAACCTTTTCTAATACACTTGACTAACTGGGAAGTGGTGATTGGTTGCAACTTTATGGGTCTCTTGACCCCTTGGATCTCTTATCTCACACCCTCCTCGGTAAGAAAATTGAAGGTTTTATCTTTGCAGTTTACTAGGGACCAATGCTCTTAAAACCAATCCATGCCAATCAAGATATCGTTCAACCATAAGGGTAACACATTCAAACTTACATTGATTTGATGGCCAATTATTTCTACATGGCAGTCATCTAATTTCACTAACACCCTTCATTTTTCCCCAGTGAGCAATTGTACTAGCCCAGGGTTTTTAAATTTATGATTATGTAAATGGAAAATTTATACAATTTGAGGAATGATATAAATCAATATTGCTCATGGATCTATCATAATAGACACAACATGATTATACATCTTACCTTCAAACTCAATCATGGTCGACAGATACTTACCTTGATTGTAGTCCAAAGCAACGTTAATTCTGGGTATACTTCTGACCACCTCACCCATGGTGGAAGCCTCCTGAATATTAACAATATGTTTTGTCCTAGCGCAATGGGGGCAATTATTGTAGTAATGAGTCTCCTCGCAGCCCCAACATTGCAATGGAAGTCGTTGAGATTGATTTCCCTAAGGTTTACTAAATTATTCTATTTTTTTTTAGTTTCATTCTGTGGCTTGATTTTATGTTGACTCCTCCCCACAGATTTGTTAAACTGGCCCCTGAATGCATTTCTATTATTTCCCACTTTTGTATTTTTCATTCTGGGGGAGTTTTTCTGGCCTTTCCTATTGGGAAAAATCTTACTTCCTTCCCCCTTTTGTTTCATTTGCTAGTAGGAAATTTGTGGCTTTCAAATTGCTTCATCCATGGTTTTAGGATTATCAAATTCTAGGCGCTCTTTCATATATATTGGTAAACTGCTCATAAAAAGTTTTACCTTAGTATTTTCCTCACGTATATAAGGCACGCATTTCAGTAAGGATGCAAACTTTGTCACAAACTAGTCCATGGACAATTGTCCCAGTTGAAGGTCATGGCATTCATTCGCCTTATCATCATAAAACCATTCAGTCGGGTACTTCTCCTTAAATTATTTCTGAAACTCACTCCAAGTCACTCTCTGCTCATCAACTGCGTGGACCGTTTTTATCTCTTCCCACCACAACATGGCTTTCCCTTAGAGCTCGTAAAGAACTAATCTCGCCTTCAAGTTGTCATTATATTCATATATTTGAAAATACTTGTTCATGTTAATCAACCAAGCTTCAAATCCTTCCTCTACCTCCCCATCAAAGATAGGGGGTTTAATTTTTTTGAATTCTCCTTGTAATTCTACTTCCTTCTTTTTATTTTTCTTAGGGGTGGAGGCATTGTTTGATTCTTCTTCATTTGCATTGTCTTCATTCTTATCTCCTCCTAGTCACTGAGTGTGACTCCCCACAGGTATATTTTCATCTCCCTGCATGTGCTCTTCCTCTTTGTCTTTATTACCTGAACTTCGTATGGATTGTCTATGGTTGTGCCGATCAGAGAGGCTCTTCAAGATTTGTTCTTGATCTCTCATTATCTTCCCACAGATGAACCATTTCAGTCTTTAGTTGTTGAAATGTTTCCAAAAGCATGGTAGTGGAGTTTTGGTGTTCTCCTCCCAATTGTACCCACATCTCCGGGTTAACTCCTACAATGGGTGTAGGACGAGTTTTTACTGTTGGTCTTACTGGTTGAGTACCCCCATCTCGTCTCCTCATGTTGACTTCTCTATGAACAAAACACATTAATATTGTTATTTCATTGCCCAAATAGGCCACAATTTTGCAACTTGGCTCTGATACCACTTGTAACAACCACAAACCCTCACAGATAATTTTTTTTTTTTTTTTTTACCATTTAATAACTATTATGATTCAATCTAATTCACTATATGCATTAGCAATTGCTCATAGCTATATGACTATTTACTTGGAATATAACATTTTGTAGTAAATGGTGGTGAAAATAGCAACAGGGGTGTATACTTTGATGATATTCGGATCACACCCAAATTGATTGTTATGATACCTTTTAAGATTATGATGTACGCATATCTCTACATGGGTTTATTGTGACAACTAGGTTCTCGAATTTTCCACTCAATGAACTCAACATTAACTCTAGCTTACTTCGTATGGAACACATGCTTCCATGGTGACCCTTGATGATCCTTGGTGCAAATCAGACAATTCTCATTTTTTAAATCAACCGTAAGCCTTTGGACCTTACCAAGGGTTAATTCCATGATGGTTGACTACATAACGACATCGTTGTCAATTTTTAATTATTAATATGTTCATGCTAATATCTTGCCTATATTTCCTTCCTAAAACTTAGTCTCAACAATTACAATTGTACCCAGTAGGATAGACGGGACCAGACCCCATCGAGTTTTGTCCATATCGTCTTTGGATATAATATACTTATGCCTAGAAGTGGGATTGTCTTCAAAACAGGCCTTTGACTCAAGTATGAGGCTAACCCATTATAGTTAGTTATTTTGTTTATAAATCACATCATTAATTTATTATACAATTTACCCAGGTGGATTTAAAGGTTGGTTCTCATTGCAATTTTTTTTTTTTTTGCATGTTTTATGTGTTTTTCCCGTTTAAAGAACTAATTCCTCTACATACATCAGGGCCTTATCTAACCCACATAGTCCCTCAATTTGACTAATATGCAAGAATAAATTTGAGAGGACTAGACTCACAGTGTTCCTTCTCGCTTGCTAGGGTTCCAAGTAACCCCCCCTTTTATTATCTTATTAATCATAAGAGCACATCCACTCTTTACTTGTTTCTTTTGACAGGAAAGGGAAGAACTATTCCAGGTCAAACCCTTTCAATCCACACATCACTTACTCCTTTTATGCACAATAGGAATATTACAGTAAGGAAAAAAAATGTAACTTATAAAAACATTTCCAAGAGAGTATCTATAGCACATTTCCTTAATACAATTAGTATTTTCATAACAGGAAAACAAATTTCCAACCTGGTAACTATGGCACAATTCATTAACACGGTTACATGCAAAGCTTTAATACTTTCAAGATTTTCATAGAAGAAACAAAATGTATACAACACTGCTAGTAAAAAGATTATTAGTTCGAAATTTAGTGTACTTATCCGCATACTCAAATTATTAGGGAATTAGCAAGGGTAGAATACTCTTCCATCCAATCAGTAAGATTGGAAATTACACCCAAATCTGCCCCCAGGCCTCTTCAATTTTCCAGAGTTGTATCAAAGATAGTACTAGTTCTTGGACCTCAAGAATCTTTGTCCAACCAAGAACTTTTAGCTTCAGGGTTTCTACTAGATCCAGACCAGCTCAAGAACATCCTTGCTTCACCTTGGCAGCATCGTGCTCAAGGTTTCTTTCTTTCCTCCTTCTAGCCTCATGCTTCCTTCTCTTTCTACCTGCCTTGGCCCTTTTTCCCAAAATAAGATCTTTTTATCTCTATGGGAGGAGGATATTACTATCCTAACTACTTAGAAAAATTAAAAACTTTATTTTAAGGTCTTTCCTTGTAATTCCATATTTGAATATAACATTTTTAATTTTTTGAAAATAAACATAACCTTCAACTTCTTAGAATTTGTGGTTTTTCTTTATTTTATCTTTTACTTCTAAAAACTTAACAAATTTATGCATAGTAATGTAAATAACAATATTTACACCACCAAAGTTTATTTTATCTTTTACTTCTAAAAACTTAACAAATTTATGCATAGTAATGTAAATAACAATATTTACACCACCAAAGAGAATGTTATGTTACATTCAAAGCCTAAATTCTAACACAAATATGGAATTGAAGGTTTATCCATGAATAAATACGCACTCACCAAGGGCTAATCATAGGAGTCCCACATTGTCTTATTATTATACCTGCAGGTATATAGCGATCGATATCGCTTTGATCGTGAATTAAGTCCCACATTGTCTTATTATTATGCCTGCAGGTATATAGCGATCGATATCGCTTTGATCGTGAATTAATTTCGTATGATTTTTTAAATATTAACTGCTATCCAATGTTTTAATTAAATTTTTAAGCAAAAAGTGAATGTTTAAAATCATTTAAATACTTTTTTTATGGTTTTCATTGGCCATTTAGCTTGTGAGTCATATTGCAGATGCCGATCTTGATTTTAGCCGAAGTTTTGGCTTTATCCAGAGTTTTTAAAGCGAAGTTTATCCGTTTGGGTTTATCCAAAGTGTATAAAAACTCAAATTTATTGAGTTCGCGTTTATCCCAAAGTTTCTAAAAGCCAAAGTTGAGTTTGTGTTTCTCTCAACGTTTTTAAAAGCCAAAGTTTGAGTGTGTTTATCCAATAACGAAAGTAAACTTTCCTTATTATAGTTTAAACACTTTAAACCTATAGCACTGTGATATTTCCACTTGCTATTACGTGTTGTTCTCTTAATGATTTGTAATGGCATTCGAGTATCCATAATCTGTGTCACTTAACTTGCATCAGAGTAGAAAAGACAATACCGGGTGCAAATTCTATAAATCTTGCATTTAGCTTGGTTGGAATTTTAATCCTTACCCATCAAAAATCCTACCATATTCCTTTGGCTTTGCTTGTAATAATCTACTCCATACACTTCTCTTATGTTTTCTTTCGATTGCTTCAGCTGTATCTTACCATATTCTTTTGACTTTGCTTGCAATAATCTACTCCATACACTTCTCTTATGTTTTCTTTAGATCGCTTCAGTTGAAAATCTAATCTAGTGATTGGATTTGTGGTAGGTAAATTTCTTTAATAGAGTTTTCGTCGATTTCCTCAGTTAAAATTACTTATATTAAAACTAGACGAAAAACAGTGGTTTGTGTACAGGATGTGATGAGCATAATTTTGCGAGTAGGATGAAATTCTTCAGGTGCAGTGCTTCGAGAGAGAGTCGCTTAGGGGATCCGACATGTTCGATGCATTATATTTCTCATGCCCTGTGTTTTTAATAGTCTTTTTATGATGAAAGAGAATTCATTACAGACACTACTGTATGATGCTCCAAGGAATTGATTGGTAACCCAGGGGCAGTGTCACAGATTGAAGCAATTATGCAAGCTTTCAAAAGAAGGTGTTAGGTTTATGGGGAATGTATTTGGTGTAGAGCCATCTTGTTTTGTTAGTTTTAGTTTTTTAGGTTGTTCATAAAGTTTTTATGCATCTGTTTTTATACTATTTTTATTTTTATTCTGTATTTCAAATAGGTTGCACCATGCAACATGGTCAAAGCTTGCCAATCATATTTTCTTTGGTTGTTTTTTGTATTTATGTTCTCTGGTTGCCTTTTGTATATAAGGGTGATACTGCTCTTCTTCATACTCTAAAAAAATATTGTGGTTGGTTTAAATTTAATCGTTGAATACAACAAATGCGACCTCACAACAACACCGACTTTTTTCATTACTTTCACTAGTTAGTATCAATATTCCTAAAAATTTTACGCGAAATAAATCTTTTTTGCTTACCATTTAAATTTGTTTTATTTTACATCTCTGAAACACAATTTATGTTGGTTGTTGTTACCTTGATCTTGGCTCACAGAAAATGCTTTCGCAGAAATATATGCCCTTTTCTCGAATGAGAGTCAAAATGGTTATCGAGACAAGAACAGGAAAGAAAATAATAAATAACTGATACCTGGATGCATATAAAATTATAACAGAAAATGCTTTCAAAAAAATATATGTTTTTTTCTAAAATGAGAGTCAGAATAGTTATCGACACAGGAACCTGCAAGAAAATAATAAATAGCTGATACTAAGATGCATATAAAATTATAAACAGTTGGTTGCAGTGCCGATAAAAATAGTTTAGATCTAAATTGGGATACATAAGCAAATGCTTTATGACAAGTAAGAATTCAAAATTGTTAATCTCAAAAGGCAAAAATTGATAATATTAAAGCCACTAAAATTTAGCATTGTGCAAAGAGAATAATACCTCATAGTAAAAGAATTATCTATCTCACCTTTGTAGAAATTTGATAGGAAAAGATTTTATTGGAGGGAAGTCTAATTCTCTTGTTCCGTGTTCGAAATTTGATAGGAAAAGATTTTATTGTTCCGTAATCGAACTTTACACAAATAATCAACCATCAGTCAAGATGTTGATGTTCAAAAGATAGAGTTTAAGAAATTTACAGGCGTTGAACCAATGATTAAACGAAAATCACTAAACCCTCCATTAATTCTATAAACCTAATTTTAACGACACTATAGATTTACATTTACTGGCAGAAGACCACGACTTCATGCTATTTCAATGTTTCACAACACAGATAGAGCTGACATGGCCCTGAAGAATGATATAAATACGTTGTATGGATTTTTTCAAGAAATATATTGCATATGGTATATCGCAATATTATACAGAAATAATCAGACTCCTCTCATAAGCATTTCCTGGTAGCGCTCCAGCGATCGTAGTCGCTCCATTTCCCAATTCTGATGGAACTTGGCAATGAATTCCTCCGCTAATTTGTCAACATCCCCCTCCCCAAATTGATCAGTGTTTTTTCTCACATTATCTGTGTTGCTAATTTGACCTGCGTGATTACCAACGCCAGCACTGGTCTCCTTATTTACATCTCTTGTTTGCTCTGTTCTCTGTACTGTAATTAGTTCTGGTTTTATTGAAAAAGAAAACGACATCGAGGACAAGGTTGAAGGATGGAATTGCCTTTCAATTCGCAAATTTTAATGCAGAAGATATTGATAAAGTGAAACGATGGTGGTGCTGACGAGAAATTTATTGAAGGCAAATGAATGCTAATGCTAATGCTCTGCCTGTCAGGGAGAGTTGTGCAGAGTTATATGTGCGTCCTCGAATGAAACCTTAATGGCTACGAACGTTATAAATAGATAGAGATAGGAATGAAGGATGGAATTGGCTTTCAATTCGCAAATTTTAATGCAGAAGATATTGATAAAGTCAAACGATGGTGGTGCTGACGAGAAATTTATTGAAGGCAAATGAATGCTAATGCTATTGCTCTGCCTGTCAGCGAGAGTTGTGCAGAGTTATATGTGCCTCCTGGAGTGAAATCTTAATGGCGACGAACGTTATAAATAGATAGAGATAGGAATGAAATCTTAGTGGCCACGAAAGCTATAAAATAGATAGCTACGTGATGCACTTGGTTACGTAAATAAGATAAATGCCCATTCAAACTTATTATTATAAGCTTGGTGTGCATAGTTTTTCAGAGGGTTGACTTGGCATCATCCTCATCAACACGCTTCAACCAGGAAGGTTGAAGAGTATTTAGAAACACAGTTGTCCTCCAATTATGTTTTAGATATGAATTAACCAAGCGATGGTTGAATACGCAAGAGAAAAATGGGAAGAATCCTTTTGGGTTGACTATATTCTCTATAAATACTTCATTTCTCAATTGTACTTTAAAAAAAAATATTATAATTATTTTTATTAATTAAAAAAATAAAATATTGTATGAGTTTTATATATTTATTGATATTTAATTATAGAGATGTCTTGTTCTGGGATATATATATATATATATATAATTTTAAAATAATTTTTTTAATTAAATTTTAAAATAAAGCAATATAATTATTTTAAAATATTTTTTCCAATTTCTTTTCGAATAATATTAAAAATATTTCATAAATTTATAGAGATTAAATCTTTACTATTTACATATTTAAATTAAAATTTTAAATTTTAAAATTATATTATAAAATAAACACAATTATTATTAGTATGACCATTATCATATTAATGGTTAATAATTATTGTGAAATTAAACTTTTTGTATTAAGTTTTTTTAAAAGGAAATATTTACATTATTTAAAAGGTAATCATTTTATTTATAATTTATTTTAGTATATACCATTTAAAAATTAAAAAGATTTAAATTATATATTTTTAACATATAATTTAAACTATTATTTATTATTTAATAATTTTGTTTTAGTAATTTTATAATAAAGAATAAATTATATAAACATTTTCATATATGCATTGTAATAGCTACCAACATAAAATTTAAACAAGTTAGACACGTAAAATATTTTGTTTTCCTTTTATTATGACAGCTTTTCATTAACGAGGTTGATTTTACGAGTTCTCAATTGCTATTTTCCATGCTTGAACAAAATTAATACTAAGTTATATGGCCTTTAATATAGTTTGTTCAGGAGGTTGCTTTCACATGGGCAGCTATTCTGGGTTCTCAATTCCGGGATTGTGTTTTATGACAATTGTACCCTTGTCATTATTGCACCATTTACTTGGCGCCTGGAAAGTGTACTCCACCATCGATTCCATAGCAACTATGCCGGACAGGCCTGGAATTTCAAACTTTTTTTTCCTGTCAAATTAAAATTTGATGACGTTTTTGTATTTTTTTTACTCTTCTTTTTACGTTTTAACTAAATATGTGAGTGTCACGGAAAATTCTATTTTAATAATTTTTGTAAATTTATTCCACAACACATAATAAGTCATCAAATGGAGGCTGATAATCACTGTTGTTTATAATGTTTCTTGTTAGATTGAAATTGCAGATTTGCAGTCTATCATATTTATAGCTCAGATTTATGGTGGGGCCATTTAAACAATAAAATCTTTGCAAAAAACTTACAATCCATGGACTATAAATAAATTATCTAGTGAGATTATAAATAAATCTTGGACTATAAATAAATCATCTAGAGATAATACAGAAAAGTTATGCAATAATAAACAGTTATTATACTTCATTAAAAGTCAAACTTTCTGGAGAAACTACAAATTTTTTTATCAATAGGAATATTTCAATACATAGATCCTCCCTTAAACATAAACTAGAAGAATTTTCAAAGCTCAAGAATCCTTCTTGACTTTGTATCTATCCATATCTCATATACTGCATGCCAATCAACATTACATGATTCAGGTCCATTCAGAGATACTCTCATTAGAGCATCTAGTGTATCCAACCCAAGCCTCGATTTTCTAATGTCCTTGATGATGTTTTGCTTGGAAAATCCCCTTTCACAATCCACTGTACTTGCAGGAATAGTGAGGATAGCTTGCCATAATTTCATCATATTAGAACAGGTTTTGTGCCACTGTTTTGTGTTACGAAAGACTTTCCATGCTTCTTTCATAGAAAACCCCTCACAAGCCAGATTTAATGAATCAACAAAAGGGTGCAACTCTCTTTTACAGCTTTAACATCAAATAAAGCTACAAATCCAACATCACTTGATACGGTATGTTGCAAATGTTGAAAAAGTTTTAAAAACCAACGCTCTGAATTTTTCTCACGACTACGACGCTCTTCTGAATAATAACAAGGGCTGAACAATTTCGCTGCATTAAAAAGATGAAGGTCTAGAAATCTTTCATTCAAAGAGTCTATGAGAGTCTCTATATAACCTTCAGTGAGTTGCTGACAACTCTCTTGTGTACCTTCAATACAAGGTTTCATAGATTGTTTCCTTGCTTCATTGGATGCAATATTCATGGCTGAGATAGAGATGTATTGTAACTCATGTCTATCTACAACTTTCCCTTCATCTTTAATATCAATGTATCCATTTTCAGAATCATTTAAAAACTTTGAAAGATAAGTTGTGCCTTCTGCAAATGTCTATTTTCTCAAAAACCATCTAGATAATGTGCTTATAGTTACTTCAAGAGCCAACCCAATAGTTGTAATGTCTACATTTTCTTCTTGAAAAGTCACATTCAACTTGTTCAATTCCCCTAGCACATCAGCAAGCATATGTAAACAAAACTGGACAGAATATATTCTTGTCTTATCATACCAAAATGCAGTTTTTTTTTCATTTTTCCACAAAGTTAAAATTGTTGGCATAAGCTTCACAAGCCTTATAATAACTTCCCCCTGGATAACCATCTCACTGAATGTATTTGTAGAACATCAAGAACATCAATTTGCATGACTCTAAGCAAATCATTAAGTTCACTATTTCTCTTTGGAGAGTTTTGAACCCATGAATACACTTTGTTTGCAATTTTTTCAACAAATAATAACTCAGGGAATTTCTTAGAAGCATCTGCTGCTGCTAAAGACTCACGATGAGCCACACAATGAACTGTAATAAGGTTTGGATTGTTCTTTTTCAAAAATGAAACAAAGCCATTTCCATGTCCAATCATTGTTGAAGCTCCATCTGTAGAAACAGCTATCAAATCTTTATATTGAAGGCCTCTAACATCTATTAATTGATTGACACTATCATATATTGTTTTTCCTTTTCCATCTACTACATCTTTGAGCTTGATAAACTGCGAGATAGGTGGCCCGAGACCCTTTGAGTCTAAATATGTTGCATAAATAACAAGGTGTTGCTCTAAGGTTCGATCAGTGCTTTCATCAACCATCAATGAGAAGAAAGGACTTTCCAACATATTTTTTATCTGAATCTGTTCAAGATGTTTTGATATGCAATATATAAAATCATTTGCAGACTTACGATTAGTGTATGAAGAGTACTCTTGAGACTTTGGCATATTTGGAGTTTTTGCATCCATTAGAAATTTGCAAAGCTTCTCATACTTTGATAGAGATAAATCTTCTTGACAAGTGAAATATGATATTTTCATTGTAGAAATCACTCTTTCCTTATTGGCATCTCTCATCTGTCTAATATGATTTGGAATTAGTTTCATATTTCCCTCCAATGCATTAATCCATCTTTCCTTAGCATCTTTATGCGCCCGTGATTTTTCATGAGTAACAAGAGCATCATGTTGTAATGTGGTGCAACCGTTCCCTAAACCCCATGGTCCATTCATCCTATACTTCTCACAATAGTTACACTTCATAGTTATTTTATCATCAAACCTCATATAATTCAACCAAACAAACTTATTTAACCATTCCATGCGAAATTGTCTTTTTGTTTGCACTTTCATTTCTGAATTATCACCAACCTCTTCTTCAACTTCATTTGTTTCTTCATCTACATCATGTTCAGAAGAACTTCCAAAAATTTCATGTAATTGTTGTTCCACATGAGCATTATGGGTTTCTTCAAGTGTTTCTGAATTCTGTTGAGCCTTAGAAGTTTTCCCTTTTGTCCATCCATACATTTCCCCAATTGTAACTTGTATCTTTCTCTTTTGAGACATTTGTAGGTTTGTGACCACCTGTATATATATATATATATATATATATATAATAAAATTCATTAAATCAAAAATGAATATAACAATGGACAACATTGTAGAATAAATAAGCAGAACATAAATATATCTGAAAATAAACTTCAGCCTACTAAAATTTGCATCCCAAATATGCAACACACCAAACAGAGACTCCAGCACTATCAATTTATATATTAAACAGCATAAAATTTATATATTAAATAGAATAAAATTTATATATTAAACCGTATAAAGTTTAAACAGTAATTTAAAAAGATTCAGAAAGATCTTAGGGGGTAATGAATCTCAACTTACTTAAGAAACCTCTTCCCCCTATTATAGTTTAAAAAATCAAATCTGAGGGCCCATGCCCTGCAACCGACCTAATAAACAAAAGAAATCACGCGGTAGGTGTTTGATCTCCGTGTTCTGTGTGATAGGGCAAGATTCTAACATTGATACTTGAATATATCTCTATATCGCATACCGTCTCTCATTCCAAGAACCCTCTAATAGGGTTTAACTGTATGCCTTACCTCAGTGTGGCATAATCATGGTTTTGGAAAATTCTAATTGCTTCTGGTTTTCCATCTCATGGATGAATGCATGCCAACCGAGGTCAGTTGCTTCCTTGCCTGGGATAATGCATTTTAGTTTAATTCCATTATAAATTCTAGAATATTTCAAAAAACACTAATGCATATAAGTTAATTAAATAGTTTCTTTTTTCTAATAACATTCTTATACACCAAAAAAAATCTATATAAATTTATATATCAGTTTCAATGCATATTTATGAGTATTAAATCACATCATATTTATTGGAATGGGTGGTTTAATTAATAGATAAAATGGTTTTTTTCTAAATATTTTTTTTAATTTTGTTCAAATCTTAAAGATATTTTTTAAAATTATAAGTGGCATTTTTTTAAATATTTTTCTAATTTTGTCTATAATTTGGAAGAGATTTTTAAAAATTATAAGTTCATGTTGTTTAAGCAGCAGAGTTAGAGTGTTTCACTAGTTTTTTAGAACACTGAATCCATTTATGCATAGAAAAATGCATTTTAAACAATAAAAAGTAACAATTCTACTTAAAATTATATTACCCAAAAACACCATTGCAACGATGACTTAAAATTCATCATTTTATTAATATCCTTTATATTTATATTTTCAAAATATTCTAAAATCTATAATAATATTAAAAAAAAACCTGGAATATTTTAAGATTTACCATCCAATTAAAAAAAAAAAACCGATAAAAAATCACAGTTTTTTTTTCTCTCCATTTTAATTAAATTATATTTATAATTCCATAGAGTTAGAGAATTTTTCATGGCAGAACTCTCTTTAAGATGTTTGGTCCTCTACCAAGCACACAAAAATTTAAAAATTGAGTGAATCCGTTGAAACTTACCACAAAGTCCTAACTGAGTAATTCGATTTCGACTAAAATTTCATGTGCTTAGAAAAAGTTTCACCTCAAAGTCCTAATTGATTAATTCAATTTGGACTAAAGTTTCAGTACGCTGAATTTTTCTTTTCATGGTGGGACTCTGTTGGAATGTTCAGCCCTATTTTCAAAAGCAATCAAAATTTTAGAGTTTTAACATTAAGAGTTATTTTTATTTTGAAATATTTTTAAAATGTGATATAAAGCAGCCCAATCAAACAACTAATTTGATTATTATCATTAAAATTCCAAAAATAATTAAAATCAAATGAAATTCAAATTCCAAAAATATTCCGAAATCAAATCAAAACAAAACAAGAGTGAAAACTTTAATTAAGTTCATTGAAACTTCCCGGATGATGTTTAAAACCTAACTTACTAAGAATTAGACGAAACCCATCTGATCCAAAATAAGAAGTTTGAATGATCCTTTCATCAAAATGTCGTAGGCCTGTTTAACACACCAATATAGTGCACGAAAAATTTATTTCACAGCGCAGTACTCACTGTTGGAGCGCTTTCAGGAAGAACTGAACAAAACAATTTGACAGCGTACTACTCATGGGGTCCGTGGGGAAACTGAACAGTGCTCTCTGGTTAAAAAATGACGATATTACCGATACGCGAGAAAATTGATACACAGTCTATCAGAGAATAAGATGAAATGCGGACTCTCCAACATTAGAGAAGTATTTAGAACTGGTAGAAATAAATCTTAACCTCAAAATCTATTAGGCGTGAAGTGGATATATGAACTTTGTCAAGGGATCTTATGAACTTTTCTAAATACAACTAAAAGCACTACAAATACATCAATTCAAATTCTTGTTATTAAAAGAATATGACCCTGGATATATCCTTTTCACTATTTGAAAAACCAAGGGAGTCGGGACATTACTTTCAGACCATAACTGTCGTTACATGTGATATTGTGAAAAAATGAAAAAATCGCTTTCTGTACTTACCCTGTTTGCTGGTTCTTTGTTTATACCCTGACATCCATGATCCACGTCTGAACTCCAGTGAACCCTCCGACTCCCGAGATTAGAACCTGAGCTTCACCAGACCCTGGAGGAATAGGCACTGCAGAGCCTGGAAGAATACGCACTGCAGTCTGCGGCAGCGGCACTAGTGACTAGCAGTAGCAGATTGCAATTTGCAAAATTGCAAGTCTCGTTTTAATTTTGAGCGGCAGTGCCGGGCAGATGCTAGCTGGATTATTCAATGGTAAGTACCCTGTAGTACGCAGTGGGATGGTGATGCAGTTAAAGCGTTTTATTTTAAACTGTGTGCAGCTGCCAGCGTAACGCATTGTGTACCACGGCTACTGCAGCACTGCTGGTCCGGTGGTGACGTGGTCCAGACCCCATATTCCCGGTGGTGACGTAGTCCAGACCCCATACTCCCGGTGGTGACGTGGTCCCAGACTCCCATACTCTGATTACAGATATTATAGATTTTTACGTTTTCTTTATGAAACTGGACGTCAAAATGACGGATTGGAAAAGTATATCGCACGTCAGGTTTGACGTGGAAGATTTTTTTGCTGCCGTCAAATCCGTCCTGAAATCAAAAATACGTCCCACAGGACGTCAAATTCCAGACCTGATGCCGGATTATATTTATACTTTTCTTTATGTTAGAGCTGGTTACGGCTTCCAGCGGGCTCTATTGATGTGTAAGGATAGATTTACTTTGGTACTTAACTCTGCTCTGCATGTACGTGGCACAAGCAGCCCGCTCTCAGCAGTCCTTCTCCTGGATCTTCTCGCCATTTCAACGGAGGAGATTTGGGTTGCCAGATCTACGGTTAGTATTCTTTCGTGAATGATATTACCGCTTTTGAGAGTTTCTATGCCGCATTTGCTTCCTCATGTGTTTGTTCTATGGTTTGGTCTCGGCTCCTTCAGGCCTCTGGTGGCTCTGCTCCTCAGCAGTCCGCAGTCTCCAATAGGTCGAGAGGCTTCCTAGCTGGCTTTATGACTCTACCATCCGATAGTGGTCACGGTAAGCTTACGCACCCTTATGCTCTTGGTGTTTGTTGCACAGTGGTTCGCTAAATTCATTCATTTATATATTCCATCTTTAATATGTTGTTGTCTCTTCTGCTGCAGGTGCTCCTCTATGGCAACGAAACTTGCAACCGGATGGGCAACCCTTTCAGGCTTCATCACTCGAGACGCCTTCTGGGTGAGAAAATCTTCTAAGGATGACTTTAGGGCGGGAAAGTTGAGTCCGTTGGATGTTCGAACTGGGTTTCCTTTTTGCAGGCATTTGCCAGAGTCTGATTCTTCTAGAGAGAAATACTAGTCGATATTTATTCCTGTATGAGGCCGCAAACCATACTATTTGGGTTTTTCATGTAATTTCGCGTTGCCTCAAGTTAGCTTCTGGCTACAAGACCCAAGCTGGGTCATGCCGGTTTATTGTTCCAACTATGAATGTATATTGTTGCTAAACTAAGAACTAAACCTTCATGTGGGTTAAACCCAGGAATGGGACTTATTTGACAATTTAGTTTGTAGGTCTTTTAACTGTTGTTTACTCCTCCATTTGCCAGTTAACAGATTTTTTTTTCCCATAAGAAGAATTTATCGAGATACTGTGGTGATGATAGTATTGCTTGTATGCAGCCTTTGCTCGTTGATTACTTAGACATGCTTCTCTTGTTTAGCTATAAATTGGGAATTATTACCCGTCTCTACCGGTCTGCTATTTCAAGTTAGATATATTTTATTGCGCGGAGTACTACTTTTCTGGGTATCCATTCTTTTTATAGGGTTGCTGGGATTCTTGTTGCTGTTTCGGCGTTTCACTCTCTATTAATTTATATCTATCATGTATAACTTTTGGCAATTAGTTGGAAACCCTACACTTCCGGGTTTAGAAACCCTACCTCTTTCTAACGATTCTTGAGGCATCCAGCTAAGTTTTTTGTCTTGAGCGGGGCCCCTAATGATTATTTCAGCGCTTAATAATAAATTATTCCTTCCCGAGTGGATGCTAGTCCTCGCCAGCAAACATCGTCCCCTGAAATACACTATTTGTGTTACTACTTCTTCTGTGAATTCATTAGTAGATAAAGCTCTACAGGCAATCACTCAAGAATTCCGAACCCTGTGAATACAAGCGTGTCTAATTTACTCCTATCGTTATTTTTCGGTTTTCCTATCCTCAGAAACTATAAACGTAAATATTGATTTCTATCTTTGTTTTCCAGAACCTGTTCTTGAGGTTATAAACATGTATAAATATTGGTTGTCGTTATTTTCTAGATTCTATTCTTTAAGGTTATATACATGAGTAAATAACTGCTATCTTTATTTTCCAGATTCTATTATAAACAAGATTCGGTTCTCTTTGTTCATAGACATGAAAATTTAATCACTGTAACAACATAACTACTCTTGCTGAGCTCATCAGTTTGTTTCCATACCTGAGTTCAGATTTTTCTGCTATGAATTAACTCCAAGGGCAAGAACCACCCTATTCTTGGCGCTTGTCAACCACCCGACCTTAGGAGGGTCCTTCTCGACCCTTCCACCCCCAAGCACTCTTACAAGACCACCATCTTCTGCAAGATACTGGCACTCTCAGGCCTACGCTATCTGGTCATTACCAGACTTAGTGTCTACCGCAAGATTCCTGCTTTCCAAGCCTGCGCTATCTGGTCATCACTAGACGTAGCGTCTTCTACAAGGTTATGGCTTACTAAGCCACGCTATCTAGTCATTACCAGACTTAGCGTCTACAGCAAGATTATGGCACTCAGCCAGCACTATCTGGTCATTACCAGACATAGCGTCTACTTTCTTTTTTGCTCCCCCTGTGAGAGCCTCTACCATTTGAGAAAGTAGTTAGGTTTCCTTTTTTTGTTTTTTTTAGCAACCATCATACTTAATTTTTATTCCTCCTTTCATGAGGAGACACTGCAGCCATTGACAATCTGTTTCTTTTAATTAGCAATAATGAGCAACATAACAGTGATTAACAACACAGTTAAATTCAAATAGTAATAATAATAATTACTCAGTTACCCCAAAAGTAACAATAGTCAAACAGTTGAATTTACTGCTGTTAATTAAAATACTATCGCTTTACTAGGGGCATTACATCTCCCCCTCCTGAAATTCAACATCGTCCCGATGTTGTTCACTCATAAACAGTTCAGGATAAGCTTCCCTCATGATCCATTCACCCTCCCAGGAGGACTCATCCGGCCCGAAGTGCTGCCATTGCACTTTAACCTGGGTGATGGCTCGTTTCCGCAACACGACCCTTCTCCGATCTAGTATGCTCATTGGCTCGACCAGAAATTCTCCTTCCGGTTCCACCTATAACACACAATATCTTGATCAGTTTCTCCCTTAGCAACCAATTTTGATTTGTGCTACTTAAGACATTTCCTTACCTGAATGTCCTGCCAACTAATTATGTGCTTAGGGTCATAAACATATTTCTTTAACACTGATACATGGAAGACATTATGGACCCGAATATGGCTAGGCAGGGCTAGCTGATATGCCATCGGCCCAACCCTTGCTAAGATTTGGAAAGGTCCACAAAAACGGGGTGCCAATTTGGCTCAACTTTTCCATCGTAAGGTACTATTTTTGGCTTGAATCCTTACATACACATGCTCTCCTACCTGGTATTCTTTAAAGTTTCTTTTCCAGTCTGCAAAGCTTTTTTGTCTATCTTGAGCTACTTTTAAATTGGCTCGCACCTTTTTGACCATTTCTTCCATCTCTTTTAATATCTCAGGACCCAACATGAGTCTGTCTTCCGGTCCACCCCAACTAGATGGTGTACGACATTTTCGTCCTTAAAGCAGTTCGAATGGGCTCATCTGTAAAGACGCATGATAACCATTATTATATGCAAACTCCACCAGATGTAAATATTCTTCCCACCGGGACGGTTGCTGCATCACATATGACCTTAGCATATCTTCTACCACCTGGTTCACCCGTTCAGTCTGTCCGTCGGTCTGCGAATGATATGCGGTGCTGAAATTTATTTGAGTTCCCAATCCCTCAAACAAGGTTCTCCAAAACGCCAATGTAAACTTAACATCACGGTCAAAAATTATAGTTTTGGGTAAACCGTGGAGTTTAAATATGTTCTGCATAAAAATATTTGCAATTTGTGCCGCGCGGTAAGTAGACTATACGGGTACGAAGTGGGCTGGTTTGCTGAGCTTGTCCACCACGACCATGATGGAATCATTATTTCTCTTGGATTTAGGTAATCCCGTGATAAAGTCCATAGTAATGATCTCCCACTTCCACTCTGGTATGGGTAATGGCTGTAACAGCCCCGTAGGGTGTTGATGTTCTATTTTAACTTGTTGATACTCTATGCATCGTGCCAGATATTCTGTCACTTCCCTCTTCATGCCTGGTCAGTAGTATTCCTTCCAAAGCGATGTTATGAGCTTCTGGTATCCCAGGTGTCCTGCGTAAGGACTCTTATGACACTCATCTAAAATCATTTTCTTAATGCCATCTTGGTTGGGTACATATATTATTTTTCTGTAATACAATATACCAGCTGCATTCAGCTCATAACCTTGTTGCATAATGTGATTGGTCAAGTTCTGCACTTGCTGTTTTATTTGCTGATAAATTTGATCTTGTTCAGCTGCCCTTTTAATTTCCTCGTTGAGGGTAGACCGCCCTTCACTAAAGGCAATTTCGTAGAGGCAATTTACTTTTCGACTTAGAGCATTAGCCACCCGGTTTTCTTTTCCTTTCAGGTGTTTGATCTCGAAATCAAATCCACTCAAGAAGTCCACCCATCGAGCTTGCCTAGTGTTTAAAGTCGGCTGGTTAAAATAAGTAGTCAGGCTGTGGTGGTCTGTCATCAATAAAAATTTACTCCCTAATAGATAATGACGCCACATTTTTAATGCGTGCACGACAGCGGTTAGTTCTAGTTCATAAGCAGAATACTTCTGTTCATGCTCTTTCAATTTTCTGGACTCGTAGGCGATCACTTTTCCTTCTTGCATCAACACTTCCCCTACTCCCTCTTTACTCGCATCTGTGCAAACCACGTAGTCCTTTTCTGGGTCTGCTATGCTCAATATTGGTGCGGTTGTGAGCAGATGTTTGAGTTATTCAAAACTCCTTTGACATTCCGCAGTCCATTTAAATATTTTTCCCTTTTTTTGTAGAGAAGTGATAGGGTAAGCAACGCTTGAAAACCCTTCCACAAACCGCCTGTAGTATCTTGCCAGCCCCATGAAAGATCTTATATCTGCCATATCTTTCGGTATTGGCCATTCCATTATGGTCCTTATCTTTTCGGGATCCACTGCAATGCCCTCTCTGGTGATAATATGTCCCAGATACTGGATCTGCTCCTTATAGAAATCGCATTTGCTATACTTGGCGTACAACTGATGCTCTCATAGTGTTTGTAACACTAGCCTGAGATGCTCCTCATGCTCTTTAACATTCCGGGAATATATTAGTATATCATCAATAAAAATTAACACAAACTTATCCAAGTACCGATGAAATATGTTATTCATCAAGCACATAAACGCCGCAGGTGCATTGGTCAACCCGAAAGGTAGTACCACAAAATCATAGTGTCCATAGCGAGTTCGAAAAGCGGTTTTGGCTATGTCCTCCTCCTTAATTATGATTTGATGGTACCTGGATCGCAAATTGATTTTTGAAAATATCGTTGCCCCTTTCACCTGATCAAAAAGTTCATCGATACGGGGTAGTGGGTATTTATTCTTAACTGTCAATTTATTCAGCCGTTGATAGTCCATGCACATACGAAGAGTTCCATCCTTCTTCTTGACGAACTGTACATGAGCTCCCTAGGGTGATACATTGGGGCGGATGTATTTCTTGTCCAATAGCTCTTGCAGTTGCATTTGTAATTCTGTCAATTCCGGTACGCTCATCCGATATGGTGCTCGGGACACCGGGGCTGCACCAAGTATAAGTTCTATGGTAAAGTCCAAATCTCTTTTAGGTGGCAGCCCTGGTATTTCTTCGGGAAACACATCTGCAAATTCTTGCACCACTGGGATGCTTTCCAAAGTATGAGTTTTATCCTTTGAATTGGCATAACCCACTTGAATCACATATACTTGACATTTTTCCCTTATGCATTTAGCCAATTGTGAGGCGGTAATTGGCCGAATCTGTACCGGCCTCACAATACCTTGGATCTCTTGTTTGTTCCCCAGTTCGTCTTGGTAAGAAATTGTCTTTGTTTTACAATTTATTATGGACCATTTTTTTTCCAGCCAGTCCATCCTGATCAGCACATCATATGATCCGAGAGGAAGTATGTTCAATTTTGCCGTCATAGTCTGACCTGCTATCTTCAGTGGGCACTTATTGACCTTGGCCAACACTCGCCTTTTTTCCCCTGTAGCGAGCTGAACTAGCCATGGATTTTTAAACTTAACAGATTGCAATTTACAGTTTTCCAGAACCTTGGGACTAAAATAACTTTATGTAGCTCCTGGGTCAACTGAAATAGAAACAGTTCGATCAAAAATCTTACCTTCGAACTCCACCATAGTCGGTTGGTAATCAACTTGACAGTCCTCGAGGGCAGCATTAATTCTTGGTATGGATCGAGCCACGTCTCCCACTGTAGATGCTTCATAAACCTGTGACACTTGATCATTACCCTTTCGGTGAGGACAGTTCTTAATGTAGTGTGGCCCGCCACAACCCCAGCACTGTACTGGTGGCCTAGCTGCCCCTTCATTATCAACTCTGCCCGGTTGCTCGCTAAATCTGTATTCGTTGGGTGGCTTTAATTTGAGCTGATTTTTGGGTTGGTTCCTATTGTTTGGCCCCTTGGAAAGTCCCTTACTGAAACTGCCACGAACTCCCTTGGCACCCATAGTCATTCTGCTACCCTTTTTATCTGTCCATCGCTCTCCAAAATTTTCTCCCTTCTGTTTATTCTGCTGGTAGCAAATCCTAGCTTTCCATATCGCTTCATCCATTGTTTCTGGGTTGTCAAACTCGATTCTTTCCCTCATTGCCTGGGGTAGACTGCTAACAAACCACTGTACTTTTGCCTTTTCTTCCCATATATACGGTACATAGCGGAGCAAGGAGGTAAATTTAGCGATAAATTCATCCATTGTCTGTTGCCCAAGCCGCAGATCATGAAATTCCCTCGCCTTTTCGTCATAGAAACGTTCAGTCAAATATTTTTCTTTAAAGTATCTTTGAAAAGTTTCCCAAGATATATCCTGCTCACTCACCCCTCGTACTATCTTGACCTCCTCCCACCATAAGGTAGCTTTACCTTGCAACTGGAAAATAACCAGCTGCGCCTTGAGATTGTGATCATACTCGTAAACTTGGAAATATTTGTTCATATTAATTAACCAAGCCTTCGCTGCCTCCTCCAACTCTCCATCGAAATATGGCGGCTTGATCTTTCAGAACTCCCCCTGCAACTCTATCCGTTGTCTTTTTGAGGTTCGATGTTCAGAGGCATTGTCGGATTTCTCCCCTCGAATCTCCTCCCTTCCTTCTGTCTCCTCCTGATCGGTATGATAACCATGTTCCTCTGACACATGCGTATGCTCCGGACTGGGATTCGGCTGGCGCTAATTTTGTTTATCTGACAAACTTTTCAGTATTTTCTCCTATTCCATGGTTAACCTTGCGTTGTCCTCCCACAGACGGGCCATCTCATTCTTCAATTCCTGGACTGTCTCCAATATAGTCAAATTAGTGTTGCGAGCCTCCTCCCCCAATTGCACCCGTATTTCAGGATTATTCTGAGGGTGGGTGGTGGTTTCTGGCCTGTCCACATTCCTGTGAGGAGCGCTACTTGTTCTCCTCATAATCTGTTGTCACCTGAGTTCCCAGAGTTCAACAGATTAGTAAACCTCAACAGATAAAGATATTCGAATAAAATTGTCTGGTATTCTTTTGTTCCTATCAATATTAATTTCATTATCACTATTAGCCAGAGGTCACAGTATTGTAGTCTGGCTCTGATACCACTTGTAATAGCTCCCAACATAAAATTTAAACAAGTTAAACATGTAAAATAATTTTTTTTTCTTTTATTATGACAACTTTTCATTAACGAGGTTGATTTTATTGAGTTCTCAATTGCTATTGGTAACTTCCATGCTTGAACAAAATTAATACAAGTTATATGGCTTTTAATATAGTTTGTTTTGGAGGTTGCTTTCACATGGGCAACTATTTTGGGTTATCAATTCCGGGATTGTGTTTTATGACTACTGTACCCTTGTCATATTGCACCATTTACTTGGCACCTGGAAAGTGTACCCCACCATCGATTCCATAGCAACTATGCCAGATTATATTTATACTTTTCCTTATGTTAGAGCTGGCTATAGCTTCTAGCTGGCTCTGCTGATAAGGATAGATTTACTTCGGTACTTAACTCTGCTCTGCCTGTACGCAGCATGAGTAGCCCGCTCTCAACAGTCCTTCTCCTGGATCTTCTCGCCATTTCAACGGAGGAGATTTGGCTCGCTAGATCTATGGTTAGTATTCTTTCGTGAATGATATTACCACTTTTGAGAGTTTCTATGCCGCATTTGCTTCCTCATGTGTTTGTTCTATGGTTTGGTCTCGGCTCCTTCAGGCCTCTGGTGGCTCTGCTCCTCAGTAGTCCACAGTCTCCAACAGGTCGAGAGGCTTCTTGGCTGGGTTTATGACTCTACCATCTGAGAGTGGTCACAGTAAGCTTGCGCACCCTTATGCTCTTGGTGTTTGTTGCACAGTGGTTCGCTAAATTCATTTATTTATATATTCCATCTTTAATATGTTGTTGTCTCTTCTGTTGCAGGTGCTCCTCTATGGCAATGAAACCTGCAACCGGATGGGCAACCCTTTCAGGCTTCATAGCCCGAGGTGCCTTCCGGGTAAGAAAATCTTCTAAGGATGACTTTAGGGCGGGAAAGTTGAGTTCGTTGGATGTCTGAACTGGGTTTCCTTTTTGCAGGCATTTGCCAGAGTCTAATTCTTCTAGAGAGAAATACTAGTCGATAATAATTCCTGTATGAGGCTGCAGGCCATACCATTTGGGTTTTTCATGTAATTTCGCGTTGCCTCAAGGTAGCTTCTGGCTACAAGACCCAAGCTAGGTCGTGCCGGTTTATTATTCCAACTATGAATGTATATTGTTGCTAAACTAAGAACTTAACCTTCCTGTGGGTTAAACCCAGGAATGGGACTTATTTGACAATTTAGTCTGTAGGTCTTTTAACTGTTGTTTACTCCTCCATTTGCCGGTTAACAGATTTTGTTTTCCCACAAGAATAATTTATTGAGATACTGTAGTGATGATAGTATTGCTTGTATGCAGCCATTGCTCGTTGATTACTTAGATAGGCTTCTCTTGTTTAGCTGTAAATTGGAATTATTACCCGTCTCTACCGGTCTGCTATTTCAAGTTAGATATATTTTATTGCGCGGAGTACTACTTTTCTAGGTATCCATTCTTTTTACAGGGTTGCTGGGATTCTTGTTGATATTTCGGGGTTTCACTCTCTATTAATTTATATCTGTCATGTATAACTTTCGACAATGAGTTGGAAACCCTACACTTTCGGGTTTAGAAACCCTATGTCTTTCTAACGATTCTTGAGGCATCCAGCTAAATTCTTTGTCTTGAGCGGGGTTCCTAAGGATTATTACAGCTCTTAATAATAAATTATTCCTTCCCGAGTGGATGCTAGTCCTCGCCAGCAAACATCATCCCCTGAAATACACTATTTGCGTTACTACTTCTTCTGTGAATTCATTAGTAGATAAAGCTCTATAGGCAATCACTCAAGAATTCTGAACCCTGTGAATACAAGTGTGTCTAATTTACTCCTATCGTTATTTTATGGTTTTCTTATCCTCAGAAACTATAAACGTAAATATTGATTTCTGTCATTGTTTTCCAGAACCTGTTCTTGAGGTTATAAACATGTATAAATATTGGTTGTCGTTATTTTCTATATTCTATTCTTTAAGGTTATATACATGAGTAAATAACTGCTATCTTTATTTTCCAGATTCTATTATAAACAAGATTCGGTTCTCTGTGTTCATAGACATGAAAATTTAATCATTGTAACAACATAACTACTCTTGCTGAGCTCATCAATTTGTTTCCATACCTGAGTTCAGATTTTTCTGCTATGAATTAACTCCAAGGGCAAGAACCACCCTATTCTTGGCGCTTGTCAACCACCTGACCTTAGGAGGGTCCTTCTCGACCCTTCCACCCCCAAGCACTCTTGCAAAACCACCGTCTTCTGCAAGGTACTGGCACTCTCAGGCTTGCGCTATCTGGTCATTACCAGACTTAGCATCTACCACAAGATTCCTGCTTTCCAAGCCTGCGCTATCTGGTCATCACCAGACGTAGCGTCTTCTACAAGGTTACGGCTTACTAAGCCGCGCTATCTGGTCATTACCAGACTTAGCATCTACAATAAGATTATGGCACTCAGCCAGCGCTATCTGGTCATTACCAGATGTAGCGTCTACTTTCTTTTTTCCTCCCCTTGTGAGAGCCTCTACCGTTTGAGAAAGTAGTTAGGTTTCCTTTTTTTGTTTTTTTTGGCAAGCGTCATACTTAATTTTTAATCCTCCTTTCATGAGGAGACACTGAAGCCATTGACAATCTGTTTCTTTTAATTAGAAATAATGAGCAACATAACAGTGATTAACAACACAGTTAAATTCAAACAGTAATAGTAATAATTACTCAGTTACCCCAAAAGTAACAATAGTCAAACAGTTGAATTTACTGTTGTTAATTAAAATACTATGGCTTTACTAGGAGCATTACATGCATTTTTTTAAATTTAAAATATTTAATAAAAGTCTATATATATAAAAGAAATTTGTGAATTTTCTAGATTTAAAAATAAAGGTAAAGTTATTGGTATTATGGAAACTTATAGTTAAATTCATTTAAAAGTTTTTTTCATATTTGAAACTATTACAATAATATTTTTTAAAGTTTCAATGTCTAATATGTCACTAAAAAAACCTCAATAAATAAAATAACAATTATTTTATTTAACCGCTCTAAATAATTCAAATGGAGGCTCTCTACTGGCTCGAACATCTTCATAGGCTTATATCGAACAATGTACAATTTGGAATCAATGATTCCCCCTGTTTTTCTCTCCTTCCTCCTCTCCAGGGGTCTCTGCACATGGAATAAACTTATAAAATCTTGGTCTCCCCTGGGCCCAGTTTGGAAAAACGAGGCGGAACTTTTTTTACCCTCCCATCTCCGCCCCTTATGGCAAGCTGTGGTCAAAAACTTTACAGGTAAAGGTATCTCCCAATCAGGACTCAAGGACGAATTGATCTGGGCTCTTGAGAAGTCATCTCCATCCTACAGCGTCAAAGATATTTATGCAGCTATAACAAATGGACATCAGCAGGCTTCTCCTTCCTTTCCTCACAAACTTTGGGAAGCAACTTGTCCGCTAAAGATGGTCCTTTTCTCTTGGCTTCTTTTCTCAGATAAAAATCTCACCTGGGAAGTTCTTCAAAGAAAGGGTTGGCAAGGACCAGGTAGATGTCAAATGTGCCACTCCGAAGTCGAAACAAATGCACACATGTTCTTCCAGTGTGCCGCATCTTCATCTATCTGGTACGAACTATCTTTGATTTTTGGTTTTTCTCACGAGACTTTTTCCTCTGTACAGGAAGCCTTCTCTTGGTGGAGCTCCCAATGTTCCTCCAGGCGATCCCTTTTTGTTCTCACTTGCTGGTTCCTTTGGACGTGGAGGAATGACTGCATCTTCAAGAACTCCGGTTGGCCCCTTGCTTCTATTTTGATTTCCATTTCAGGCTACATGCCCTCATCGGAATAATCTATGGCTTTAATTTTCATATGGGGGGGCGTTTTTTTTGTAAGCAACATGTGTTTATCATCTGTGTTTTTTTATCCATTTTGGACGATTCTGTAGATTTTGTTCCTCATCCTTTCTGCTGAATAGCTTCCCACAGGCTTTCTCATGAGTCATTTATCTTGGTTTATAAACTATTTTGAGGGCTCTCAAGCTTTTATCCAAGAAAATCTTTCTATTTTCTGTATGAATGTGGATCATGCTCTCCATATATGGAACAATATTCTGATGGACTGTGGCTCCATCGAATCCCATGTATCAAGAACTTTATATTTTCTTAATATAATCCATTATGCTTTTCTCTCTGATATATATATATATATATATATATATATATATATATATATATATATATATATACTTCAAATTTCATCAAATTATTTCATAAAAAGAAATAACTTGAATATTTTAATGCCTTGCTACTCATATTTCGCAAAAGCCAGGTTGAAGGTAGCATAATTTCGAGTGGGACATTAATAAAAGGGGACAAGCGGCCAATGAAATCATCCATTGCTTTTAATGTTACTAGAAGCTCTGCTGGAGATTTATGTGGACATGGTGACCTTGGTTTCGATTTCATTATTAAGTGTTAGATGTACCTCCAGATATTATGTTAATGTTGATGTATAAGGGGTTTGTGTGTCCTGCAAAAGTCGTAGAATTCAATGGGTCCTTATTTTCATTACTCTTTGCTTTTTGTATCTTCATAATGTTGTTTTCATTACTCTTTGCTATTTGTATCTTTATAATGTTCTATCATTTACTCTTTGCTCTTTGTATCCTCATAATATTCATTATTGCAAGTGTTGGATGTATCTCAAGATATTATGTTAATGTTGATGTATAAAGGATTTGTGCATCCTGCCGAAGTTGTAGAATTCAATGTGTCCTTGTTTTCATTACTCTTAAAAAAAACATCGATGTCCTTAGACCAGTCCGTTTTTTAGTTAGAGAATGCCTTCAATTTTGTATTCAAACAACAATTTTCATGCAACAAGGTACCTTTGCATGGGTATTGTACATTGGAGAAAGATTTTTCCCATATGCAATTAAGATTTGTTTGTTTGGTAAGAGATTTATTTTATAAAAATATTTAAATTAGGTTATCTTATTTATTTATAAAAGTTTGGTAAATTTTATTTATCTAAAAAGTTAGGGTAAATGCTTCCAGAGTGGTATAAGTAAATAATTTCTATAATGTAAAGAAGTTGCGATGGTTTTTAATTTATAATTTACAATTTCAAAATTACTTAATTCTCTTTTATACATAGATTTATTAGATAAAAAAAATAGACACTTTTAGAATTTGGAAATGTGTTTTTCATTTTTTTTGGAGTGACTCAATTTGTTATTATGTGATATCACATGAGATTATTTATTCTCCAAAGTTTTTGTCTTCTTTTTTTTTTGTTTTTTTAAATAACTTTGAATATGACATTTTTAATTGTGGTTCTAAATTATTATATTTCAAGATAATACATAAATCTCCTATAATAAAAATACACTTTCCATAAAATCTACAAAATAACATATACCTTTGTTAAAAATAAGTGATAATTATCATACATATTATCTTTCAATTATTAATTCACATTTACTTCTCCTCATACATATTATAAAATTTTAAACCTTTCTTATGTTTAAGATTTATCACATCTTTTTTATATCTCTAATTTCTTAATCATAAATTATTTTACAATTATATATAACAATTTTTAAAAAACTTAATAGTATACCAAAAATTATATTAATAATTAATTTACTAGTAAAAAGAAACAAAATGTACACAACACTGCTAGTAATCATAGCAGAAACAAAATGTACACAACACTGCTAGTAAAAAGATTATTAGTTAGAAATTTAGTATACTTATCTCCATACTCAAAGTTTAGAGAATTAACAAGGGTAGAAGACTCTTCCATCCAACCAGTGAGATTGGCAATTAAATCCAAATCTCCCCCCAAGCCTCTTTAATTTTCCAGAGTTGTATCAAAGATAGTACTGGTTCGTGGACCTCAAGATTCTCTCTCCAACCAACAATTCTTAGCTTCAGGGTTTCCACTAGTTCCAAACTAGCTCAAGAACATCCTCGCTTCACCTTGGCAACGTTGTTCTCAAGGTTTCTTTCTTTCCTCCTTCTAACCCCAGGCTTCCTTCTCCTTCTACCTTCTACCTTCCTTGGCCCTTTTCCCAAACTAAGATCTTTTTATCTCTATGGGAGGAGGATATGACTGTCCCAACTACTTAGAAAAATTAAAGATTTTCATTTTAAGGTCTTTCCTTGTAATTCCATAATTGACTATAACATTTTTATTTTTTTGAAAATAAACATAAACTAATTCCATAATTGACTATAACATTTTTATTTTTTTGAAAATAAACATAAACTTTAACTTCTTAAAATTTGTATTTTTTCTTAGAAATTTCCAAATTTCCTACTAAAACTTACCAAATTTCCATAGTAATGTAAATAACAATATTTACATCGCCAAAAAGGATGTTATGTTACAATCAAAGCTTAAATTCAACACAAATATGGAATTAAAAGTTTATCCATGAACAAATATGCACTCACCAAGGGTTGACCATGGGAGTTCCACATTGTCTTATTATATCGGCTGACATTGTCTTATTATACCTGCCGAAAGTAGCAGGTATATAGCGATTGATATTGCTTTTACCATGAATTAATTTCATAGGAATTTTTAAATATTAACTACTATCCAATGCTTTAACCAAAGTTTTAAGCAAAAAGTGAATGTTTAAAATCATTTAAATAATTTTTTTTATGGTTTTCATGGGCCATTCATTGGGGTCTTATTAGTCCCTTCCCCCTAGGGGCTGCAGGGACTATAGTAATCGGTTTTTAGAGTGGTTATTAATTGACACATAAACAAATCAATTTTTTTCCCGTTAAAACAAAGTTTTAGTTTTACATTTGAACGGATATTCTTTCTTATCCAATGAAAGACTTAATTAGACTTTGCTGTCTTATTTGGCCTCATAACGACGCCAAACTCAAAACAACTTAGGATATATTTCTTAGATTGCCCAACAATTCTATAACATAACGCTTTTGTGTTTTAATGTTAGCATTAGTTTTCTAGCATTTAATTGTTTAAGCTTACTATTGTTTTTTCAGTGATCTCAGAGATATCTCTGAAAACAAAACAAGTGGCATGGCGATGCATGAAAACAAAACAAGTGGCATGGAATGAAATAACCCACTTGGTTAAGAGTCTGTTGTTCCTCTTTAGCCGAGTTAAGTTCTTCTGGGAGTCGCAGTTCAACCAAAGATCTGCAGTTTAGTCCGCTTGGGCATCGGACCTGTTAGTTCTAAGGCCAGCACACTCCTGACCTTGAGTTGTGAGTTAGTCGTTGATTGTAAGTTGAATAAGATTGACCCACTGAGCTGATAAAATCATGGGAGTTCGGAGCTTCCTTATTCATGAGCTGAGTTGATATAGATGGGAATAAGAGAGCTTCCTCTGAAGCTAGTAAGTAGTTGTTCACGGTCAAGCATACATGGTCTCAACTTGGCCTTCAATGAGAATGGAACAACAGGCACGCCCACATCTTTGGAAAGTATGTTGAAACGTCCAGTCTCTTCAAGGATTTCTATCAGGTATTTTGTTTTGCATTCGCTCAGTGTCTTTAAGGATTTCTGTCTCTGGTAGAATCCACAAAAATTTTAGGTCAATTGTTTTGAGTAAAGCCGAGGAACAGAGAGGGCTAAGTTAGATTTGGGCCAAAGAAAATACTGAATTTATTTATTTTCTGTAAATTAGTTTATCCATGCTTATATTTATTTATTTTCTTCAAACAATTATGTCCCTTCTTGGCTTTCATTTACAACATTTTAAATGTTTAAATTGCACTATCTATAATATGCAATGTTTATTCTGACCTCCTCTACTTGGTAATTTTTGTATATACAATATTAGATTGAATATTTTTTGTATAACTGCGCTTGTGTTTCTTCTTTGTGTAACCTTTGAATGACATTTCTTGTAGAGTTTCCATTTTTGGTATCTGGCAACTTAGCTACTATCAACCTAACTCAGCTATGAGATTATGTTGTGACCACACCGACTGGTGCCAACTGATAAAATGGGGGTAGCAGGGTGTGGTTATGGGTTAACTTATATTTAGGTCAATTGTTTTGAGTAAAGCCGAGGAATAGAGAGGGCTAAGTTAAGAGGGTTTGGTTTGAAGGACAACAGAAGGAAGTTGGTTCTGAACTGTAGTATGCCGATACACCTTCACTTACTCACGATTTGAGGTAGTGTACTACTTGCGAGACGTATAGATCTACTATTTGTTTTTCATCTTTGGCTCAGCCTGAGCCTTCAATTGCTTGAAAGACTTAGTAACCCTACCATTGAGTGATGAGTGTTGAAATAATAATTTCACCTGCCGCATTTAATTCCAGAAAACCGCTTGTTCTCCATCGCACCGCCTTTCTCGCAATGGTGGTATTTTCTCAAACGGCTCCGATCACATTCACTGCCTGACGCGTGTCCACAACAACTTTTTCAAAACAGTTTTTCATCGGAGCATAATGTTCGTTTGGTTTGATCGAGCGATAGCCATTCGATTGAAAGCTTGGCTGTCCACCGTCGATTGAAACCAAGCTGCGTACAGGCCTGCAGCACCATGGAGTTGACGTGAAGTTTTTGTTTGACCACTAGTAAAACATAAGTGAAATTAATTGTGTTCGTAGAATATTGATAAAGTTTTTAAATTTTAATGTTTTTTTATTTTACGGCAGTATGGCAAGCGAAAACGTGAAGTAATGTTTTTTGGTGGTCGTATATGTAATGTTTTTTTTGGTTGTTCATTGAGTATGAAAACTGTAAACACGTAGCAGCAGCGCGAAAGGAAAAAACGCACAGCAGTGCGAATGTATGTTTTTTGTTGTTGTTGAAATGCAATCTCCAGCAGTGTGAATGTTTTTTTGGGTTGAATATGCAATGTAATGAAATGAGAGCAGCAGCAGCTCGCGAATGTAAAAGTTTTTCACACAGCAGTGAATGAGATTTTTACACAGCAGTGTAAAAATATTTGCAGCAGAGACAGAGTATTTTTAAAGAGAAGACATAGTAATTTTTTATGGAACTGAAGTGCTCCTGTGTAATCCCTCTGAGAGGAAGAAATTTGTAATAGCTGTTTTTTTTATTAATGAATGCAAAGTTTGTTTTTTGTGCATGTGAAAATCTTTGTTCCCCAACAAACTATTTAGCTTCCCTGTGTTAAGATCCTGGTAAAAACAGAGCATTATTCTCTGTTCTGTTCATATTTTTGTTTTGGAATTAAACAGAAAATTCCCAATAGTGGTATCAGAGCTTGTCCAAGTTCTTTGAAGGTGTCAAAGAAGCTGAAGGAAAGATTCTTGCTGCAGCAGCTTCTCCAGTAGAGTGAAGACTCAGTAAAAAAAATCCAAGGTATTTCTCAGATTAGTTTTTGTGTTGCTGCTGAAGAAACAGTCAGTTATTTTAAATACACAATCAGGTATTTGAATCATAGTTAAGAGTGCAAGAATGGCTGGCTCCAACACCAGTACTAGCATGGGTATGTTTAATACTCAACTCCCACAGTTTGATGGGAAAAACTATGACTACTGGACAATAACTATGAAAGCTTTGCTTGCCTCACAAGACTTATGGGAATTTGTTGAAGATGGTGTTGGGACTCAGAAATGTCATATTTTCATCCACCTTTTTCCTTACATTTCATCATCCCATTAACCTGTTATCATATCACTTTCCTACATACACTTGGGTTTCACCTTCTTATTTTCCATTTTATTCATTTTTGTATTATAAGTGAATTTATGATTAATTATTAGAAAATGTACATATTTTTATATATCTCAAGAATATGTGAGTTTTGTGATGTAGGATATATGTGAAGAATTAATATCTCCTCCACCATATCAAGGAGATAATTATGCAAGCCTTTTTCTATGGAGAAAATCAAGGAGGCATATCTTTTCTATGGAGAAAATCATGGAGGCATATCTTTTTCTAAAGAGAAAATCATGGAAGCATATCTTATCCTAAGGAGAAAATCATGAAGACATATCTTATCCAAGATATGAGAGAGATTTATGGGATCATGTTTGAGAGATTTGTGTGATGATATCTTGTAATAATGGGAAACTAGTTGAGAGTGCTTGAGAGAATATTTGATTATGGAAAGGTTATCTTCCTCATGTATATAAGAGAGTGCTCTCTCTTCATTGTGATGGTGAAGAATGAATAATAGAGAATGGAGATTAACTTTGATTCTTTCATGATGTGTAATTTAGTTCTTGTAATATAATTTGACATAGTTTTATTTTTGTGAGTTCACATATGTTGTTTGCCATTCACTTCTTCACATGTTGTATTTATTTTCCTTTATGCAATTTCATGCTTTCCTAGTTAGTGTTCCAATGCTTTAATTTGATTTCAGTAATTTAGATTAGATTAGATTAGATTAGTTCCACTTCAGTCCTGCATATATAGTGCTTGTGTCTCGTAAGTCTATGGACCTCGGATTGATAAATTAAATAGTTGGGTAAGTACTACAACGGAATTAAACGAACATAGTTTCACCCAACATTTTGGCGCCGTTGCCGGGGAGGCACGATGGATTGAAGTTTAGTTTGATTTCTTTTATGCAAGTGTGTTTAGACATGTTCCTAACTCCGAGGTGTTAAGGCGGTAAGACGTGGGGAACAGCCTACACATCACATTCGAGATACCGTAATGGGCTCGACCTCTTATGGATCAGGGCATGTAGGGTGTGCTTACATTTATGTAAGTGTGAATTTTAATTTCTGCAAGTGTGTTTGATTTTCGCAACTGTGAAGAGTGTTTGATGAATTCATGGCTCATGGTTATAATTGAAGCATTCGATTACTCAATTAATGAGCAGTCCTTGTAAGAGGGTTTAATTGAGTATTGAATTCAAGATTATTTCTGTGGTCCTTTTGTTTTTAATTCAATTTTTAGTGTGCTGATTTTTATTTGCTTTTCTCTTTCAACATGGTTTTATAATGAGTGTCAGCTTGGAACTACTCACTCAGATCCTTGCAGAAGTCGGAATCTCCTCTTCCCTGGAAAAGGAGATCTTGACAAAAATTGAAAGTTCAACTACTCCCCAAGAAATAGATGAAGATTCAACATCTGAAGAATCCTGCGTATCTGATGGCGAACAACCATTCGAACAGGAGACCGAGGAAGAAAAGCAGCAGATCGGAGAAGAAGAACAGGAGTTACAACATAATCTGAGTGAGAATAACTGTACTTATCAAAGCTTCATCGAGCAATGGTTCCAGGTAAGTACTAGATTAGATTCATTTTTTAATTTTTTAGTTGATTTGCAGTTACAGCAACCAGACTCATTCACTGTCAAATATTTTCATCCATCATTTGAAAACTTGCTACTGAATCTATTGTTGTCACTGCTACGTGAATGGCTTCATTGGAAGTTTAACTACACGTAACTAAATTGTAAATTCTAATTAGTATAGAGTAGGTAAGCTTTCAGTTTTAGTTTTTGCTTTCATTTTCAGTTCTGCTTTTACCTAGAATAAGTATGCTCTCCTCCTGCGTCTTTGTACGATCTCGAGGATCAGAAAATAGGTTTCAGTTTTGCTTAGAATAAGTATGCTCTCCTCTTGCGTCTTTGTACGATCTTGAGGATCAAAAAATAGGGATGATTTAGGCGACCAATTTCAGGAATAAATAAATGTTTGCACTATGCTTGATCAAAACATCTTTCAATATGCAAATCATTATGTCCATTTGTAAAAACATTAAGAAAAAGTTTAGTTTCTTTCTAAACTTCAGTTATTCATTAAATTAAAAAAAAAAAAAAAAAGATTTAACCCACCCCACTCAAATCCACACAACAATTTCCAGTTCAATCTACTCACCCCCGAATAATCTGTCCACACATTTGTGATGTTCTACACTTAAGCGCACTATAGGTGTTCCATTATTGTGCAACTGCGGGAACAAACTGGCATTTCACATTAAATCCCGGACCATTTAACATGCAAGAGCATATGCTCATAACAATTTTTGCTTCTGTTGGAAGTAGTGGGGTCTACGGCTTGAATTCTTTACCTTCATATGGCTCACTCCATCACCAGCCACGCCAATTGATTTTTATTACCACAAGCTTCACGAAATCGCACCAGTCTCAACACGTGATTTTAAAATGGATTTTTTGCACAAACCAGGATGAATTAACAAAAACTGAGACATGGGTTTTCTCCGGAATGGGGGTAATTAGGTGACTTGCGAGAAATTTCCTGAAATTTGCAGTGGTTTAGGAGAAAATTGGGTTTCTTTCGAACCGAATTTGATAGATTGCGCCAAAATCCGATTTTCTTTGTGGCCAGATCTGATTTTCGTGGTTTATTGACATATTCCTTCAACCGGTTCACAATTGTCTCTGATTCTCTGCCACTCCATGAAACTTTGTGAATCCTGTCACATGGATTTTAGTCCCGGGCGGCCCCTCTAATCCCATTTTCTCACTTCTGGATGTCTGAAGCAAAATACACCCGCCCCAATCCCAATTTCCGCTGCCCATGTCGTCATGGCAGACACAAATGTGAACGCTGCCAAAAACGCTATCATTAAGGATCTTGGCACTGCTCAAATGGATTTTGGCTACATTACTGTTCTGAGTTTTGACAAATTCTATCTGAAAGTCGCATTCATTGGCTCTGACTTGACAGATTTCAAATTAAACAAATGTAAATACACCATCTGTTTCTGAGTGAGCCAACCAAGGACGTTGTGGCTGACAACAAATATTTTGGAAATTATAGGTTGTCTGATCTTTGAACGTTCAAAGCATTTTTATTATGCCTGCTGCGATTCGTCTGCCACACCCCCGCATTTTTATTATGCCTGCTGCGATTCGTCTGCCATACCCCCTTCACTGTGAATTTCATGACTGTTAAAAGCGATAACAAATTCAGTTTGATATATATGCAAATGACTGCGGTGATATATCTCGTACGGAATTACTTTATTGATCAATTTAATGCAACGCCCACAATTACTTTCTTGATCAATTTAATGCAACGCCTAGAATTGGAATTGGCTGTATTCAGGAGCAATGTGGAGAAATGAACACGACTTCTTTGATGCGGTTGCGCTTCTTCTCAGGAGCAATGTGGAGAAAAGAACAACTCTTGAAAATTTAGATCTCATCGTTCTTTTTCTTGACGAGATTGTTGATGGGGGAATAATTCTGGAGACTGAAGCAAGTGTAATTGCTGGAAAAGTGGTGACCCATGGTGCTAATGGTGGAGGCGCACCCCTATCTGAGCAGACTATATCTCAAGCACTTGCATCTGCACGGGAACATTTAGCAAGATCACTTCTAAAATAATCATTTGTTTAATCCTTCCTTGCATTTGAGTTTTGTCAGCTTACTGGTGATCCTTGGCATGTGTGATGCTTGGTGGTTGTGGACATTGTTTGAATCTTATGCTCATCACTTTTCTAAATTGTAATCTTTCGGTGGTATTACCTGCCATTTTGTCTTCCATTCCAAGCTAATCCAAATTCACATAACTAGGTTGGTTTCTTGATGCAAGCAGTCTCAAAAAGTCTGAATATGGGGAAAAAAGGTTAAATAACACTGCAACAGAAAATTAAATTCTGTCTTCACTTTTCATGTTTTGTGTTTTTGTATAAATTTTGAAAAGTTCAGGAAGTAGGATATGGTAGATATAAGCTTGTTTGCATAAAAAAAATAAAAAAAAATAAAAAAATAAAACAAAAAACAAAAAAATGATCATAATAAAAATTTGCCCTCATTCATTCATAAACTCACTACTTGTTCCCTAACAAATACAACGCCTTTTCAAATGTTTTAAATCAATTTTCCTGCCAACCAATAAAAACATTTTGAAAAAGTATTGCACTATCACTGAGTACATTGCATAGGGACATGCAATATTTCTAGTTGGGGGGAAATCAAAGTATGTTGGATATTTTTGAGAATTTATGGGCAAAAGTTAGGATGCATATACTAACAAGTGAAATGAGATTGGTGTTATGTGTAGGTCAACGAGAAGCTTATGCAAAAAACTCAACATTACGATGCGACACCTTTTTCATCCACAATTAGTGTAACTTCGAAAAATAATTAAAAAAAATGGACATTTTGTAAATTCTTGAAAATGCGCTAATTTGTTTTTGAGTCACTTCATACAGGAATGATCGATGGAGATGGCATACGAAGATGACAATTTTTATGCAGGAATGGTGCTAAGTTTTTCAGAGTATGCAAAGTGATTTTTCGAAATCACAATGAAACATGCATCATTGGACGCTTGAAGGAACTAATTCTTCACTGCACATATCATGACATTTTCCACTACACAAAAATCCTTTTGCGTCATGACTACTCACCATCCTTGTGTTGCAGCCCATCTTCCATTTCCTTATCTTTCACAATTTCATGCACGCCTATTTTTCTGAATCGCATACATCCATTTATCCTTTTCAGTTTAGTTTTACCTTTTAGTTTGCCTTTTGAATAAAACGCATTCCCTTTCCATGATCACATTACCTTGATTTCCTAGCCATGTTGATCCACACTGCTTGTCCGTGAGTTCTTTCCATTTATAGTCCTACCAAATCTTTTTGTACAAACTCGCGTTGACTGATGTGGGATTCCTTAAGGCCCACCTTTCAACAAGTCTTGCCCCATCGACATCAACACCTTATCTGGGAAATAGACTAGAGTTCATTTTGAGTACCTAGAGGCTTGCATGCCTTAATGGCAAGCTCTCTCGCTGGCGATCATGGGAATACATCAATGTCCCTTGATCTTCAGATCTTGCAAGTGGCTCGACCTCAACACATCCATTCGCACTTCACAAGATGTACTCTGGTACCTTGGCACTCATTGACATCAATGGTGAGTTGCCTCGCATTGGTTAACGGCATACATCAATGGCTGGTAATCCAATGATTTCTATTCATGCTCGACATCGACACATTCATTTGCATGTTTAGAATTGTACCATCGGGTTTGTAGCGGGTGAAGACTATACACTTTTTCATGACTCCCTCAGCAGTTACAGCAGCATGCATTCTGATCTATGAGAGTACCACAGTACCACTTTCAGCTTTTATCTTTTCCATGATTCAGCATCAGCAGTTCAGATTCCTTCATTCTCCAGGATCCAGTTACATCAGTCACATTTTCCCGATCCAACAGCAGCAGCAGCTACATTCCTATTGCATACTTCATCATTCTTGGGTAAGTAGAGGTATGTTGTTTTCTAATCTTTAATCATGCAATTCCTTATATGCTAACTTGAATATTTTGGAAAATTCCCTCACCATGCTACATTTCCTTTCATGCGCCATGTTAAGTTGCATGCGGACATGCAACCAATTCAGTTGAGGGGGGGAGAACTACATTCACTACATATTCACTTCCATGATTCCATTTCTTCACCACTATCACTCCATTTAACATTCACCAACATTTATTTTCCAATGATACTTTGTTGCACTTTGTTTCATACGCAATATTGGCATGCTTTATTAATATTACAAAAAGGGCTTTCTTATGCACATTATGATTTCCAGTGAATGTTTATATTATTGAAGAAAAGAGAACAGAAAATGAAATGAATGTTGTTAACACAAGAACCAACATTCTTTGTATTCATGGTTGTCACACAAGAACCAACCATACTCATGGTTGTCACACAAGAACCAACCATAAGAAAATGTAAATTGTTACCAATGTCTCTCACATATCCTGGAAACATTTAAGACATCATCATGTAAAGCCAAAGTTCAATATGCCAAATGTTCTTAAAAGATACCCATGCATGGTTGCATGAGGACATGCAACAAGTTCAGTTGGGGAGGATGTTGGGACTCATAAATGTCATATTTTCATCCACCTTTTCCTTACATTTCATCATCCCATTAACCTGTTATCATATCACTTTCCTACATACACTTGGGTTTCACCTTCTTATTTTCCATTTTATTCATTTTTGTATTATAAGTGAATTTATGATTAATTAATAGAAAATGTACATATTTTTATATATCTCAAGAATATGTGAGTTTTGTGATGTAGGATATATGTGAAGAATTAATATCTCCTCCACCATATCAAGGAGATAATTATGCAAGCCTTTTTCTATGGAGAAAATCATGGAGGCATATCTTTTCTATGGAGAAAATCATGGAGGCATATCTTTTTCTAAAGAGAAAATCATGGAAGCATATCTTATCCTAAGGATAAAATCATGAAGACATATCTTATCCAAGATATGAGAGAGATTTATGGGATCATGTTTGAGAGATTTGTGTGATGATATCTTGTAATAATGGGAAACTAGTTGAGAGTGCTTGAGAGAATATTTTATTATGGAAAGGTTATCTTCCTCATGTATATAAGAGAGTGCTCTCTCTTCATTGTGATGGTGAATAATGAATAATAGAGAATGGAGATTAACTTTGATTCTTTCATGATTTGTAATTTAGTTCTTGTAATATAATTTGACATAGTTTTATTTTTGTGAGCTCACATATGTTGTTTGCCATTCACTTCTTCACATGTTGTATTTATTTTCCTTTATGCAATTTCATGCTTTCCTAGTTAGTGTTCCAATGCTTTAATTTGATTTCAGTAATTTAGATTAGATTAGATTAGATTAGTTCCACTTCAGTCCTGCATATATAGTGCATGTGTCTCGTAAGTCTACGGACCTCGGATTGATAAATTAAATAGTTGGGTAAGTACTACAACTGAATTAAACGAACATAGTTTCACCCAACAGATGGTTTTGAAGAACCAACAGATGAAAATGAGTTTAATAGGTTAACTCAGGCAGAGAAAGATCTATTGAAGAGCTATAAGACGAAGGATTCTAAAGTCCTCTTATTTTTGTATCAAGCAGTGCATGAGAGTGTGTTTCCAAGGATAGCAGCAGCCAAGACATCCAAAGAAGCATGGCAAACTCTCAAGACAACATATCAAGGCATGGAGAAAGTGAAGACAACAAAACTACAGTTGCTAAGGAGAGATTTTGAGAACCTATGCATGAAGGAGTTAGATAATATTGACTCATTCTTCACACATGTGATTGGTCTAGTCACACAGATAAGGTCTCATGGAGAGATTCTTGAAGAAAGGAGGATTGTGGAGAAACTGTTGAGGGTCCTACCCTCAAAGTTTGATGTGATTGTCACCACCATAGAAGAGACAAAGGATCTCACAAACTTCACAGTTGATGAACTACATGCATCACTGATAACACATGAGCAGAGATTGAGTAGAAATGAAAACTCATCTCTAGAGCATGCCTTCAAGACCCAGATGTCCTTTGGAAGAGGAAGAGATCAAGGCAGAAGAAACAAGAGAGGAAGAAGCAGAATCCAAAATAGAGGTGGAAGAAATAGTCCAACAAATGCTCAAGGAAGAGACAGCAATCCAAATCAGAACCAAGGCCAAGGCAACAACCAACAAAGTGGACAACATCATGCTCAAGGACAAACGTATGAAAAATCCAATGTCCAATGTTACTACTGTAAAAAATATGGGCATTATGCAAATGAATGTAGGAAGAAGCAGCATGATATTAGTAATAGAACTAGTGCAAATTTCACTAGAGAAAATATCAGCCAAAATAATTTGTTTTTAGCTTGTAATATGGCTGAAGAAAAGAGTGAAGATGTATGGTTTCTAGACTCCGGTTGCAGTAACCATATGGCAGGAAACATAGCCCTGTTTTCTATGTTAGATCAGAATATGAAGTCACAAGTCACACTAGGGACTGATAACAAAGTTTTTATTATGGGAAAAGGTGAAGTGAATGTCTTAACAAAGAAAGGTGAAAAGAAAACCATAGCAGATGTCTGTTATGTTCCTGGAATGAAATGTAACCTCTTAAGTATTGGACAGCTTGTTCAAAAGGGTTACAATGTTTTCTTTGTGAATGATGTATGCACCATCATGGATAGAGCACCCAGCAAACAATGTATTGCTGAAGTGAAGATGACAACGAACAAGATGTTCCCTCTCAAAATGAAAGCATATTTGAAAAATAAAGAAGTAATTGCAACAGTGACTCAAGAGGCTTTCCAAAGCGAACCAAAGGATGAAAATTGGTTGTGGCACTTGAGATTTGGACATCTCAACTTTGGAGGTCTTAATTTGTTGAGTAAAAAAGGAATGGTAAGAGGATTACCATTGATAGAGAAACCAGACAACCTTTGTGAAGGTTGTATCTTGGGGAAACAACCCAGAGAAAATTTTCCATCTGGGAAAAGCATAAGGGCAAAAGCAACCTTAGAGATTGTCCACTCAGATTTATGTGGACCGATGCAAACTCCATCACTTGCAGGTAGCCACTACATATTAACATTCATTGATGATTTTACTAGAAAAACATGGGTTTATTTCTTGAAGAACAAAAGTGAAGTGTTTGAGAGATTTTGCAATTTCAAGGCACTTGTAGAAAACTAAAGCAAGCTGCATATCAAAGTCCTAAGAACTGATAGAGGAGGTGAGTATATCTCCAAAGAATTTCTACGGTTTTGTAGAGAAAATGGAATTCATAAGCAGTTTACCACTAGGTACACCCCGCAGCAAAATGGAGTTGCTGAAAGAAAGAACAGGACAATGATGGATATGGCGAGGAGCATGTTAAGAGGAAGACATTTGCCAAATGATTATTGGGCTGAAGCTGTACACTGTGCAACGTACATTTTGAATAGATGCCCTAAAAAAGTAATCATGAACAGAGTGTCGGAAGAAGCATGGAGTGGGAGAAAGCAAGGAGTCACCCACATGAAATTTTTTGGATGTGTGGCTTATGCACACATTCCAGATCAGCTAAGGAAGAAGTTGGACAACAAAGGGGAGAAATGTATTTTCATTGGATATAGTGAGGAATCCAAAGCTTACAGGTTGTATAACCCATCCACCAAGAAGCTTATTGTGAGTAGAGATGTTCAGTTCATTGAGGAGGAAGCTTGGGATGGAAGAATAGAGAAAACAGTAAATGTTAAAAGCTCTATGTCTCATGATGAAAATGATGAGGAGATGGCTGAAATACGTTCCCAAACAGCAGCACCAACACAAGGACAGCAAGGGACACCCTTGAGGAGAAATGAAAGTGCTTCTACAAGCACACCACAAGGAGGAAATTCAAGTGCTTCTTCAAGTACTTGTACACCAAATGAAAGAGGTAAAAGTTCAGAAATTTAAGTGATATTTATGAATAAGAGGCAGAAAATGAAGGTATGAATTCTTTGTTTTCTTTATATTGTCATGTTGATGACCCTGTTCATTTCGAAGAAGCAATTAAGGATAAAAAATGGATAGAAGTTATGGATGAGGAGATCAATGCCATAGAAAGAAACAAGACATGGGATTTAGTTGAACTACTAAAAGGAAAAGAAGTCATTGGAGTTAAATGAGTCTACAAGACCAAGAGTAATGCTAAAGGCAAAATAGAAAGACACAAGGCAAGATTGGTTGCCAAAGGATATAAGTAGCAGTATGGGAGAGACTGTGAAGAAACTTTTGCACCGGTTGCAAGAATGGAAATCGTGAGAGTAGTGTTGTTCATAGCAGCACAAAACAAGTGGAAAGTTTACCAAATGGACGTGAAGTCAACATTCCTAAATGGAGTGTTAAAGGAAGATGTTTACATTGAGCAACCCCTAGGCTATGAAAAGAAAGGCCGAGAACACAAAGTGTGCAGATTGAAGAAAGCTCTTTATGGGCTGAAGCAAGCACCAAGAGCATGGTACATTAGGATAGATTATTATCTACTGAAAAATGGATTTGAAAAATGTGAGGGAGAACCCACCCTCTACATCAAAGAAAAGGATGGTAAAATTCTAATTGTTGTGTTATATGTTGATGATGTTATTTTCACAGGAAATGATGTTTATCTTATTGAAAATTTCAAAACAGTCATGAAAGAAGAATTTGAAATGACTGACATGGGTTTGCTGAGATACTTCTTAGGAATAGAAGTAGAACAAAGTGGAAATGAGATTTTTATCTCACAAGCGAAATATGTTAATGAAGTGTTGGAAAGATTTAATATGCAGGAGAGCAAAGCAGCAATCACTCCCATTGTGATGGGATTAAAACTCAGCAAAGAGGACAGTAGCAAGGATTTTGATCCTAGTCTGTACAAGAGCATAGTTGGCAGCCTCATGTATTTGACTGCAACTAGGCTAGATATAATGTTTGTTGTTAGTTTAATTTCCAGATTCATGGAGAGGCCAAAAGAAGCACATTGGCAGGCAGCAAAAAGGATTCTGAGGTATGTTAAAGGTACTAAAAGGTTTGGCATTTTATATACTACTTCAGAATGTTCAGATTTAATTGGATACACTGATAGTGATTGGGCTGGAAGTGTAGATGATCGGAAAAGCACATCCGGTTATGTTTTTCACATGGGTTCAGGAGCCATTTCATGGGCTTCTAAAAAACAGCCTATTGTAGCATTGTCTACAGCAGAGGCAGAATATGTGGCAGCTACAGCAGCAGCATGTCAAGCAGTTTGGATGAGAAGAATGTTAAGGAGTTTATGCCAAGAGCAAACAAAAGGAACTGTGATTTTTTGTGACAATAGCTCAGCTATTGCATTATCTAAGAATGCAGTGTTTCATAAGAGAACGAAACACATTGACACAAAGTTTCATTATATCAGGGAATTGGTAAGCAATGGAGAAATTGTTTTAAAACATTGCAAGACTCAAGAGCAGGTTGCAGATATTCTAACCAAACCATTGGGGCAAAAAAGTTTTGAATTTTTGAGGAAATGTCTGGGTATGACTGATAACCCAGCAGTTAAAATTAAAGGGGAGTGTTGAAATAATAATTTCACCTGTCGCATTTAATTCCAGAAAACCACTTGTTCTCCATCGCACCGCCTTTCTCGCAATGGTGGTATTTTCTCAAACGGCTCCGATCACATTCACTGCCTGATGCGTGTCCACAACAACTTTTTCAAAACAGCTTTTCATCGAAGCATAATGTTCGTTTGGTTTGATCGAGCGATAGCCGTTCGATTGAAAGCTTGGTTGTCCACCGTCGATTGAAACCAAGCTGTGTACAGGCCTGCAGCACCATGGAGTTGACGTGAAGTTTTTGTTTGACCGCCAGTAAAACATAAATAAAATTAATTGTGTTGGTAGAATATTGGTAAAGTTTTTAAATTTTAATGTTTTTTTATTTTACCGCAGTATGGCAAGTGAAAGCGTGAAGTAATGTTTTTTGGTGGTCGTATATGTAATGTTTTTTTTTGTTGTTCATTGAGTATGAAAGCTGTAAGCACGCAACAGTAGCGCGAAAGGGAAAAACGCACAACAGTGCGAATGTATGTTTTTTTTTGTTGTTGAAATGCGATCTCCAGCAGTGTGAATGTTTTTTCTTGGGTTGAATATGCAATGTAATGAAATGAGAGCAGCAGCAGCTCGCGAATGTAAAAGTTTTTCACACAGCAGTGAATGATATTTTTACACAGCAGTGTAAAAATATTTGCAGCAGAGACAGAGTATTTTTAAAGAGAAGACGGAGTAAATTTTTGTGGAACTGAAGTGTTCCTGTGTAATCCCTCTGAGAGGAAGAAATTTGTAATAGCTGTTGTTTTATTAATGAATGCAAAGTTTGTTTTTTGTGCATGTGAAAATCTCTGTTCTCCAACAAACTATTTAGCTTCCCTTTGTTAAGATCCTGGTAAAAGCAGAGCATTATTCTTTGTTCTCTTCATATTTTTGTTTTGGAATTAAACAGAAAATTCCCAACAATGAGCCACCTACTGACTAGATTGCTTTGAAGCTCTCCGCCTCCGATCCTCCTTTGCAGCCCCAAAAGCCTTATCGTATAAAACCACCAATTGCTCATCATGGTAGCTGCTCTGCAAGGGGGTTGCTCATCACTCTCCGCGGTATGGCTCTGGCACGTCATCGAATGTAACTTGCTGCATGTCACTTGCACCCTTTTCCTGCCAACTGCCTAGGTAACGCCCTGGGTAAGCGGCCTACTACTCGTTCTCTTCATGAGACGTAGGCACCTAATAAAGCAACAGACTCCTGGGACCTACTCTGATAAGCCTTCGTTTCGACCTAGCTGGCCACTTTGTGTGACAGCCTTGGTAAGCCACTCAAGCTGCCACTCGACTCGTAATCGTAATTGAAGGCGTATGCAGAAGCTAAACGACTTGGCTACTTAGTAAGGCATTTAGACTTGAATGAGAATTGGTATCAGCATGACTCGCGGACTAGTCATCCTTTCGGCAAGTTAGGGTGTTATATTAGTCAAACTTAGTAGTATCAGTCTTTGTTCAATGCTCCTTGCCTTCTATTATAAGGTCATGCCCTTCGGTATGAAGAATGCATGAGTAACTGGACGATGACCGCAAGCACGATATAAAGCATACGGATATGGAGGATTATGTCGATGATATTCTCGTGAAATCCAGGACAAGAACACTACGTGGTGCTAAAGAGAGTCTTTGATCAATATCTACAATATGCAATATGCAATGTTTATTCCGACCTCATTTTTTGTATAACTGCGTTTGCGTTTCTTCTTTGTGAAACCTTCGAATGACATTTCTCGTAGAGTTTCCATTTCTGGTATCTGGCAACTTAGCTACTATCAACCTAACTCAGCTACGAGATTATGTTGTAACCACACCTACTGGTGCCAAGTTGCCAACTGATAAAATGGAAGCAGCAGAGTGTGGTTATGGGTTAACTTATATTTGGAATGAATATACACACCATATGCCAAATATTGTACTCAATTTCAAAAATATATTGATATCCCCATCTGAAGCAAATAAAAGCACATCTGAAAATCATAAGGCATGAAGAAGCTTACCTGGTACACAGCGTCGGACTACGGCATCAATAATTCTTGGAAGGTAGTGGTTCAAGGCAGGAAGGCAGTTTATGAAGACAACATCCAAGCATTGAATGGCTCGCCAATACCATTGAAAGGCCGCGTGGCGAAGAAAATGGCTCGCCATTCCTTTTGAAAGGTCACCATTTCTTTTGAAAGGCTGCGTGGCAGTTACCACACTATTTGGCCCTACGTCAACATTGCAATGTGTCGTTTGGGCAGAGAGGGTTTGTGTCAAATTAACCCTCTAAAGTAGAGTGACCAAACCAACCCTTTTCTCATTGAATCAAAAGTGATATTAGAGGGACACTCAGACGTTGCTCGAAAGAACTCACCAGATAATAATCCACTTACTAAATTTCAAGTTTTGTCAAACATTTCTATAATCCGATGAACAAAACTTAATCCTATAAACAAGACTTCAACAAGATGCAATATAGTTAAGGCTGCTACCCCGCCTATTGAAGCCTTAACTAGAATGCGAGTTTTGTAGAACATTTCTGTAATCTAATGAACAAGATTTGAACAGGCCTCACAGACAGAATTAACTACTTGATTTAAAATCAATTGCAATTCTTTGATTTGACTTGAAATCTAAAAATTACAATTTACAGAACAAATATGACAATTTCAACCATTTACTTTGGAAATTAAAAAACAGAACATATGCCCACATTTATGCTTTCCACTTTCATTATTGTCGTCCACTTGTTATATTCACTCATTCACTTTCACCGTCTCTCCACTTTGTATGTCGACTTAATATTCCGTGGGCCAGAAGGCACGTGGCGTAAACTTTATTGTCGGTCGTATTTTGAAACCAAGCAACTTTTGCTATAATATTTCATTGTCTAATGACAATGACAGGGAGTAACTTCTAAGAGAACGAGTTTCAATTTTTCAACATGCAATATAAGGCTGGAGTTTAATTGGGACATAAAGTAAATTTTATATCTTTTTTGTGCATATTTGCTTGAATCGTATAGTATATCTTATCAATCAGTGATTTAACATTTTTATTATCGTGTTGCTAGAAGCAAGCAGTAGTCCCAAAGCAACCCTCAGCCAATGGTGCCATTCCTGCCTTTCTATTCTTTCCCCGCCATCTCATCGGTTAAAGGCTCCTCATGATACAAACCATCTCATCGGCCAAAGGTGCAACACTATATCTGGTGCGTACAGAAAGGACTGGTCCTCAATCGCTAACCCGAGGGCACGATGCCTCTGTTTGTAATACTTATGCCGTAGCTACTAGACATGGTCAATCTCTAACCCAAGGGCACGATGCCTCTGTTTCTAATACCTATGCCGTAGCTACTAGGCATGCTTCATCTACTGGGTCTCGATCTGCAGAAGAAGGAACTGGATCTTTATAACGATCAGGAACTGGAACATCTGCTGTTGGACCTGTAACTGGGACTGCTGCTTATGGGTCTACTGCTGTTGGATCTGCTGACAGGGATGCTGTTCTTGCTACTTGTCCTGTTTCTTGTTCTTTTACATGCGTTGAGAGACTCTGGATAGTTGCCCATACTGAGCAGGACTACCATGCAACCTCTCTTGTTGAAGACGAGCTGCCATGCAACCTCTGGTTGAAGTCGTCGAGCTTGCTTTTAACGGAAGTTTTGCCTTTATCCAAAGTTTTTAAAAGTGAATTTTATCCGTTTGGGTTTATCCAAAGTAACTCAAATTTATTGGGTTTGCATTTATCACAAAAATTTTAAAAGTCAAAGTTTGAGTTTTTGTTTATCTCAAGGTTTTTAAAAGCCAAAGTTTGAGTGTGTTTATCCAATAACTAAAGTAAACATTCTTTATTATAGCTTAAACAATTTAAACATATAGCACTTTGATAATTCTATTTGACTATTACGTGTTGTTCTTTCAATGATTTGTAATGGCACCCGAGTATCCATGTTTTCTCAATGATTTGTAATGGCACCTGAGTATTCATATATGTGTCTCTTGAATTGCATCAAAGTAGAAGAGATAATACCAGTTGCAAATTCTATAAATCTTGCATTTAGCTTGGTTGGAATTCTAATTCCTTAACCAACCTCACTGGATTGCAAGAATCCTACCATATTCCTCTCGCTTTGCTGGCAATAATCCACTCCATGCACTTATCTTTCGGTTGAAAATCTAGTGATTGGAGTTGTGGCAGGTAAATTTCTTTCATAGAGTTTTCGTCGATTTCCTCAGTTAAAATTACTTATATTAAAACCAGACTGACAAACGGTGGTTTGTGTACAGGTCAGGATGTGATGAGCATAACTTTGCCAATAGGATGGAATGCTTCAGGTGCAGTCCTCCAAGAGAGAGTCGCCTAAGGGATCCGACATGTTCGATGCATTATATTTCTCATGCCCTGTGTTTTTAATAATCTTTTTATGATGAAAGAGCATTATCGATGCATTAGATTTCTCATGCCCTGTGTTTTTAATAATCGTTTTATTGAAAGAGCATTCATTACAGACACTGCTGTATACGGTAATGGAAGGGCAGTTTCACAGGTTGAAGCAGTTTTGCAAGCTTTCAAAAGAAGGTGTTAGGTTTATGGGGGAATGTATTTGGTGTAGAGCCATCGTGTTTGATTAGTTTTAGTTTTTTTAGGTTCTTCGTAATGTTTTTATGCACGTCTTTTTATATTGTTTCCATTTTTGTAATGTATTTCAAATGGGTTGCAGCCTGCAACATGGTCGAAGCTTCCCAATCAGAATTTCTTTGGTTATCTTTTGTATATATGTTCCCTTGTTTATTTATGTTCTCTTGTTGCCTTTTGTATTTAAGAGTGATAATTCTCTTCTTCATACTCTAAAACTGTATAGTGGTTGGTTTAAATGTAATCGTTGAATACAACAAATGCGACCTCACGACAATACCAACTCTTTTCACTATTTTCACTAGCTAGTATCAATATTCCTAAAATTTCTAGGTGAAATCAATTTTTTTGTTTTCACTACTTGCACTAGCTAGTATCAATATTCCTAAAAATTCTAGGTGAAATCAATCTTTTTTGCTTACAATTTAAATTTGTTTTATTTTACATCTCTAAAATACAATTTTAGGTTTGTTGTTGTTACATTCATCTTGGCTCACAGAAAATGCTTTCACAGAAATATATGCCCTTTTCTCGAATGAGAGTTAAAATGGTTATCGAGACAGGAACATGAAAAAAAATAATAATAAATAACTGATACGGATGCATATAAAATTATAATAGAGAATTTTCACAGAAATATATAACAGTTGGTTGCACTGCTGATAGCTTTGGACATCTCTTTGCAGTGACACTCAGTGTGCAATTTGAATCCATGGTAACATCATTGATCGACTTTAAGGCCATTTATCAAACGATTCAAATATTTAGTTTAAAGCAATGTTAATCGGTAGGTATTCCGTTGCATCGCACCCTTGTTCCTCTATATAACACGTGAACTCTAATATTTCATAATGCCACACACAGTTTCCTCTATATAACACATGAAATCCAATATTTCATAAGTTTCCTCTATATAACACATAAATCTAATATTTCATAAGTTTCCTCTATATAACACATGAACTCTAATATTTCATAAGTTTCCTCTATATAACACATGAACTCTAATATTTCATAAGTTTCCTCTATATAACACATGAACTCTAATATTTCACAATGTCACGCGGAGTGAAGAGGAAAAAGTTTTAGATCTAAATTGGGATACATAAGCAAATGGTCTATGACAAGTAAGAATTCAAAACTGTCTATCTCAAAATGCAAAAATTGATAATATTAAAGACACTAAAATTTAGCATTGCAAAGAGAATAATACCGACACATAGTAAAAGAATTATCTATCTCACCTTTGTAGAAATTTGATAGTAAAAAATTTTAGCATTGCAAAGAGAATAATACCGACACATAGTAAAAGAATTATCTATCTCACCTTTGTAGAAATTTGATAGTAAAAGATTTTATTGTCCAGAAGTCTAATTCTGGACATATCCAAAGAATCCGTATTCGAACTTTACACAAATAATCAACCATCAGTCAAGATGTTGATGCTCAAAAGATAGAGTTTAAGAAATTTACAGGCGTTGAACCATTGATTAAACGAAAATCACTAAACCCTCCATTAATTCTATAAACCTAATTTTAACGACACTATAGATTTACATCTACTGGCAGAAGACCACGACTTCATGCTATTTCAATGTTTCACAACACAAATAGAGCTGACATGGGCCCTGAAGAATGATATAAATACGTTGTATGGGTTTTTTCCAAAATTGATATTGCATATGATATATCGCAATATTATACAGAAATAATCAGACTCCTCTCCCAAGCATTTCCTGGTAGCGCTCCAGCGATCTTAGTCGCTCCATTTCCCAATTCTGATGGAACTTGGCAATGAATTCTTCCGCTAATTTGTCAACATCCCCATCCCCAAATTGATCAGTGTTTTTTCTCACATTATCTGCGTTGCTAATTTGACCTGCGTGATTACCAACGCCAGCACTGGTCTCCTTATTTACATCTCTGGTTTCCTCTGTTCTCTGTACTGTAATTAGTTCTGGTTTTACTGAAGAAGAAAACGACATCGAGGACAAGGTTGAAGGATGGAATTGCCTTTCAGTTCGCAAATTTTAATGCAGAAGATATTGATAAAGTCAAACGATGGTGGTGCTGACGAGAAATTTATTGAAGGCAAATGAATGTGAATGCTAATGCTCTGCCTGTCAGGGAGAGTTGTGCAGAGTTATATGTGCGTCCTGGAATGAAATCTTAATGGCGACGAACGTTATAAATAGATAGAGATAGGAATGAAATCTTAGTGGCCACGAAAGCTATAAAATAGATAGCGATTGTTTATTGGGTCGAATGACAGCTTCTACGTGATGCACTTGGTTAAGTAAATAAGATAAATGCCCATTCAAACATATTATTATAAGCTTGGTGTGCATATTTTTTCAGTGTGTTGAATTGGCATCATCTTCATCAACAAGCTTCAACCAGGAAGGTTGAAGAGTATTTAGAAACACAGTTGTCCTCCAATTATGTTTCAGATATGAATTAACCAAGTGAAGGTTGAATAGGCTCGGGAAAAATAGGAAGAATCTTTTTGGGTTGACTATATTCTCTATAAATACTTCATTTCTCAATTGTACTTTAAAAAATTATTATAATTATAATTTTATTTTTATTTTTTACTTTAAAAAAATTATTATATTTTTTTTATTAATTAAAAAAATAAAATAATGTATGAGTTTTATATATTTATTGATATTTAATTATAGAGATGTCTGGTTATTTATATATATATATATATAATTTTAAAATAATTTTTTAATTAAATTGAAAAATAAAACAATATAATTATTTCCAAATGTCATGGATAATTTAGAAACCCTTCTCACAACGAAAGAAGTTTTCTCTTTAGAAGACATTAAGTTTGGGGTTAATCGCCTCGCTAATGGGAAAGCCAAGGGCATTGAAGGTTACCAAGCGGAAATCTTAAAAATTGGAGGTCCTGTCCTCATCCCCCACATCCACAAGCTTTTCAATCAAGCAGTCAAGCAAGGGTTCCCTAAACCTTGGACTGAGAGCCTCATTATCCCTATTTTTAAAAGTGGGGATACAAATAACCCCTCTAATTATCGAACAATTATGATCAGCCCTCTCCTAGCCAAGTTATATGGTAATATTTTGGAAAAGAAGTTAAGCATATGGCTTGAAAGTGAAGGTAAGCGGGCTAAAGGCCAAGCAGGTTTCACAAGGCATCACTCAACAATAGACCACCTTGTTACGCTTAGGATCATTGCGGAGGAATGTCGTAATGATAAATCCAATTTATTTTGTTGCTTTGTGGACTTTAGAAAGGCTTTCGATACAGTTCCTGGACACAATCTTTGGAATAGATTAGAAGAGCTAAAGGTTCCTCTCGAGTTGAGAGCTACCGCTATAAGGTTATACGAGAATGTAATTGCCAAGCTAAAGAGCAATGAAGGGTGGTCGAAAGATATTAAGTGTAACATCGGAGTTAAACAAGGTTGCCCCCTCTCCCCTACCCTATTTGGCATTTACATCGATAAGCTCGAAGGCTATTTAGAGGAAGCAGGATGTGATGGCACGATCTTAGCTGGGATAGTCATCATCCTTCTTCTTTATGCTGACGATATTGTTCTTTTGGCAAGGTGCCCATCTAATCTTAATAAGCAACTCAGGCTTCTTAAGGATTTCTGCTCTACCATGGGTATGACTGTTAACACTGACAAAACAAAAGTTATGATTATCAAATCCAAGAAGGACACTTACGCTAATTTTATGTATGACAATAATAACTTGGAGGAAGTGTATTCTTACAAGTACCTAGGAATTGATATTCATCACAAGCTCAACTGGAACCATAGCATTGAGAAAAGGATTAATGGGGGGTGGAAAGCTTACTTTGGTATTGAAAATAATTGTAAAATAGCAAACCTTGTAATGTGGGATAAAAATAAGTTCCTCTTTGAAACTTTAGTCACTCCTGTTATCTTATATGGCTGTGAGGTTTGGGGTTGCAGCATCTCTAGAGAATCATGGAGAAAGATTGAGCAAATCCAGAAGCGTTTTATAACTTATAACATGAAAATTAAAAGTAATACACCCTATCCTATTATCCTTATAGAAGCAGGTCTTTCCCCTATTGAGAGCCTAGCTATGCTTAGGTTTCTGTTGTACAAGCACAAAATCAGTAACATAGACGATCATAGACTTCCTAAGCTAGCTTTAAATTCTAGCCAAAACCACCTAAGGCTCAATCAAGGGTGGCATAAAGACACAAGGGCCTGGTTAAACTATTGGGAGATCAATGAAAATGATGCATTGCAAAACATAAATAACATTAAAGATATTGTTACTTCTAAGTTCAAAGAAAAAATGTGGTGTGAGAAAGACTTAGCGGCTAAAAGAAAATTAAGTTATTATAAGAAGGTCATCAACCCCACCCTAGAAGATCAAAAGTATCTCTCTATTTTAACTAGCTCAAAGAAGAAAATTAATATAGCAAAGATTAGAACGAATTCTCATGAGCTCCATAGTGAAACAGGTCGTTGGGCAGTTCCTAAAACGCCATGGACGGAAAGGATCTGCCATATATGTGAGAATAGGAACATCGAGGATGAAAACCACTTCCTCTTAGAGTGCCCCGCGTATAACCACATTAGATCTCAGTTTCACAATCTTTGTTACAACACTGACCTTCCTAGCCTTTTACAATGTCAAAATTATAGTGAGCTCGGGAGGCTTCTCTCCAAGCTTTTGGAGCATAGGAATAAAATCTTAAATCAAAATAGATAATTTGTTTATTTAGGTCCCATTGACCATTATTTGGTTTCGGCGGAGGTTAACCATCATCATCATCATTAAAAATATTTCATGAATCTATACAAATTAAATTTTTATCATTTACATATTTAAATTAAAATTAAAAATATATATTCTAAAATAAACACCATTATCATGGTTAATTTAATTACTGCGAAATTAAAATTTTTGTATGATTTTTTTTTAAAAGGAGATATTTATATTATTTAAAAGGTAATCATTTTATTTTAATAATTTATTTTAGTTTATATACAATTTACAAATCAAAAAGATTTTTAAAGCTATGTGTTTTTTAAATATATATTTTTAACATATAATTTAAATTATTATTTATTATTTAATAAATTTGTTTTAGTAGTTTTATAATAAAGAATAAATTATATAAACATTTCATATGTGCATTTTTTAAATTTAGAATATTTAATAAAAGTTTATATATAAAAAAATTTGTGAATTTTCTAAATTTAAAAGTAAAAGTAAAGTTGTTGGTATTATGTAAATTTATAATCACTCATTTAAAAGTGTTTTTTTCATCTTTGAAACCATTACAATAATATTTTTTATATTTTTTAAAGTTTTAATGTTAAATATATCAATAACAGAAAACCTAAACAAATAAGATAAAAATTATTTTATTTAACCACTGTAAATAATTCAAATTAATATAACTAAAATTTATAAAACTACCATTATTACATTAAATATAATTATTTTATAAATATCACAAATTAACTACAAATATTTTTCTATACATTAATTATAATTATAATTATATATATAAAATGGGAAAAAAAAAAAAAATATTCACTTCAAATTTCATCTGCTTATTTCATAAAAAGAAAGAACTTTAATATTTTAACGCTTTTCTACTCATATTTCGCAAAAGCCAGGTTGAAGGTAGCACAATTTCGAGTGGGACATTTAAAAAAAGGGGATAAGCGGCCAATGAAATCATCCATTGCTTTTAATGTTACTAGAAGCTTTGCTGGAGACTTATGTGGACATGGTGACCTTGGTTTGGATTTCATTATTGCGAGTGTTGGATATATATATCTCCAGATATTGTGTTAACGTAGATGTATAAGGGGTCTGTCGTAGGATTCAATGTGTCCTTGTTTTCATTACTCTTAACATCGATGTCCTTGGACCACTCCGTTTTCTAGTTATAGAATGCCTTTAATTTTGTGTGTTTTCTAGTTATAGATTATTTATTTTTGAAGCTTTTTTTGGCTAAAAATAATTTCGAATATAACATTTTTAAGTATGGTTCTAAATTATTTATATTTTAAAATGATAAATAAGTCTCTTATAATAAAAAGACACCTTCCATAAAATCTACAAAATAAGGAAACATTGTCCATGAATCACATAAACATTGTCCAAAAAATAGGGGATTAGATATATAAATGAATTATTTATCTTTTAATTCCTATATATCTGGGAAGATTAAAGAATGTAGGTAATGAATAATTGAAAATAGACTTTCATGAATGTAAAATATATATTTTTACCTCATACAATGTCACCATTTATTTTATCATAAATTACTTACCATTTTTTAACTTTTATCTTTGCCGCATCTGAGCCCTATGTGAAAAGTAAAATCTTTAAATTTAAATACATTTTATGGAAGCTTTAATATCGAAATGGTTATTAAAATGAAAACAAGCTTAAAAATCTTTATATTAGGTTTTCCATAAAACTCATATCAAATATAAACTTTATATAAAGTTTTGAATAAAATCATATTAATATAAACATTAATAAAACCATATTAAATGCAAACATTATACTAAGTTTTCAATATAACCGATTAAGTATAAAGGTTATTGTATTAAATATGAGCCCCCACTCAATTATACTAAGGTTATTGGGTGGATAATGGAGGTTAACTCACCACCACCTTACCACCCGATGAGCAATGACCATCGTAGGATTAAATAAAGCCCACCGTAAGATGTCATCGCATTTCAAATGATGCCTAACCTCCCTGAAACTCTCCATCCAACGGCAAGTATTGACCCTTGATTGAGTATGGCTCACATCTCGAGATGGTTACATTGCTGCTGTAAAATTCAACGCCCTTATAAATGTAATTGAAACCACATTCATCTTTGTAAGATATATAGAGCCCCGTAAAATGTTTAGGGCTTTTCACCTTAACAAAGTTTAGGGTTTTCCTTACCTTAAATTCTTTTTTTAGGTATTTTTGTTGATGTTCTGGTTAAGGTTTATATTTGTATGCCTGAATTTTTATATGCGGAATAGATTTTAGGAACTATACTTTTATTTGTAGGTTAAGGAGGGTTTACAACAGTAGACTCCAATAAAACAATTTCACTCCACAACTTGAGATGTTCTCATGGTTTGAAGGTATTTATAGGTTTTACCGTGGATGGAGAATGATGTGAGAAACATTATTACATTAAGGTGAAATTAATTCTTGTATTTAAAACTATTTAACTGCATAGGTGAATGTTGTTGGAGATCAGATGCACAGCAAATAATAAAACATATACACAGCAATAAAATCATGCACAGGGAACACATGAATTTAACGTGGTTCACCCAACCAATCTCGGCTACGTCCACCAAACATAGGCATCGGCAATTCTTTATTAATCAAACAGGAGATTACATAAATCAAATCCTCACAAACTCTCACACTACAAAAACAATCCGTATGGATACCTATTTTATAGCAAGGAGAATCTAACTGCCTCATAAATCCTCTCACATCAAATTTAGGATGCATTAACTCCCTCCCAATAACCTGGAGCTAATCTAGCAACCAATTCCTATTGTTGTCACACATTAGAGATTTTTGCCTAATTTATGAAACAGAAAATCTCAACAATCTCCACCTTGACAACAATTAGCCTGATGCCCTGTTTGTTTATTATTTTATCTTTTCTGCAAGCCAAGAGAAGCCAAACACTAGCGTAGCTTCTCCAACAAAACTGGTTTCGTGAACATGTCTGCACAGTTTTCCTTTGTATGCACCTTTTCAAGAGAGACTCCCCTTTCAGTGATAATCTGTCTTACAAAATGGTACTTAATTGGAATATGCTTTGATTTACTATGATAGGCCGGATTCTTAGCCAAATGTATTGCACTTTGACTATCACAAAGTAACCTGATGTTGTCCTGTAACCTATCAAACTCACCAAGCAAACCTTTCAACCAAATCGCCTCTTTGCAAGCATGCGAAGCAGCAATGTATTATGCTTCAGTAGTGGATAAAGCGACAATGTTCTGTAGCTTTGACATCCAACTTATAGCTCCACCTGCAAGAGTAAAGACATACCCTGAAGTTGACCTTCTCTTATCCAAATCACCTGCAAAATCGGAATCAACATATCCGCAAACAAATTCACTACTCTTATTGTAAGTGATACAATAACTACTTGTGCCTCTCAGATACCGAAGCACCCATTTCACTGCTGACCAGTGTTCTTTACCCGGATTTGCCATGTACCTGCTGACAACCCCAACTGCATGTGAAATATCTGGTCGCGTACACACCATCGCATACATTAAACACCCTACTACATTAGCATATGGAATTCGAGACATAAATTCCTTTTCTTCATCTGAATTAGGACATAAACTCGAAGAAAGCTTGAAATGGGAAGCGAGAGGGACTGACACAAGCTTCACATTATTCATACCAAACCTCAAAAGTATTTTCTCAATATACTTTTGTTGTGATAGCCATAGCTTACCATTGCTCCTGTCTCTGAAAATCTCCATGCCCAAAATCTGTCTTGCTGCTCCTAGATCTTTCATATCAAACGTCCTTGCCATCTGAGCCTTCAACCTGTTGATTTCTTCTATGCTTTTGCTTGCTAAAATCATATCGTCAACATACAATACCAAGATAATGAATATGCCATTATTTAACTGTTTAAAATAAACACAATGATCATATTCACTTCTAACATATTTCTGACTCAACATGAAAGAATCAAACTTCTTATACCACTGCCGAGGCGACTGCTTCAGGCCATATAATGACTTCTTGAGCCTGCAGACAAATTTCTCATTGCGATGCTGAACAAACCCTTCCGGTTGTTCCATATAAATTTCCTCATCTAAGTCACCATGTAGAAATGCAGTCTTAACATCTAATTGCTGCAACTCTAAATCAAGCAAAGCCACTAATGCTAACACAATTCTAATTGAAACAATTTTAACCACTCGTGAAAAAATCTCATGAAAGTCAATACCGGCTTTCTAAGAAAACCCTTTTGCAACCAGTCGCGCTTTGTACCTGTCTTCCGTATCATTCACACCCCGTTTTAGCTTGAAAACCCATTTACACCCCACAGTTTTCCTGTCTTTCGGAAGCTCAACCAGATCCCATGTGTCGTTCTTACTTAAGGCCATCATTTCGTCCTTCATGGCTGCTTTCCACTTGTCACTTTTCGAACCTTCTATTGCTTCCTAATAGCACAGAGGTTCATCGTCATTAGCAGTAAATGCAACTGAAGTAACATAATCATCATACCTTCTCGGTGGCCGTTTGATTCTTATCGACCTCCTTAAGGATGTTTCTGGCACTTCCTCGATTGGCTGAATACCATCTGTAGGAACTTCTTGATGACCAGTATCTGAGACCTGTTCATGATCTAAACCTGAACCCTGTTCATGTTCTGATTCTGAAACCTGTTCATGACTAGTATCTGAACTATGGTCATCATGACTATCATTAGAAATGATATCAAACTGAATGTGCTGAAAGTCAGATACATCATCATGTTTCAATCTACTATCTACATCTAACTGTACAAGAGAGGATTCATTAAACTTTACATCTCTGTTGATGATGATTTTGCGGGTAGTAGGATCCCACAATCTATATCCCTTTGTTCCAACACCATACCCAACAAAGATATACCTTTTAGACTTTGGATCTAATTTAGTTCACTGATGTTTAGGCACTAGAGCATATGCATCACAACCAAACATTATGAGTTTAGAATAGTCACAAGGGTGTCCTTTCCATACCTCTTGCGGAATCTTGCAGCCTATCGCCGTTGATGGAGATCGGTTTATCACATAACAAGTTGTTGCCACTGCTTCCGTCCACAACTCCTTTTGCAACCCGGCATTACTCAGCATACTCCTTGCTCTCTCTAGAAGAGTCTTGTTCATGCGTTCAGCAACTCCATTCTGCTGAGGAGTATAAACCGTGGTCTTATGTCTCTCGATCCCTGCATCCTTGCAATAGCTGTCAAACTCCTTGGAAGTAAACTCACCACCATTGTCAGTTCTTAAACATTTTATTGCTCTACCAGTGTTGTTTTCTACCAATGCTCTAAACTGCTTAAAAACTGAAAACACATCAGACTTCCTTTTCAACATGTAGACCCACACTTTCCTAGAAAAGTCATCAATAAATGATACAAATAAGACGAACCACCATATGAAGTTGTAGGGGCTGGACCCCAAACATCTGAATGGATATAATCAAGTATTCCTTTACTAGTATGTTTTCCTGTTTTAAACTTTTGTTTACTTTGTTTTCCAAACAGACAATGCTTACAGAAATCTAACTTTCCAGAGTTTAGATTTAGAAGTAACTTGTGATCAGCCAAAAATTTTAACCTTCTTTCACTCATATGCCCCAATCTTTGATGCCATAAGTGAATGGAACTACTGTCATGTTCAGACACCGTAGACTCAAAATCTAACCCTGTACCTCCTTCTAACTGAAATAGATTTCCTACCTTCTTAGCTTTCATAACTAGTAAAATACCTTTGTAAATTTTCATTACTCCACCTTGAATTACAGTTTTATATCCATTTGAATCAAGTGCTCCTAATGAAATCAAATTTTTTCTTAAATCTGGTACATGCCTCACATCAGTTAATATTTTTGTTGTCCCATCAAACATTTGCAGTTGTATGCTCCCAATTCCCACAATATTACATGTTACATCATTACCCATGTACACAACACCATCATCAATTGATTTATATGTCGTAAACCAGTCTTTATGAATACACATGTCGTTTGATGCACCAGAATCTAACAACCAATGTTTACCATGATTTGACACATTAACTGATAATACTTCATCACTCATACCTGAACCAGATGTCGAACCTGTATCTGTCGTATTTGCCTCCTTCTTTTATGTCGAAGAATCTGCTTTAAAAGTTTGCTGCTGACGCTTCCAACAATCCTTCTTTAAATGCCCTGATTTGCCACAAAACCAACACTTTAGCTTACTCTTCTTCCCTTTCGACTTTGAACGTGAGTCGCTCGGCCTCTTAGAGTGTCTTTCTTTCGAACGACCTCTAACCATCATAGCTTCTGATGTAGAGGTTTCGGAATGCGACCTTCTCCTTGTTTCTTCCGATAATAAGGATGCAACTACATCATCAAACTCAATAGTTTCTGATGAACTAAGACTTATAGAAGTAACAAAATGATCCCATGATTCGGGCAACGAGCACAATAAATTAATAGCTTTATCCTCGGATTGAATATTTACTTCTATACTTTGTAATTGCACAAGAAGAGTATTAAAAGCATTTAAATGATCAGCAATCGATGTACCTTCCCTCATTCGCAAACTATACAACTGTCGCTTCAGGAGAATCCTATTGGTTAAGGATTTGGTCATGTACAATTTCTCCAGTTTCGTCCACAAACCAGCAGCTGTTGTCTCTGACACGATATTAAACAGGACATCATCAGCTAGACACAGTCGAATAGCACTTATCGCTCTTACATCCATCTCGGCCCACGCATTATTAGTGATGTTGTAAGGCTGTTTTGATTTGCCCAACAACGCCTTTGCCACACCATGTTGGACAAGCAAATCGTACATTTTCACCTTCCAGATCTCGAAATTATTTTTGCCATTAAACTTCTCAATTTCAAACCGGGCACTCTGAGTTTTCGCCATCTTGTATCAACCAAAAAACACAATAATCTCCAAAAAAACCAACTTTAAATAAATGAAGTTTGTGTTTTAAAAAAAAATGCCTTTGCCTTAAAAAAAAAAAAAATCTTTTCTTTTGCTGTGTGAATTACTGAGTATTAAATTGTACTAGAACAATGCGCCTTTCTATCGTGCAATATTGGCAATAATTTTCACACGATTCAACCATAGCTTATTCACCTTCATAAGATTTAAATATGGTATAACATGTAGTGGTAAAGTCTCCGCGCTATATAATATATATATCCAATAGAAATCAATGCATAACCTTGGCGAAATCAATCGATGCCACATGTACCTGGCATCGGATGTTGCATATAATAAAACCACTCAGGCAGTCACAGCGCCATGCCACCTGCACGCTGTTCTACCGATTCAACGCATATGCAACCAATGCTACGCAGCAATCACTGTAACGCACCTTCTGCAACCATACTACGCAACACTCCAACAATACACTTGCTAGGCCGCGCAAAAAAAAACGATGAACAGAGAAACACCTCCACGCAACAATCCAGGCAGCGCTCAATCAATACACAGCAACAACGTAGGTTCAAAAACACGCACCTCCACGCAGTTGAACAGCAACCACGCACCATTCAACGCACCTGCAACCTCCACGCGCGCTGGCGATTCACCTCAACACACGCAGCAATCTCCAACACTGGTCATACGCACCAGCAACCTTCACGCGCAACAGTCGTTTTAGTTTTGTTTTGGTGACAAGTTGTGCCACATAACCCAGCAGCGACTTCCCTTCAATCTTCCACATGCAGGCTTTACTCAGCAATACAGCTGCCCGCCTTTACTCGCACCACTCAGATGTAATACCTCCACGCCTTTGTGCTCCACCTCCAGCATGCGCTCCAGCTGCGCCACGCCTCCAACTACTCTGATACCACTTGTTGGAGATCAGATGCACAGCAAATAATAAAACATATACACAGCAATAAAATCATGCACAGGCAACACAGGAATTTAACGTGGTTCACCCAACGAATCTGGCCTACGTCCACCAAACATAGGCATCGGCAATTCTTTATTAATCAAATAGGAGATTACATAAATCAAATCCTCACAAACTCTCACACTACAAAAACAATCCGTATGGATACCTGTTTTATAGCAGGAGAATCTAATTGCCTCATAAATCCTCTCACATCAAATTTAGGATGCATTAACTCCCTCCCAACAACCTGGAGCTAATCTAGCAACCAATTCCTATTGTTGTCACACATTAGAGATTTTTGCCTAATTTATGAAACAGAAAATCTCAACAAATGTGTTTTTGATACTCAGGTTTTATGTAAAACTTGTTTATTTCTTTACAAAATTATCCTTATGACAAATGTTATGTAACTTAAATATAAAAGGATTTTTATGGCAGATATGTGAATAAGGTTTTTCCTTAACATTTTTATGAGCGAATTTAGAGAATGAGGAAAATTTAGTAATTTAATTCATATATTTGTTTATTTGTATTTATTCTAATTTTTTGTTTTATATAGGATTAACTACCAAATGTCTATGACCTGGGTTATATTATGAAAGTATGAAAGGAAGGAATATACAGGAAACTGTTACAACCATTCAAGCCCATGTGCGTGGAGGTCCTAAGTTTAGTTAAAGGGAAATATTAATGTTTTAAACCATTTACGAAAGAGGGGAAACTATTTGTAAATATTTATGAAATATGTATTTGTTTAATAGACAATTACTTAAAACAATTATCAATACATTTGTATAAAATCCCTATTTTCTCATTCAAGATAGGGCGATTGACAGTGTGGAAGAGACTTTTGCAAATATTGAAAACTTCTTGTACATGATACATAGCTTTCATTATGAATATTGAAGACTATTCCTGGTGATTTTTATTTGTTTGTTTGTTTGTTTTTTTTTCATATGTTATTCTCAATTTCAATTACATTCAATTAAATTTGATGCTTGATCTCATTTATACTTTAATTCTTTAGTATTGTGTTCCAATATCCATATTATTAGCATAATTACTAAATGAATTGTCCTAGGTTATTTGTGATTGAGACTTATCTTTTGTTAATATAATTCATGTTTTCAATGATTGCAACTCCATCTGTTATGTTACTATGTTGTTATATTAGCTTCATGTTAAATGTGTATATTTTTTTCTAAATATTGAAAGTTTTATTCTTGCATGAAACTCGGTCATGATATATACTATCAACTACTTTTCTACATTGAGTGGAATGAATATGCTTGCACATGATGCACATATTCTGATATAATCTGAGCGCCATTTTGATCATATATTTGTTTTATCTTAAAAATTTATGTTGCCCTCTAAATTCTTCATGTTTTTCTCTTGCGTGAATATCATTCATGATATATAATATTAATTTTTATTTAGCATAGAGTACAATAAACATTCATGTACCCACTACACATGTTTTCATCTAACTAGAGCGCAATTTTGTTTTAAAACTGATGTCTTTATTTTCTTTTTCTTAATATTTCCACCTTCCTCATATTCACTTTTTATTATCATCATATATTTTTATTGTTGTCTTTCTCGCTGGGAATATAACTTCATAATTGTATATCTGAAAAAAGTTTTCCTTCCTCCTGTGAATGCCACCACTATTTACTACATCGAAAATATGCACGCCTGGTGTGCTGAGGACTAGAGGATACACCTAGAGTGGGAAGGATATCCAGTCCTCAGTGATTTGGTATTAGGGTGTCCTTAGTTACCAGGACAATCTTTGCACCAACATCTTTTGGTGTTGTTGTCGAGGAACGAGTTGTTAAAGTTTCGTTTTATTGGTAACTAAAGTAATCAGTTAAGTTTGTGACCTGCTAGTGAACAAGTTCACTATTGCATGCACCTTAAGGGTTTTAAAGCATATATTTATTTGTTTAGTTCACCTGGCGACTCCTAGATTATATATATTATTTTTATTTTCCAATGGATTTCTCTTGGACTTGTTTGCAAACTAAATTATCTTCTAATATACCTAGTGTATTTCATGTTTTTTATCATGCTAATATTGATGATTGTGAAGAAAGCAACTTTGAAAGAGAATCAAGGTTTTTCGACCACCGAGAAGAAGAGGTATGTGATGGTGTTTTCATTAGTTCTAATGTCGATTCATTTCAGGTTCATGTTGATTACTCAAAACCTCCTATGTATGATGAATATGATAATAATTATTCATTTGTAGGTTTAATTTCACACAACTATAATGTTTTTCATATCAATAACCATGATAAACATAATTATGTAAATAATAATGAACTGACTTATGGTGATTATGCACATGATAATGTTATGGTACATGAAAATGTAAATGAAATCATTTTAAACTTTATTTTATCTAATATTCATTTATTTATTTTTCCATATATACATCATCACTTCAATAACTCTTTCCAAACTACACACAATTCTTCTTATTATGATGAACATGAATTTCAAAACATATAAGTTTCCACATGAAAAATTCTAGTATGATTTTAGATTGTTTTAATAAGGAAGTAAACTATAAACATATTGTATATATGTTAATGTAGAAACATTTGAACAATTTAAATAATCACACAAATTATTATGATTTTGTAGAATATTCGATGGAAGAAGTCTATAAGAGAAAATCATTTTATCATTATGTTGATATCAACTCCCTTCTAGGAATTAGAATGAGAAAAACACCTTATCCTTTCTTACAATTACTGAACATATTTTCAAAACTTAAAGATAAGATTCTTGGAGTTGGCAAATTATTGTCTTGGTTACACTCGTTGTTTGAATTTTTTGAACATTTTTTCTTTTGAAAACTCATTGTATATAAATTATGTATATAAATAAACCTTTTATGCTTTGTAGGTTTACAATGTATAAAGATGAAGGATTTATTTCATCTTGAAGAGTCTTGCGTGATCATAGTAGAATGAAATACACATATATGAGTGCTTATATGAACTATATTAACAAGATTTTTAAACACATATTTAAAGATTCGGTTTGTAAATCATGTTTAAGGGGTAACATATTTAAAAGGCTCATATCTTAATCTTTTAGTGATGCCACCTTCATATTGAATATTCCTCATCATATCCCTCTTCCATTCTACTTACACATAAATACTAAGGGATAACATTAAGTCATAAGGGCTATACCTATAACCATAAGATCGATCTTTCATACATATAATTGAATATTTAGTAGGACTAGTTAGTCACATCACAACTATACATGAGACCTTCCGCATCAACATACTAACTTAGGGGTAGGAACCAATGGTTTCTTGGTTGGGGCATGTTGGTATATCTGCCGAGGCTATAGATGCTCATTGGCAGCGGAGCAAGGCCAGTGGCGCTAGATTAAATTCTAGCGTGTAATCCTCCCACTCCTTCTGTTGAGGTGACTTTGATGGGGTATGCTGACATCTCCACCAGGGCTATGAACGCTCGCTGACAGTGGAGAAAGGTTAGTGGTATTGGACTAAGTCTAGTACGTAATCCTCCCATCCTGTGAATTCTATATTTACTAAATAAATTGAATGAAGAACCTCTAGCATGAAGAGAAAACAAGAATCCAGAGAGTTCCTCATCTCAGGTTAGTGGATGACTCTGTCAGGGCTATGGACGCTCGCTGGCAGTGGAGCGAAATCCGATTTTGGAAACTCATGTTATGACCTAAAAGGGAACCAAAATCCCTAATAACTAGCCTCCTTAGTCTCAATAAATTCAAAAAATGGAAGTCCCTCTTATGTACCTTAATTAGCTCCTTGGTTTATGTGATTTCTTAATCATTAGCTGTGAGTAGGTGTAACTTTTTATGGTATTAGATGTTCTTATGAAGTCATACATTTATCATTTTTATGATCTTCTGCCTTAATCATTATTTTAACTACCCTGATTGACTTAATATGCAAACAGATGTCTTTTATGTATGTAAATAATCTTTGAACTTGTTAATTTATATGTGCTAGGGCCTCACATTTATTCTTGTTTCGTTTTTGTTGTCAATCAACTGAGCCTTTAAGATGCAGAAGATTTTCCTTTTATTACATTCAATTTTTTTTTAGTTTCTTTTTGTGACTCCATGCCCAATACAAAGGCTTTTGGTCTATGTTCTTGATCCTCTATATGGGAGCATCATCCCTAGTTGGAGCTGAATGATGTCACCAAAAAAGACCCTCCTTAGAACTAGGTCGCCGATGAGGGTGTTGCTTTATGTCTCCTTGCCATTCGACTCCTTATCATGCTCCTGTGATTCAAATCGCTTCCTAAAATACAAAAAATAAATTAGTAGAAGAAATTAGAACAAAAATAAGTAGGTTTGTAGCTAAGTGACATTAAAGAAATGACATGCTATAAATATGCATATAAAGCACTTAATTATTATTTTGATTCTATATATGACATAAAAGACAAAGTACAAATGATCAAAATATTAAATAACACTAACTATTATATGTGGCTAAAACATAATTAAATTATTATTTCTATAACTAAGAACCCTAAAAATAAGGAAACATTGTCCCTGAATTAAGGAAACATTGTCCAAAAAATGGGGGATCAGATATATAAATGAATTATTTATCTTTTGATTCATATATATTTGGGAGTAGGTAATGAAAAATTGAAAATAGACTTTCATGATTGTAAAATATCTATTTTTACCTGACACAATGTCACCATTTATCTTATCATGAATTTCTTACCATTTTTTAACTTTTACCTTTGCCTTCAAACATCTAAGCCCTAGGTGAAAATTAAAATCTTTAAAATTTAAATACATTTCAGGGAGGCTTTAATATCGAAATGGCTATTAAAATAAAAATACATTTCATGGAGGCTTTAATATCGAAATGGTTATTAAAATAAAAATAGACTTAAAAATATTTATATTAAGTTTTCTATAAAACTCATATGAAATATAAACTTTATATAAAGTTTTGAATAAAATCATATTAATATAAACATTAATATAAAAATTAATAAAACCATGGCATGTGTTTTCGATACTCAGGTTTTATGTAAAACTTGTTTATTTCTTTACAAATTTATCCTTAAAGATAGAATGATTTTTACCATAGGGATGTGAATAAGGTTTTTCCTTATCATTTTTTTAAGCAAAATTAGAGAATGAGGAAAATTTAGGAATTTAATTCATTTATATATATATATATATATATATTTCCTGTTTATCCTAATTTGGATTAACTACCAAATTGCTATGACTTGAGTTATATTATGAAAGTATGAAAGGAATGAATATATATGAAACTGTTATGACCATTCAAGCTCATGTGCGTGGAGGTCCTAAGTTCAGTTAAAGGGAAATATTAACTTTTTAAACCATTTTACAAAAGAGGGGAAACTATTTGTAAATATTTCTGAAATATGTATTTGTTTAATAGACAATTACTTAAAACAATTATTAATACATTTGTATAAAATCCCTATTTTCTCATTCGAGAGGGGGTGGTTGAAAGTGTGCAAGAGACTTTTGTAGATATTGAAAATTGCCTGTACATGATAAAAAACTTTCATTATGAATTTTGAAGACTATTCCTGGCGATTTTTATTTGTTTGTTTCTGTTTCATATGTTATTTTGAATTGAAATTATAGTCAATTAAATCTGAGGCTTGATCTTGTTTATACTTTAATTATTTAGTCATGTGTTCCGATATCCATATTATCAACACAATTACTAGATGAATTGTCCTGGGTTATTTGTGATTGAGACTTATCTTTCATTAATATAATTTCATGTTTTATAGTGATGTAACTCTATGTGTCATGTTACTATGTTGTTATGTTCGGTTCATCTTAAATGTGTATGTTGTTCTCTAAATCTTCAAAGTTTTAGTCTTGCGTGAAACTTGGTCACGATATATAGTATCAACTATTTTTCTGTATTGAGTGGAATGAATATGCTTCCACCTGATGCACATATTCTCATATAACCTGCGTGCAATTTTTTTCATATGTTTGTTATATCTTAAAAATGTATGTTGTGCTTTAAATTCTTCGCATTTTTCTCTTGCGTGAATATGAATCCCGATATATAATATTAATTTTTATTTAGCATAGAGTAGAATAAACATGCATGTACCTGCTACACATGTGTTCATCTAAACAGAGAGAAATTTTGTTTTAAAACTGATGTCTTTATTTTCTTTTTCTTAATATTTCCACCTTCCTCATATTCACTTTTTATTATCATCATATCTTGTTATTGTTGTCTTGCTCGCTGGGGATCTGACTTTAGAATTGTATATCAACAAATATTTGCCTTCCTCTCATGAATGCCACCACTATTTACTACATCGAAAATATGCACGCCTGGTCTTATTCTATTTTCATATTGAAAATCTGACAATTATATTATAGGGTTACCCCCTGTGGTGTTTTGAGGACCAGCAGCTACACCTAGAGAGGGAGGGTTATCCAGTCCTCAGTTACTGGGACAATCTCTGCACTAACATATTCTCTACGAGCTTCGATGTCTCTTATTCGATCATATTTTCTCCTACAATTTCTTTGATTTCCCATGATAATTCGATCTATATATATTTTTAAAATCAAACCCCAAAAAGTAAATTTCAAAATCCAGCAAAAAAAATCATTTTCAAAATCCAACAAAAAAAATTCACTTTCTAAATTTGCCCTAAAAAACTCATTTACAAAATTTGGCCCAAAAGAGTCACTTTCATAATTTGGCCCAAAAGTGTCACTTTCAAAATTTGGCCCAAAAAACTCATTTTCAAAATTTACCCCAAAAGACTTACTTTCAAAATTTAGCCCAAAAAGCTCGCTTCAAAAATCCAGCAAAAAAAAAAAGTCCAAAAATTAGATGCAAAGAAGTTTAGAATTCAGAAGTTTCATATGAGGAATGTGAGTGCGAAAATAATGTTTCGATCGAGTTTATTTATAGTGTTCAGCTGAAACATTTATATCAGAGGGTCACGCCATTTTTATTGTCATGATCCTGGAAAGTTACATGCAGTTCTGGGCAGTGGTCTAGAGGGTAGCCTGAAAATGTGGCATAGATCTCGCGAATGCATGCACATAACATGGGATTTTGGGTCATAACCGCATGGATATAGGCTTTTGGGTGCGGTTATAGCCTACGAGCCACGTGCATGAAGTGTTATGGGTTTGGTTGGGGAGTAAACCTAGTAAAAAAGAGTTCCATCTCAGGGATTGATCACCTGGGGTGGTTGGTAGGCTCCTGAGTGATTTGTAGTTTCTGAGGGATGTCAGTTTACTTCTGGTTTGTAGGCCTCACTTCCATAACAAGAACTTGGAGGTTGTATATCATAGTGACACTCAAATCATTCTTACCCTCGAAATCTTGTCAAAGTGAGTAAATGTAGGAGGAGGCGTTACAAAAAGAGAGTTGACATATTGTTTTTTGTGTTTTAGAGAAATTTAATAGCTTTAAACTAGGTTGGTTTCCCTAGTGTCGTAAGTCAATATTTGTTTTCTAGTTAGTTATGTCAAATGTGACTTTTGAAGGACTAATCATCTTAATTTTTTGTCACTCAAGAATGATTGACATTTACTATTATTATTTCAAAATCCCCTACCACTTAATCTTATCCACCTACATTCCTATATCTACCCATGATTTCCTCTCCAACTAAATACTTTCTTTCATTTTTCCATCGACTCGTTGCATTGTGGATGGAACTTTGTTTTTCAGAGATTATGAAACATTAATATAATATGTAATTTTAAGCATAACCATGCTTTGATTTGTTGAACATTAATTAAAATCTCATGCTTGTACTACTACTAACAACATTACCATTTAAAGTATATATGTAAAAAAAGAACATTGGAAGACTTACTAATCATCTATAACCTTGGTAATTTTCCTATTCTCATAACTAAAGGTTCGACATTGATTTCTCTGTGCACCAAGGCCACTGGATTAAATAGAATATTCCACAACATACCTTTTTTTCTTGTTTTGTTAGGTTAATAATCTTTGTTCACATTCTACCTTTAAGCAACTAACTACATAACACATGACTTGTTGAGTTTTCCCAATAATGTCAATGAAAATGTCCTTTTACAACATCAAATGTTGATTTTGCACCCAAAATTACATCTATGATTAACCCAAACCCTTTGAGACTTTCCCCGTATTTTCATTCCCTTCTTTAATGTGATTTTAAGACTTACTATATTGAACATAATATGTTAAATGTGGGAAATATTAAACATGATCTTAATATTTGCAAATCAATTCATCTCAAAGTGTGTGGAGGCTCTTCAACAATAAACTACATGAAAATATATCTTTGATAAATGTATAACCACAAACACTTCCTTGTTAAAATAGAATTATAGCGAACCATGGGAAGATGGCATAACAAAAGGAAACTAAAGAGTACTTTAAATTGTACTTTTATTAAATGACAATATTTTTTGATAACTTGATCATGGATACATAGATGTGTATAGAGGAAGTTTTATATTTTTCCTATGAAACACGTTATTGGTATTCTACTTACTCGAAGTTTATATATTTAAATGATGTAGATTTGTTTCTTTGTGGAATTAGGATTATTCGAAGATGCTTGGGATCTATATTCCATGGAAGAGTTAAGGATATTAAATTATATATAATTGGAGGAGAATCACCTAACAATCACATCAATATTAAATGAATTTTAGTTTGATCATGTTTTTTTATGTTAACTTAAACTTGAGGTATTAGAGGATTTTCATTGATTATTTACAAGTACATTATTGTATTTGCGATTTGTGGAGAGGTTGATTTGTCATTCAAGATGGGGAAACTTAAATGACCATAAATTATAGAAGATGTGTGAGTGAGAAACATATTTTATTTTTGTGCACTCCAGGCTACTGGTCCCATCTCACCCATTTTTTTTGCATTCTCCAATTGAATTGTACTAGTTACCCATGAAAATACTCCTATACATAACAATCGTCCTCAATACTCTTTTAATCCAATAATACTCCCACCATATATCCATTGTAATGTTTTATTTTTTATTTGACCTTGAAATTTAAAGTAATAATTAAAAAAAAATTGTCATAAAATAAAGTAAATTTAAAGATGACTTATATTAATTATTATATAAAGTCATTAAGTGACATCACTCTAAGAGCCGCTCTCCAACCTAGTATGGAAGAGATGTTGTAATGTCATGTCCTGTTATGTAAATATTTTTTTTGTTTGCTAGTTTATGTGAGTCCTGAGATGACTGATGTGGTTAACTTATGGTTGAATAGCTGCAACCTAGGGGTATCTAAGCTGTCAAAATCACCCTAAGATTGCACCTAGCTTGGACCATGTCATCCCTTAACATGGTTGTATTTTTTACCAAAGGAGTTTTGAACTGATGACCTTTACACCACGGAGTACCTTAACAGAGCACCTTGTCACAATCTGCTCTATGCCCTGTGAGCCTATTACATAAACATTTTTACTCAAAAAAATTACATAATAAAAAATAAAATAAAATTAAATTTAAAAAATTAAATTTAATGATTAAAATAAAATTGAGGTAAAATAGTCAATTTACAATTAGTTGCTTTTTTTACTCAAGGTATTGAAAACCCATGGTTTTTCAATACCTTGAGTACACACACACACACACACACACACACACACATATATATACTCAAGGTATTGAAAACCCATGGTTTTTCCATCGTTTTCTTATATATATATATAGACACAGAAACACACACACACATACACACTATCCTATATCCATCTTCAAATCTACCAAGTGCTGAGAAGGATCAAATCTCTTGAGGTGCAAACCTCTTTTAGAGCGAAAAGAGATTTGATCCCTCTCGATGCTTAGTAGATCCAGAGTTAAGATGGATCTAGGTTGTTTTTGTGTCAATAAAGAATAAATAGAGCATCACTTTATTTCCCTTCAGCTAAAGTTTAAAATATTAAAAAGTGAGTTAATAGAGGATCACTTTATTTCCCTTTGGCTAAAGTTTAAAATATTAAAAAGTGAGTAAAATTTGATTTTTTTTCTTCTAGAAGTGTCATGAGAGAATTATAAAAGGAAAGTTTGTGCTTCATTTCATTATGCTTGATTATCTTATTGTTCATTGGAAGGTTGTTGCCTTCAAACCCTTGGACTGAACCATAAGGGAATTCTTGTTTTGGTTGTGAATGGTTTAACCCTAGCTAGCAAGTAAGTTAGAGAGATCAACCTGGTTTCTCACATTGGGCATACAACATATTCGATTTTGGTTGTTTTTGTTGGTGAAACAAATTCACCTTGCCTGATTAGGAGGAAATATCACTTAGATATCGATATTTTATAGGTACTTATTGTTGAATATCCATCTCATTTCTTTATCCAGAAGGATCCTTAATGGCCTAAAAATAGAAGTTTTCAAAAATCAGCAAAACTAATCCCACGTTGAATAGCTCATTAGAAGCAATTCAACAATGCAAATGACACCTCAATATGAGTTTGTATGATAAACTTATCTTAGTTTGAAGTTTTACGGTACATACAAAAAAGAGGCGCCCATAATGTGCCACATGGCATCCTAGTGAGTAGGATAGGTGGGACCCACAGGCTTACATGGCAACCAACTAAGTGGCCTACCAATGATTGACATTTGTCACCAAATCATTGGATTCTTGGGGCCTAAAAAAACAAAATATATTAAAATATAACCATATAAAACAAAACCTATAAAATATTTTTTTTAAATCCATAACAGGAAAAAATTGGGCAATGAATCCATATTTCATTCAAAATACATATGGTTATATTATTAAAAATGTTTATGTCAAAGGTTTACCAAAGAAAAAAATTTGGAGGAAAATAGGTTTAAAACTATTAACCATAAATGGGGAGGTTAATAAATGGTTGGTTGAACTATATTAAGTGACCACTGAATTATTAAATATATGGTTGGTTGGGTTAATATATAATTGTTGTATATTAACCAACACCAAAAGTCTCGGTTATAACCGAAAATAAGCCATTTGGCGGTTAACAAAGCGGTCAAACGACGAATAGTCCAATGGGTATGTTATAATGTTTTATATGTGAAATTGGGAGGTTAGTGGGGTTGAAACCCCCGACCACCTTGCAAACCATGTGCTTTAATTGCAATGTGGCAGCCAACCTGCCATCTATCAGGGAGGTTGAAATGTCCACCGACATAATAATACTTAAGTTTTATTTACTCATTCGACCATGTAGAGGATGAAGGTCACAGAGAAGAACCCAAAGTTTGGAACAGCACGCAAAACCTTGGAAGTGTCGGAATTCTGAGTGCATGGAACCAAGAGCAGAACCTCGCATCGGGCATAGATTTTGAGGTAATATTCTATGGAATATTATGTAGTATATTCCAAAGAATGTTATTTTAATGTTGTGAGGAACCTTGAAGATTCTTTGAGGGGCTAGAATTGATAGTGTCAGAATGGGGTTAACTTTAATTCATTTTAATCAGAATTTCACAAGGATCACAATAATGCAGTTAGGTTTTTCATTTGAGTAGCAAATTTCAGGGTTCATGGCAAAAACATTCTTTTTTCATTGATTGTTGGGAACGAAGTTTAAGACAACAATGTGTCTTTCAAACTTAGGTCATGTTTATAGTCAAAAGTCTTAGGAGGTTGAGACAATCATGTTGGTGTTGTGATTGTTGTGATTTGAGCAGTTGAATTTCAAGTCACTCCTAGTATTGGAGGTATAATGATGTATTTTTCCATGTACTTTCCTTTATTTTTGATGAGATGAATGAAGAGGCATCCCCACTATTGAAGCAGGGCCCAGAGACGTAGTCCACATTGGACAAACTTCGTTAACAAACTTTTGTGTGAATTCTCTTTATGGTCTCATTTATGTTGCTTCTTCTTTTAAGTGTCATTGTGTATATGGATTTTACATTCTCTTTCATGCAATTTTTCTAAGATTAACCGAAGAAAATATCTTAGATAATGTTGGTATCAGAGGCATATCAGATCACTGCTAGATTGTGGAATTATTTAAGGAGTTATACTTAGCCTTTGAAGGGTTTATTCACTTGTTTTGGCCAAGTCACAGGTACAAATCAAGTTCATGGAGTGTGGAGACCGCATTTTTCATTTATAATTATCATTGTCAACATTTAGAGGGGTTGCTTCGGTTCATATATTGTTGCTAATTCCCAACATTTCACTCATAAAAGACAGGCACTTCTTGCTAGTTCGTGGCATAAAAAGGAGGATCAATCTACTATAACCAGTGTATCCAACATGACCTCTTTTAACAGTTAGGAGAGGGGATATTCTAGCACTGTTATCATTCTCTTTCTCCTATCAAATTGTGCCACAATCAAGGCTATCCATTTGATTTTTAGAGTTGATTTTTGTTCCTGACAGGATGCTCTAGCTTATAATAAAAGGCTAGATTAATAAAATAGATCATGCTATATTTGTTGAGGTATTTATTGTGGTAATCTTTTTTTTTTGTATATTTTCTATGTGATCGTTGTGGTATAAATACTTCTTATGTGATTACATGCAAAATGTTTATCAAAATGTATATAAAATAAAGGTTTCTCATTTGATTACATGAAAAGGGTTTAAAGAAAAAATTACATGCAAAATGTCCCAAAAAAGAAAACTTCAATTAGAACAATTTAATAGAAAAGACTACACTCATTTATGAAGCACTAAACATAAATGCAATCCATAAATAAATGAATAAAAAAAATAGAATAGTTGAATACATAAATAAATGAATAAAAAAATAGAATAGTTGAATAAATCTATTATTACTAAGTATTCACCGATCATTTTTTTTTTTTGTAGGCTAAGGTGGTGCTCATTCTATTACTTCGATCAAAAAGAACATTACATCAGTTCATAAAACAGTATATGCCCGCCCTCTAGGGGAAACCAGGTCATAATGCCATCTGTAATTCTTGATAGCAGCCCAAAAAAAATATGTCCATAGTCTAATGGAATTTGCTAAATAGACGATGCAATCCTGAAACTTACTAAAACTATTACAAAAGCTACTGCCTTGAATGATATGCATTCTCCTATCTTTGACAAAAACAGAGCTAAAACCACAAAAATTATTGCCAGTTCTAAACATATCTTGAGTTAATCATGGTCCTTTGCAGGTTGCTGCAGCGCCTCTTCCGCTTGCTCCGGCTGGTCCCGAGTTAGCATGTTCTGGATGGTGTTCAGATTCTCCTCCATCCTCATCATAGCTTCATCTTGTTTCAGCATGGCAGCTCTCAGAAAACTCAGTTCCAGACGGATGTCTGGGCTTCCTTTAGCCAAATTCACCATCTCCTTCGCCACTTGCAGCAGCGCTTTGGCCAGGATTCCCTTCATCACCCAGTAGAGATGAAGGGACTGTTTATAAAGAGACATGCGACCTCTCGTTTGACCCGGGTCATGCAGCAGGAAAGTCCAGTCTTCAACTTCCTCATCAGACTGGTCTTGGGTGGCTTCTTCTTCAAGCTTCTGCATTACCTTACGAACCGCCTGGTTGGAAAAGCGAAGGAAAGCCTGTTCGGCTTTGCGCACACGGTCCGTCACAGTCTCTTTCATCTTCCTGCTCCTTCCCGGGCCCCGCCTGGACGTTTCCCGAACCTCCTTTCCCTGGTCTTTTCGTCCACGGGCTCTCTTGCTGGCCCTGTCCTCACCTTTGTCATCACCCGTTCCGCGCTTCCTCAACCCATAACGCCTAAACGTCATATCCTCAGCGCCCGCAGGGTTCGCGTTCGCCTGCTCAGTTCCTTCCTCAACCAGGTGCTCATGCTGGCGTCCGCTTTCCGTAGTCACATCCGGGATGATGTCATCCTCTGATTCGTCCTGAACCTCCCAAACAGAGAAGGAAGGCTCCTCCTGCATGAGGTTCTTGCCCTTTCTATCGCTGGTTTCCACCCCGACGCCCTGGTGCTCCATCGCCTGTCGCTGTCTCTGCCTAGTCTCCATAATTCCCAGGGGTTCGTCCCTCTTCAATCCCTGGTCTCCCGGACTGTTCGCTGCTGTTTTATGCTTCTCAATGTAGCCCGCCCCTCTTGCCCAAATAGTGACCTCTCGTAAATCCTTCACCATCAACCCGCTTCGATTATAAAGAGTATCATTTGCCGCGGGGACGCAAGAGATACCGGTTATCAAGTACCGCCGGTCACTCTCTGGTGAGCCACTACTCCCTGCCGTCTTGTCATTATTCATTCCTTCTGCTGTGAATCCTGAAGAGCCGTCTCCACCTCCAGTCATAGAACTGGCAATAATAACCTCGCATTGGGTGAACTGATTCCCAACCGTTTCACCTGCCACCGTAGTACTGTCACCCCGAGCTAAGTCCTTCGTCCTGCTGTCTGGCATGATGATTTCGATAAAACCTGATTTCATCCTAATCTTACATCTGACTCTCCACGAATCCCTATTAGTCCGATCCGCTGGACCGCGCATTATCCTCCGTGGCTTGAGCATGATCCATCTTGATGAGGTCTGCCAGCTCCTTCCACTCCTGATTATTTTCAATGGCTCTCCACTGACTATCAATTGAACTACCACGTCCATTGCAGCCTCGATTCGCCAACCAGTCTGCAACCTGATTCCCTTTTCGCCGCACATGACTTATGATGCTGTAGTTTATGCGTTTAATCAAACTGGCTATTTCTTGGACGATGCCTGCAGTCCTCCAACTTTTGGTTACTTTCTCCCATCCTTGTCCATTGTTGAGTCTCCTCAACATGTCCACAGCCAACTGCGAATCCCCTGTAATTTCTAGGTTGGTATAGCCATTCCTAATGGCAATTCGTAAACCTTGGTGCAGGGCCCAAAACTCAGCCTCATTATTGGTCATTTGTCCCCCCCATTCGGCATAGATCCACCTCACTTGATTGTTACTGTCTCTAAAGATCCCTCCAAATCCAGCGTCTCCCGGGTTGCCCTTCGAGGCCCCGTCAAAGTTGAGCTTCATAAATTGATCCCTTGGGTACGAGAATTTCTCTGGACTCTGAGTTCTCATATCATTGCTGGCCGAGCATTTGTAGTGAACCATTTCCAGTTTTAAATTAAGTTTGTTCAGAATACCTTGTTCTTCCGGAGTAGTCTTCCAGTCATCACTTTCCCATTTATCAACTAGGATGGTCTCCCTTGTATACTCTACCACCTGTGTCCAAACAACTTCTGAAGGTTTAGCCCCATTCTGGAATATCCTCCTATTCCGTTCTTTCCAAACCGTCCAGAGAATGAAAGTAGATATCAGGTTCCAAGCCCTCTGGACAACCCGGCAATGGAAAGTTTCCTTATTCCACTGAAAGATTGTATCCTTAAATTCTCTAATGTTGAACCCTGGTTTGTTGAACAATTGTTTAGTCGATATCCATAGTCGTTCAGTATATGGACATCGAATCAGCAGATGATCTCTATCCTCCTCGTCATTGTTGCATAGATGGCATTGTGAGGGGCCATTGAACCCCTTCTTGCGGATACGATCCCATGTCAAAATTTTATTCTTTGTGGCTAGCCAGACAAAAATAGACACCTTAGGCCACCAATTGGATTCCCATATAGACTTCCAATCCCAATTCCTGACTTCTCCATTTTGAGACCCCATTAGAAAATAGGCCTCTTTGGTAGAGAAAGTCCCCTTCATTGAACTCCCCCACCGAAGAATATCTTGCCCCTGGCGAACTCTGAGTTTCCTTGATCCCATTTCTTTTCGGTAAGCATCTTGGATATCAGAATTAAAACCCTGATCCCATTTTGTCGGCTCCTCCCAGACCCTCCAACCTTCCGGCGTATCATTTTCTTTCCAATAATCCTTTACTTTCGGTCTGTTCCCTGCAGTTTTGTCACGGACTTGGAGAAGGATTTGAATGTTGTTTAGCCTTTCTCGTTGTTGCCAGCTATCTTCCCAGAAGTTTGCCTCTGACCCTCCTCTGATTTCCCAGAAAGTGTGCTTGTCAATCAGATCTCTGTTTTGAGAGGCTAATTCCCAAATAGTGGAGCCTCGGGGAATTTCTTGTAGTCTTAAGATATCAACCGGAGAGTTGGGCATTCTGTATTTAGTCCTCCAAATAGTTTTCCAAAGATCGCTTCCTCCACTAAGCCATCTCCACCATAGCTTGGCTCCCAGGACCTTGTTTAGAATTTCTGGGTCTCTTAATCCTAACCCTCCTTGTTCTTTTCTTTCGATGAGTTGATTCCATGAGACCAGAGCCCACTTTTTCTTTTTATCAGCTCCACTCCATATGAATTTTCGGATAATTTCTCTGATTTTTGCACAAACCCCAGCAGGGGCAGCCATAATCGAGAGAGGATAGATAGGGATAGCCTGAAGAACCGACTTAGCAAGAATAACTCTTCCAGCAATATTCAGGACTCTGAACGTCCAATTGGCAATTTTGTTGTTAAGCTTGTCCAACACTCCCTGCCAGTTTTTCAACTTTTTAGAAGTGAAGTCAAGAATATTACCCAAGTATTTAGTGGGTAATTCCCCCCTTTTGAATCCCAGAATTCTGATTAGGTGGGATCTGACCTGTTCTATTGTGTTGAAGATGAAAACGCAGGATTTCTCTTTGTTGATTTCTAATCCCGAGGCAGCTGAAAATAGATCAAGGATCCTCTTTAAATTTTGGACTTCTCTTACCGTTGGCTCCCCGAACAGCATAATGTCATCAACAAATTGTTGATGGGTCAGGGGCAAATTGTTTCCCCAAATTTGCAAACCTTTAATTCTATTTGCTGTTCTTTCTTGTTTGATGAATCTCCCTAGTCCTTCAGCAGCTAGGATAAATAAAAAAGGGGACAGCGGATCACCTTGACGAATCCCTCTGGAGGCATTGAAAGTTTTTGAGGGGCTTCCATTAACCAGGATAGAGAAATGAGGAGTGGATATCAGATTGTGGATCCAAGCAATCCATCTTTGGTGAAAACCAAATCTTTCCAGGACTGTAGCAAGGTATTTCCAGTTTAGTCTATCATAAGCTTTGGATAAATCTAATTTTACCATCATACCTTTTTGCTTTTTAGCTTTCAAGGAGTGGATCACCTCCTGAGTTACAACAAGACCATCAAGTATCTGCCTGCCCTCAACGAAACCCGTTTGTTCAGCCGAGATTAAGTTGTTTAAAAGAGGTTTTAATCGTTTGGCAATCAAGGATGTGATTATTTTGTAAATGACATTGCACAGAGCTATAGGTCTAAAGCCATTAGCCTCCTCCAGGTTGTCTCCCTTAGGAATAAGAGCATAAAAGGTAGAGTTAAGAGCTGGCCATACCTTTTGATTTATTCTTGATTCCTCAACAAGCTCCAGAATTTCTTGTCCCAAGAAGTGCCAACCAGCCTGGTAAAAGTCCACAGTGAAGCCGTCCGGTCCAGGGGCTGTCCCTTTCTTCATTGTCTTCACAACTTCGTCCAGCTCCTCTAGGGTCGCGGCCCTCATGAGCGCTTTATTTTGGTCCTCTGTGACCAATCTAGGGATAGCAGAGCAGATCTCTTGTATGGCTCTCGTCCTGTCACCAGGAGGTTCGGTTAAAATTTCTTTATGGTGATCTGTCAATACTTGTTCAATTTCATTCTGTTCAACCACTCTTTCCCCATTTCTGTCCTTGATTGATAGTATTCTGTTTCCCTGCCTGTGCTTGACCATGGCCTGATGAAAGAATTTAGTGTTTCGTTCTCCCTCCCTCAGCCATTTTATCCTAGATTTTTGGCGCCATAGGATCTCCTCTTGCTTCCTCCTCTCTTCCAATCTACCAAGGATTACCCCTTCCTTGAGAGCGCTTTCTTCCGTTCTTCCTTCTAGAATTATCTTCTGTTGGAGATCAGTCATTTCCCCTTCCAGCTTCTGTTTATCCTCCAAAATGTTGCCAAATTCCTCTTTGTTCCATTTCTTGATTTTGCCTTTCAACTCTCTCAATTTTAGCTGGAACGTTTGCATTTTGCATCTGCCCTGACTATTACTTTGTTTCCACCATTTCTCGATTCTCTTGATGAACTCTGGGTCCCTTAGCCAGAAGGCTTCGAATCGGAAAGGCCTTTTTCCCTGAATCTTTTTGATGTCAATCTCTAATCGAATCGGCCAATGGTCAGATCCCAGAGCTGGAATGATCTTGGCTTCCACAAAAACATCTTTATTCATTATGGCTTCAGACACTAAAAATCTATCTAACCTGGAGGCAATTTGCTTTTTGCCCCCCCTTCTATTGTTCCAAGTGTATATCCCGTTAATGGTTTGGATATCCACTAGCCGGAGCTCTTCTATCATCTCATTAAATCTGTCCATAAAGTGATCCCTCCTTCTAATCCCTCCTTTTTTCTCTTCCATGGATCTGATCAGATTGAAATCTCCACCAATAATCCAAGCAGCTTCAGGGTACAGATTGCGGATCGCTTTAACACCGTTAATGAACTGTTCCTTATTCCCAGGGGTCGGGGGGCCATAAACTCCTGAGATAACTACCTGATGTTTGGTTCCCACAACCCTTCCCAGTCCAGAAAGGATTCCCCTCATACTCACCCAATTATCTATAGAAATGTCATTTGGGTTCCACAGGATTGCGAGTCCTCTTGCAAAGCCCGTTGCATCTTGCCCCATCACCTGATATGGTAACCTACTTTTTTCTATGATGTCTTCAAGTTGGTGAATCAAAATCTTTGTTTCCTGTAAAATCAGAATACTAGGTTTTTCTTTTTGTAACTTATCCTAGTATTCACCGATCATTTAAAATAAGCACCTATTATTATTTAATTATTGTAATAATATTCACATATCATCTAAAATAAACACTTCTTATATTTAAGCATTCTATTCGAAAAAATAATTGGACGTTTTCTTTCACCAACTTTGTGAATATGCTAGTGTTTCTTTTTCCCACTTTGGGAATATGCTAGTATTTAGATTGATGAAACAAAATATTCATAAAATATAATCTAATCTTATATAATATAATCGTATCTATATATCTATCTATCTAACTAACAAACATTATATTTCTATCTAACTAACTAACATTATATTTCTAAATGCGCTGTTGGCAAACATTCCTTGCATTCAAACAAAGCTCGCACGACTCATTAGATAATCGAGAAATATCTGTTTGGATGTTGTGATGACTCCGATGTGGAAAACACACAAAAAAAAAAAAATAACTTGTCTGCACTTTGTATCGTAAAGTTAATAAACCAAATATCGACAAGAAAATGTATTGTGAAAATCTAGAAAACTCCTTTCAAGTCACGTTTTTCTAATTCCATACAATGAAAAAAAACTCAAACAACTATATTCAAAGCCTCCCTACCAAAAAGGCACAAGAAGGAAGCAACCTCATTTCTCTTCCTTACAACATGAAAAAATTGTAATTAGGAAATGATAATACATGTTTGTTTTGTACACAAATAATCAAAAATGTGTTTTGTAGATTGCAAAGTCGAGATGATGAATGATTTTAACAGCTAACATTATACATTATCTTCAACCATGATTTTAGACCTTACAGACATTATACATTATCTTCGACCATTATTTTTTTTTGTTTCAAACTCCCATTTGAAGTATTGATACCATAAACCAAGTCCGCATGATGGAGACAATCACGATAATGATATGTACACCCAAGATTTAAATGAAATAGTAGATGGTGATAATTTTACCCCAGAACTATATAGGATGAACCCATAGATTTGGTTTTATATATGTAAATAACAAAGTCAAATAATCAATGTGGGGTCAACCAGAAAATGGATAACTTCATAAATTTTTTGGTAGACAAAGTCAACATTGTAGGAAGACATACAAAACTTCCATCAGATAAAAATATAAACAAGCTTAATCAATGTAACAACCATAAACCATCACCCGTAGAAATAATATAAAATAAATCATTTTTTATCATTTAATAATTATTACAATTCAGTCTAATTCACTATATGCCCTAAAAATTGCTCAAAACTATATGACTCTTTACTTGGAATATAACATTTTGTAGTAAATGGCGGAAAACATAGAAACATAGGTTTACAGTATTTGATGATAGTCGAATCACACCCGAATTAATTGTTATGATACCTTTTAAGATTATGATGTAAGCATATATGTACCTCGGGTTTATTGTAACAGTTGGGATCTCGAATTTTCCACTCAATGAACTCACCATTAACTCTAGCTTACTCAATATGGGACCCATGGTTCCATGGCAGTCCTTGATGATCGTTGGTCCAAACTAGAAGATTCTTGTTTTTCAGATGTGGTTAAGGGTAACTGCTCTATTCTCGGTCTCCCCTCTTGCATTATTGCTCCACCATCTTGCAGCCGTGATTTGACTACCAAAACCTAAGGTAATGAGGGTTCCAATTCGTGGACTGATACTGCAATTTGGTACTCTCTAAATCTTTGATTGTCATCCCTCTTGCAAAATGATTATTTTTTATGGCATTTGTCTTTGGTATCACTTTTTTCTCATTATGGAACACTTAAATAGGGTTTCTACTGCCACAAGTGATAGGATACTAAGAGGGTGGTCCATTAAAAGTTTATGTTGTTCTCTGCACTACGACGCCATGACAACCTTATAGTTTACACCCAAGTTCTTCATTCCTCACCCATACCTCATTTATTTTAGATTGTATATTTTCTTACAAGCTCATAACGGTTCTCTTCTAGAGCAACTAAATCATTTGGCTGCAGCAAACCTCTATTCTTCATGTCATGTGCATTTTTTTTGTTCCTCTTGCTTACCTAAGTAATTCCACTACAATTGTCTTTGTTATTAAATCATAAAGACTATGGCTAATTTTCACACTGCCACTTGCAAGCATGAGGAGGTTCCATATTGTTTTACTTCATAGTCATTTTGAATATTGTTATGCATGACTCTACAACATTCAACCCTTACCCAACATTTTATTATATTCCAGGTGTTATTCTATGTCGAATACTAAATCTTTGTTTGTTAAGGGTTGTGAGTCCACCCTCTAGTTTGTCACGCCCATGCTTAAGGCTCTGGTTGGTTAATAGTCCAAATCAAGTTTTGTAGAGTCTTATGCCTGTAGAGTCGAAATACCCTTAGAGGGTTTTTTTTTTCCTTATATCTTTTGTTTAACTTTCAAAGGTCATGCTACATTTAAGTAGTTACAATATTTTAAGAGAGTGTTTGATAGAGGAGGGGGTCTTTTCATCCCTACTATGAGTTTATTGTACTGAATCTACTATAAAATATTGTTTGAGTTTATGAGCCAAGGCTATTTGAATTCATGTATATTGTGCAAATGTGTCTCTTACAGATGTTGTTTTTCCCAATTGGTATATATGTATTAAAGGAATAGTTCATGATTTTTCTTGGTTAATTATCATGGTTCCAATTTTCAATTTGGGTTTTCACTATTGTCCATGATTATAGGAATTTTAAACAGATATTTGAACCATAATCCCTTGGACCTTACCAAGGGTTAATTCCATGATGGTTGACTGCATAATGGTACCATTTTCAAATTTCTATCATTAATATGTTCATGCTTTTGTCTTGCCTATATTTCCTTCTAAAAACTTAGTCTCAACAATTACAATTGTAACCAGCATAATAGATGGGACCCAACCCCATCGGGTTTTGTCCATACCATCTTTGGATAGAATACACTTATGCCTAGAAGAGGGGTTCTCCTCAAAACAAGGCTCTCACTCAAGTATGAGGCTAAACCACTTTAGTTAGTTATTTTGTTTACAATGAACATCATCAATTTGTTCTAGAATTTACCGAGGTGTATTTAAAGGTTGGTTCTCATTGCAGTTTTGTTTTATTTTTTCCTGTTTTATGTGCTATTCCAGTTTAAAGAACTAATTCCTTTACATACATCAGGGCCTTCTCTAACCCACCCAATCCCTTTATTTGACTAATATGCAAGAATAATTTTGAGAGACTAGATTCATAGTGTTCCTTCCCACTCCCTAGGGTTCCAAGTAACCCATACCACCCCTCCCCTCCCCCCCCCCCCCCCCACCCCCACCAATCCCCTTTTATTATCTTATTAAGAATAAGGGTACGTTTTCTCTTTACCTTTTCTTTTGACAAGAAAGGGAAAAACTATTCCAGGTCAGACTCTTTCAACCCATGGATCACTTACTCCTTTTATACATAGGAGGAATATTATAGTAAGGAAAAAAATGTAACTTAAATAAAAATTTCAACATAGTATCCATAACACATTTCCTTAATACAGTTAGTATTTTCATAGCATGAAAACATTTTTCCAACCTAGTAACCGTGGCACATTTCCTTAACACAGTTACATGCAAAGCTTTAATACTTTCAAGATTTTCATAGCAAAAACAAAATGTATACAACATTGCTAGTAAAAAGATTATCAATTCGAAATTTAGTGTACTTATCCACATACTCAAATTATTAGGGAATTAACAGGGGTAGAATCCTCTTCAACCCAATCAATGATATTAGAAATTACGTCCAAATCTCCCCCTGAGCCTCTTCAATTTTCCAGAGTTGTACCACAAACAATATTGATTATTGGACCTCAATACTCTTTGTCCAACCCAAAACTCTTAGCTTCAGAGTTGGTTCCAAACTAGCTCAATAACACCCTCACTTCACCTTGGAAGAGTCCTGCTCAAGGTTTCTTTCTTTCTTCCTTCTAGACACAAGCTTCCTTATTGTTCTACCTTCCTTGGCCCTTTTTCCCAAAGTGATATCTTTTTATCTCTATGGGTGTATGATATAACTATCCAAACTACTTGAAAATTTTAAATATTTTCTTTGTAAGGTATTTCCCCATAATCCCATAATTGAGTATAACATTTATTTTTTTAAGAAAATAAACATAGGCTTTAACTTCTTAGAGTTTGAGTTTTTTTCTTTATTTTATCTTTTACTACTAAAACTTACCAAGTTTTTGCATAGTAAAGTAAATGAAAATATTTATACAGCTAGGGAGGGTGTTACATCTTCCCCCCCACCCTTGAGTGAAACACCATCCTCAGTGTTCCTTCTTTCCCTTTGAACAGGTCTGGGTAAACTTCTCACATGAAGCTATCATCGTCCCAGGTGGCCTTACTCGAATAGCTCACTTCCGTAATTTTGTTTATCTCCGATCGAGGATTCTCAGGGGTTATACCAGGAAATCTTTGTTCATCTTGACCTATTCAACATTATACAATGTCATTAATACATATGAATTTCAGTAATTATTATCAGATAATATACAATTCCATTATTTTTTCTCACCTGTACATCTTACCAATTTATAAAATGTATAGAGTCATACACATATTTATTTAATAAAGAGACAAGAAACACATTATTGACTCGTATATGGTTGGGTAACATCATCTGGTATGCAACAGGTCCAATTCTTTCCAAAATTTGGAAGGGTCCACAATATCAAGGGTCTAATTTTGCACACCCATCCCATTGTAAAGTGCTCTTTCTGGGTTTTACTCAAATGTATACATGGTCCCATACTTGATATTCCTTTTAGGTCCTCTTCCTATCTGCATAATATTTTTGTCTATCTTGAGCAACCTTCAGATTCTACTAGACTTTTATCACAATTTGCTCCATTTCTGCGAGCATGTCTGGTCCCAAAAGTAGTTTATCCTCTATATTGTTCCAATTAACCTATGTTTTACAACTTATTCTGTATAGAACCTTAAAAGGAATCACCTTAAGTGATTCATGATAGCTATTGTTGTAAGCGAACACCACCAAATGTATGTATTCCTCCAATTTACTTGGTTGTTGCATTATATGTATCTGTAGCATATATTCCAACACTTGATTCATCCACTCAGTTTTTCCATGTGTCTACGACTGGTACGCGGTACTAAAATGAACTTGTGTTCCCAAACCAGTGAAAAGGGTCTTCCAAAATACTGATGTAAACTTGACATATCTATCCGAAATCACTACTTCGACATTCCATGCAGCCTAAAGATTCCTTGCATAAATATATTTGCAATTAGTATAGTTTTATATGTGGATTGTAGAGGAATGAAATGAGTTTATTTTCTTAATTTATCAATTACCACCATAATTAAATCGTTTTGCCTTTTAGTTTTTTGTAAACTGGTTATAAAATATAAAGTAATAACCTCTCATTTCCATTCCAGAATCGGTAATGGGTGGAGCAAACCAATTGAGTGTTGGTGTTCCGCTTTAACTTGTTAAAATTCCAGGCATTTAGCTAAATACTCAGTGATGTCCTTTCTCATTCCATGCCAAAAATAATTTATTTTTATAGTAGAAAATAATTTATGATATCTAGGATGGGAAGCATAGGGGCTTCTATGGAATTCGTCCAAAATTAGTTTCCTTATAGTCATTTGGTTAGGTACATATATCATTCCTATAAAGGTCAATAGTTCGTCATTATTTATACCAAAATTTGACTGATTTTCAAGGCTATTAGCTTGGTTAGCTTGCTTTCACATAAACATATATTATGGGTATCAAATCGCAGCTTCCTTGATCTGATTTGAAAAATCAAATTCCACCTTACTATATGAAATTTCATATATATAATGTAGCTTTCTGCTTAATGCATCAAACAGCCAGTTTTCCTTTCCTTTTATATATTTGATATCAAAATCAAATTCACTTACAAAGTTTATCCACCTGGCTTGTCATGCATCAAGATTAGGTTGTTGGAAGAAACTAGTTAGGCTTCTATGGTTAGTCATTAACACAAACTGTTTACCCAATGAATAATGTCTTCATACTTTCAGGGCATGCACCACAACAATTTATTCCATATCATAAGCAGAATATATTTGCTCATGTTCTTTTAATTTTTGGGATTCATAAGAAATTACCTTGCCTTCTTGAATTAATACTCCTCCCACTCCTTCTTGACATGCATCAGTGCAAACGAAAAACTCCTTCTTTGGATCTGCAATCTTCAATACCAGGGCTGAAGTTAGAAAATGTTTTAGTTGTTCAAATCTATGCTAACACTCAATAATCCACCTAAAATATCTATTGAGTTGTATTATATTTTTTCCATGACTAGCCCACCTAGTTAATCGGAGGGTTAGAGTGGGGGAAGAGCACCCCCTTTGTTGTGCCAATTGCGCAACGAGAGGGTCACAGGGGGGCCAGTAGTCCCCATGTCCAGGGGGTTTGAAGGGGGCAGGTAGTCCCCCTCTATGGGGTCCAGGGCAGCACCCCGGGGAAAATTGGTTTGGACCCTATATTAGGTTGGGCAAACCTACCTATGGTTTTGTGCATGGTTTTCGTACATGGTTTTGGGTGCGATGGTTTTTGGTCCATGGTATTGGATGCTTCGGCATGTGTATATATGTATTATAACATTGAAAGGAATATAATGAAAAATCAATCTGGTAGTCCCAATTTTGGGATCCAGGGGAAAATATTTGTGTATATGTGTTTTATGTGTTATGCTCTCACGTTGTTTTTTTTTTGTGTTTTAGAATTCGTATGCAAGTAATTTCTATATGGGGTTAAAACCTACAATCTCTTCCTTTCTTCTACAAAGAAGTGATAGGATATGCTATTCTAGAGAACACCTCAATGAAACAATGGTAATATCAAGACAAGCCTATAAAATATCAAATATCGGTGACATTACTGGGAATAGACCACTCCATAATGGTTTTGATTTTCTCAAGATCAACAACTATCCCTTCCACAGAAATTATATGCTCCAATATTGTATTTAATTCTTATCAAAGTCACATTTATTGTACTTGGTGTATAGCTGATTCCCTCACAATATTTGCAAAACTATTTGCAAATGTTTCTTGTGCTCCTCCAAAACCCTTGAATATTGAGTATGTCATCAATAAAAATGAGAAAAAAGTTATCAAGATAAGGATGGAAAATTCCATTCGTGAGGCTCACAAATTTTGCGGGGTCATTGGTAATCCCAAAGGGTAGAACCACAAATTCATAATTCCCATACTGCGTATTAAAAGTTTCCTTAGGAATATCTTCTTCTCATACCCTTATTTGATGATAACTTGATCGTAGATCAGTATTGGAAAATACCATGGCACCTTTGACTTGATCGAATAAATCATCAATCCTTGGCAATAGGTATTTATTCTTAATAGTTAACTTATTAAATACACTGTCTCATAGTACCATCCTTTTTCCTTATAAACAACATAAGAGCGCCCTAGAGTGGTACACTCGGGTGAATATATCCTTTTTCAAGCAGCTCTTGCCGCTGCATTTTCAACTCGGTTAATTCAAGTATGCTTATTCGATAAGGAGTCTTTGATGCAAGTGAAACCCTTGAAAGTAATTCTATGGTAACATCTTTGTCCCACTTGGGAGGTAATCCAAGAATCTCTTCCAAAAACACATCCACAAAATCTTGAACAATTGGCAAGTTTCCTAAAGTAATAGTCATACATTTTGAGTTGGAATACCCTACTTGCACAACATATATTTGACATCATTTTCAAATACACTTGCCTAAATGGGAGGTAGTGAATGGTTGCAACCTGATGGGTCTCTTGACCCCTTGGATCTCTTGTCTCATACCCTCCTCAGTAAGGTAACTGGTGGTTTTATCCTTGTAGTTTACTAGGGAATAATGCTCTTCTGACCAATCCATGCCAATCAAGATATAGTATGATCCTAAGATTAACATATTTAGATTTGCATTTATTTGATGGCTAGTTATTTCTACAGGGCGTTCATCTAATTTCACTGACACCCTTCCTTTTTCCCCAGTGGCCAATTGTACCAGCCAAGGGTTTTTAAATTTATGAGTTTGTAAATGGAAAAGTTCTACAATTTTTGGATGGATATAACTCAAGCTTGCTCTTGGATCTATCATATTAGAGACAACATGGTTATACATATTTCCTTTGAACTCAATCATGGCCGACTGATACTCAAGTTGATGGTCATCCAAAGCAGTGTTAATTCATGTTATACTTTTGGCCACCTCACCCATGGTAGAATCCTCCTGAATATTAGAAGTTTGTTTTGTCTTAGCGCGATAGGGGAATTTTTTGTAGTAATGAGGTTTCCCTCAGCCCCAACATGCAATGGAGGTTGCTGAGATTGATTTTCCCTAGGTTTTCTAGATACTTCTATTTTTTTAGTTTCGTTATGTGGCTTGATTTTCTATTGACTCCTCCTCACAGATTTTTTAAACTGTCCCCTAAATTCATTTTTATTATTTACGCTTTAGCATTTTTTTATGCAAGGGGAGTTTTTCTTCCCTTTCTTATTGGGCCAATTCTCACTTCCTTCCCCTTTCTGTTTCATCTTCTAGTCACAAATCCATTCCTTTCAAATTATTTCCTCCATGGTCTTAGGATTATTGAATTCTAGGCGCTCTTTCATATATACTGGTAAACTACTCATAGAATGTTGTACCTTACCCTTTTCCTCATGTATATAAGGCACATATCTCAATAAATATGTAACCTTTGTCACAAAGTCGTCCATGGACAATTGTCCCAGTTGAAGGTCATGGGATTCCTTCGCCTTATCATCATAAAACTATTTAATCAAGTACTTCTCCTTAAAGTATTTTTGAAACTCACTCCAATTCACTCTCTACTCATCAACTGCATGGACTGTTTTGATCTCTTACCACCATAGTGTGGCTTTGTTGGGTTGTGTTATATTCTTTCCACGACTAGGCCACGTAGTTACCTCGGGGGTTAGAAGGGGGTCGGAGCCCTCCCTCATTGTGTTGATTGTGTAGCGAGGGGAGTCACGGGGGGTTTGAGGGGTGCAGGTAACCCCACTCTATGGGGTCCAGGGCATCTCCCCAGAAAATTTTGTTTTTGGACCCTATATTAGGTTGGGCGGACCTACCTATGGTTTTGTGCATGATTTTTCGCACATGGCTTTGGACGCAATGGTTTTCGGTCCATGGTTTTGGATGCGATGGTTTTCGGTCCATGGTTTTGGACGTGATGGTTTTCGGTCCATGGTATTGGATGCTTTGGCATGTATAAATATGTATTGTAACATTGAAAGGAACATAATGAAAAATCAAGCTGGTAGTCCCAGTTTTGGGATCTAGGGGAAATCTCTGTGTATATATGGTTTATGTGTTATGCTCTCGCATTGTTCATTTTCTATGTTTTAGAATTCATATGAAGGTAATTTTTGTACGGGGTTAAAACCTACATTTGGTATCAAATTTGTTTTGGCTTTAAGGGGACGCCTTTGTTGCTGAGGGTTTCGTTTGAGCCTGTGGTAGACCTTGTTCAGCGGGAGATCTACGAGATCGATTCTAGCGGTGAAAGAAGATGGTGAGCAGTGGAAAGATAGAGATCGATAAAGTTAATGGTCAGAGTTTTGAGTTGTGGAAACTCAAGATGGAGGATATGTTGGTGGATAAAGATCAATTGATCGTGGTAGATCCAGGTACTAAACCAATGTGAGTGCCCGATGAAGAATGGAAGAAGTTAGATCGGAAGGCAAAGAGCACAATATGATTGTGTGTTTCAGATTCAGTATTGTTGAACGTATTAGGGGAAGCTATGGCTAAGGCTTTGTGGGACAAGTTAGGGACTTTGTACCAATCTAAGTCTCTAGTGAATAAATTGTTCCTGTGGAAAAAGTTGTATAACTTGAAGAAGAAAGATGGAGACTCGGTGACAGAGCATCTGAATGCATTTAATACTATGGTAAGTGAGTTATTATCTGTTGATATTAAAATTTCAGATGAAAATAAGTGCATCAGCTTATTGTGTTCTATACCAGCTTCGTGGGATAGTATAGTTATTACAATAGGTAGCAATACATTTGCCTTGCAGTTTGATGAAATAGTCTCATCCTTGCTGACGGAGGAGATGAGATGGAAAAATATGGAGAGGCAGAATGGTGATGCCTTGTCTGTACGAGGATAGTCCAAGAGCAAAAACAAAAATAATTCATTGAGTGGGAGATATAAATCTAGAGGGAGATCTGAATCTCCAGGAAAACCTATAAAGGTGGTGTGCTGGAAATGCGAAAAGGAAGGGCACTACAAAAGGGACTGTAAATATAAAGCTCCTGATAAAGGAAAGGGGTTTGATGATTCTCTTTCTGCAGAGGTGAAAACCACCTCAGAAAAAGGTGGGGATGTGTACTTGGCTTCGTCAAGTACACATGTAGATCATGAGGCATGGCTGATTGAGTCAGATGCAACATTTCACTTCACTCTACATAGAGAGTAGTTCTACAAGTATGAGAAATAAGATGGTGGTAATGTCTTCTTGGGGGATGACAAGAAGGCTAGAATCGTTGGTTGCAGAAAAGTAAAGTTGAAGTTACAAGGTGGAAGGGTTAGAACACTTCCAAGTGTTTTGCATATTCCTGCATTAGCCAGAAATCTGATTTTTGTAAGCAAGCTGGATGATGTAGATGTAAAAACAATGTTCGAGAAGGATACTTGCAAGATGGTTCGAGGGGTACTGGTATTAATGCGGGGAGTTCGAATTGCAACTTTGTACAAGCTGCAAGGTATCACTGTTATTGATGGGCGTAAAAGTTATGTGGTTCCTGAAAGTGGAGCAAAAAATCTAGTGGTCTCTGGAGAGAAGACCATGCAATGGCATCAAAGGCTTGGACATATTGGAGAGAAGGGCCTTTGAATACTTCATGGTAAAGGTATGGTAGAAGGTATGAGTAATAGCTCTCTGGATTTTTATTTATGTGAAAATTGTGTATATGGGAAGTAGAATGAGGTGAGTTTCCCCTCTAGTGGTAAGAGGAAGAAACAGATATTAGAGTTTGTGCACAGTGATGTGTTTGGACCTATGAAGGTTCCATCACTGGGTAAGCCTGCATACTATGTATCATTTATAGATGACTTCTCAAGGAATTCATGGATATATTTCCTTAAGAAGAAATCTAAGGTCTTTGACAGATTTAAAGAATTTAAGGCTCCGGTGGAAAACCAGACAGAGAAGAAAATAAAGGTGTCGAAGACAGATAACAGTGGAGAGTTTTGCAATAAGGAATTTGAAGAATTCTATAAGAAGTGTGGTATAAAATGACAGAAGACTACTCCATATACACCTCAGCAAAATGGAGTGCAGAAAGAATGAACAAGATGTTGATGGAAAGGGCAAGAAGCATGCTCAGTGGTGCCAAGTTAGGATAGGAATTCTGCGCAGAGGCGTTGGAGACAACATGTTACCTGGTCAATAGATCACCTTCATCAATGTTGGAGGATAAGACTCCACAAGAGGTATGGACTGGTAAGAAACCCTTTCTTTCACATTTGAGGGTATTTGGATGTGATGCATATGTACATGTTCCAAAGAAGAAATGAACCAAGTTGGATAGTAAATCTAAAAAGCTCATCTTTATTGGGTATAAGGATGGTTTAAAGGGTTATAAGCTTTGGAACCCAATAACAAGGAAGGTTGTGTATAGCCGAGATGTGGTGTTTAGAGAGGTGAAAGATGTTATTAAACATGAAGTCCATCCAAAGGAACCTGAAAAGATAGTGTTTGAGCTAAAGGAGGAAGAATAAGACTCTACGGCAGAGGAGGAATCAGAAGATGAAGAGCCACAAACTCGAGGTGTGAGAAGATCAGTTCAAGAAAGAAGGCAGATAGAAAGGTATAGTCCATATGCTTTCTGTTCAAATTTTGCTTTATCTATTACTGATAATGATCCCAGAACTGTGAATGAAGTAGTAGATTTAGAGGATGGAAAACTCTGGAAAGATGCCATGATTGATGAAATGGCATCTTTGCACAAAAATAAGGCTTGGTATCTGGTGGAGTTTCCAGTAGGAAGGAAACCCATTGGTAGCAAATGGGTGTTCAAGAAGAAGACAAATGCAGAAGGAAAGGTGGAGAAATACAAAGCTCGATTGGTAGCAAAAGGTTATTCCCAGGTGCCAGGAATTGATTTTGGTGATATTTTTTCTCATGTTGCCAAGGTAACTTCTATTAGATTACTTTTATCTCTTGCTACTGCTTTTGATTTTGAGGTAGGACAGATGGATGTGAAGACAACATTTCTTCACGGGGATCTAGAAGAGGAGATCTACATGAAGCAACCTGAAGGCTTTGCAGTGAAAGGTAAGAAATAATTGGTATGCAAGTTAAAGAAGTCTCTGTATGGATTAAAACAGTCGCCAAGGATGTGGTATCAGAAATTTGATTCATTATACGAGGACTTGGATTCACCAGAAGAAAAGCATATCACTGTGTGTATTTTAAATTAATTAGTGACCTTGTTATTTATCTCGTCTTGTATGTGGATGATATGTTGCTGGTTGGAAATGACAAAGAAATTATCCAGGATTTGAATAGCCATTTTTCCTCCAAATTCAACATGAAAGATCTTAGTGCTGCAAACTATATTTTGGGCATAGAAATTAAAAGAGATCGAACAAAGAGGAAGCTCTGGTTAAACCAGAGGAAGTATGTCGAGACAATATTGCAGAGGTTTAATATGCAGGATAGTAAACTGGTGAAGGTTCCTATTCCTGTAGGTGTAAAGTTATCCGCTGAATAGTGTCCCAAGACACAAGAAGAGGAAGAGGACATGTCACGTGTTCCATTTGCAAGTGCAGTCGGTAGCTTGATGTATGAGATGGTTTGTACTAGACCAAAAATTGCACATGCAGTGGGAGTATTAAGTAGGTTTATGTCAAAACCAGGGAAGGAGCACGGGACAACAGTGAAACGGGTTTTCAGGTATTTGCGTGGCACTAGTGATTATGGTTTGTGCTACCAAGGAAGACCAAGATTGGACAGAGTGTTAGATATTCATGGCTTTGTTGATGCAGACTGGGCTTGAGATCTGGATCGGATAAGATCTACAAGTGGGTATGTGTTTAACCTATTTGAGGGTGCAGTCAGTTGGATGAGTAAGAAACAATATGTAGTGGCACTATCAAATACAGAGGCCAAATACATGGTAGCCACTCATGCAAGCAAGGAAGAAGTTTGGCTTCAGAGAATGTGTTCAAGTATGGGGTTAGTACAGGGAGCTATAAGGATAGAGTGTGACAACCAAAGTGCAATTTCTTAGCAAAGAACCCTGCATATCATTCAAAGACAAAGCACATTGATGTTCAGTATCACTTTGTGAGGGATATGATAGAATACAAAAAGGTGTTGCTGGTAAATGTGGACACTTTGAAGAATACTGCAGATGCATTGACAAAATCTATGAGCTCTGAGAAGTTCTCTTGGTGTAGAGAAACAATGGGCATTGTAGGGCTGGATAAATGACTAAGGTATCTTGTGGCCCCCTATGGAAAGAAAAAAAACAAGTGGGATAATGTTGGGTTGTGTTATATTCTTTCCACGACTAGCCCACATAGTTAACCAAGGGGTTAGAAGTGGGGCGTAGCCCCCCCTTCGTTGCGCCAATTGCATAGTGGGGGGAGTCACAAGGGGTTTGAGGGGTGTAGGTAACCCCACTCTATGGGATCTGGGGCAGCGCCCCGAAAAATTTTGTTTTTGGACCCTATATTAAGTTGGGCGAACCTACCTATGGTTTTGTGCATGATTTTTCGCACACGGTTTTGGACGCGATGGTTTTCGGTCCATGGTTTTGGATACAATGGTTTTCGATCCATGGTATTGGATGCTTCGGCATGTATAAATATGTATTATAACATTGAAAGGAACATAATGAAAAATCAAGCTGGTAGTCTCGGTTTTGGGATCCAGGGGAAAATCTCTGTGTATATGTGTTTTATGTGTTATGCTCTCTCATTGTTTATTTTCTATGTTTTAGAATTCGTATGCAGGTAATTTCTGCACAAGGCTAAAACCTACAGGCTTTCCGTTAGAGCTGGTAAAAACTAATCTTGCCTTTATGTTGTCATTATACTCATATATCTGAAAATACTTGTTCATGTTAATCAATCAAGCTTCAACGACTTCCTCTACCTCCCCATCAAAGGTTGGGGGTTTATTTTTTTTTAATTCTCCTTGTAATTCCACTTTCTACTTTTTATTTTTCTTAGGGGTGGAGGGATTATCATATTCTTCTTCGTTTGCATAGTCTTCATTCTTATCTCCTCCTGGTCACTAAGTGTGACTCCTCACATGTATATTCTCATCTCCCAACCTCTACTCTTCCTCTCTGTTTTCATTACCTGAACTTGGTATGGATTGTCTATGGTTCTATCAATCAGAGAGGCTCCTTGGGATTATTTCATGATCTTGCATCAATCTCTCATTATCTTCCCATAGATGAACCATTTCAACTTTTAGCTGTTGAAGTATTTCCAAAAGCATGGTAGTGGGGTTTTGGTATTCTCCTCTTAATTGTACCCAAATCTGGGTTAACTCCTGCAATGGGTTAGGACCAGTGTCTATTGTTGGTCTTACCAGTTAAGCACCCACAACTCCTCTCTTCATGGTGCCTTCTTTGTGAACACAACATATTCAAAATTGTTATTTGATTACCCAAATAGGCCACAATTTTGCAACTTGGCTTTGATACCACTTGTAAAAACCAGATACCATCACACATAAAAAATTATTTTTAATTTTACCATTTAATAACTATTATGATTCAGTCTATTTCACTATATGCCTTATCAATTTCTTAGAATTATATGACTCTTTACTTGGAATATAACATTTTGTAGTAAATTGCGGTGAACATAGCAACATATGTGTATAGTCTTTGATGACAGTCAGATCACACCCGAATTTATTGTTATGATACCTTTTAAGATTATGATGTATTCATACTTGTACCTCGGGTTTATTGTGACATATGGGTTCTCTAATTTTCCTCTCAATGAACTCAGCATTAACTTCAGCTTACTCTATATGGGACACCTGGTTCCATGGCATCCCTTGATGATCCCTGGTGAAAATCAGACGATTTTCATTTTTCAGATCTAGTTAAGCGTAACCGCTTTGTTTTCGAGCTCCCCTCCCACGTTTTCGCTCCACCATCTTGCAACTGCAGTTTAGCTATCAAACCCTGAGGCAACGAGGGTTCCAATGTCTGGACTGATACCACAATTTGGTACTCTCTAAAGCTTTTTTTGTCATCCCTCTTGTAGAATGATTATTGTTCTTTGGTATCATTGTTTTTCTCATTCTAGAAGATTTACCGAGGGTTTTTACTGCCACAGGTGATAGGATACTCAAAGAGTGGTCCGTCAAAGGGTTCTTATTTTCTTTTCACTCTTGTGCCATGTCAACCTTATAGGTAACAACCAAGTTCTTCATTCCTTGCCCATCTCTTGTTTCTTTTAGATTGTTTATTTTCCTACAAGCTTGGAATGGTTCTCTTCTAGAGCAGGTAAGTCGTTTGGCTATGCCAAACTTATATTCTTCATGTGAGAAGAATTTATGTTGTTCCTCTTGCTTACCTAGGTAAATCCACTATTGTTGTCTTTATTATCAATTCAGAAATATTATGGCTAATTTTCACGCTGCCACCTACAGGTATGAGGGGATTCCATATTGCTTTACTTCACAGTCATTCTGAATATTGTTACACATGACTCTGCGGCAATCAACCCTTAACTAGTATTTTATTATGTTCTAGGTATTGTTCTATGTCAAATACTAAATCTTTTTTTGTTAAGGGTTGTGATTCCACTCTCTAGTTTGTCAGGCCCATGCTTAAGGCCCTAGTCGGTTAATAATCTAAATCAATTTTGGTCGAGTCTTATGCCTGTAGAATCGAAATACCCTTAGAGGGTTTTTTTTTTCTTATCTCATTTGTTTAATTGTTAAAGGTCATGCTACATTTAAGTAGTTACAGTATTTTAAGAGAGTCTTGGATAGAGGAGGGGGCTTGTTTTGCTCTACTATGAGCTTATTGTACTGAATCTGATATAAAATATTGTTTGAGGTTATGAGCCAAAGCAATTTGAATTCATGTATATTGTGTGAATGTGTCTCTTACAGATGTTGCTTTTCCCAATTGGTATATATGTATTAAAGGATAGTTCAAGAATTTTCTTAGTTAATTATCATGGTTCCAATGTTCAACTTGAGTTTTCACTATTGTCCACATTTACAGGCATTTTAATCAAATCTTTAAATTGTAATCCCTTGGACCTTACCAAGGGTTAATTCTATGATGATTGACTAGATAACAACATGGTTGTCTATTTTTTATTATTAATTTATTCATGTTAATGTGTTTTCTGTATTTCCTTCCTAAAACTTAGTCTCAACAATTACAATTGTACCAAGTAAGATAGACAAGACCCCGACCCACCACTAGTTTTTGTCCATACCAACTCTGGATATAATACACTTATGCATAGAAGTGGGAATGTCCTCAAAACGGGCCTTTGGCTTAATTTTAAGGCTAACCTACTTTAGTTAGTTATTTTGTTTACAAAGCACATCATTAATTTATTCTACGCTATTCCTTTTGACAAGAAAGGGAAAAACTATTTCAGACCCTTTCAATCCACGGATCACTTACTCCTTTTATACACAAGAGGACTATTACAATGAGGACAAAAAATGTAACTTATATAAACATTTCCAACACAGTATCTGTAGCACATTTCTTTAATACAATTAGTATTTTCATAACTAGAAAACACATCTCCAACACAGTAATTGTGGCACATTTCCTTAACAGAGTTACATGCAAAGATTTAATACTTTCAAGATTTTCATAGCAGAAATAAAATGTATACAAAATTGTGTACTTATCTTCATACTCAAATTATTAGAGAATTAACAGGGATAGAAACTCTTCCATCCCATTAGTGAGATTGGCAATTACGTCCAAATCTCCCCGTGAGCTTCTTCAATTTTCGAGAGTTGTATCATAGGCAATATCTATTTTTAGACCTCAAGACTCTTTGTCAAGTCAAGAACTCTTAGAACTCTTAGCTTCAGGGTAAACTAAGGGTTTCCACTAGTTCCTGACCAGCTCAAGAACACCCTCTTCACCTTGGCAGCTTCGTGCTCAAGGTTTATTTTATTTCTTTCCTCCTTCTAGCCTCATGCTTCCTCCTCGTTCTACCTTGGTCATTTTTCCCAAAGTGAGATCTTTTCATCTCTATGGGAGGAGGATAGAATTGTCTCAACTACTTGGAAAAATTAAAGATTTTATTTGAAGGCCTTTTTTCGTAAATCCAAAATTGTGTATAACATTTATTTATTTTTTAAGAAAACAAACATAGGCTTAGGCTTTAACTTCCTAGAGTTTGTGTTTTTTTCTTGATTTTATCTTTTACTACTAAAACTTACCAAATTTCTGCATAGTAAAATAAATAACAATATTTACACCAGCAAGAAAGATGTTACCATCAAAGCATAAGTTCAACACAAATATGGAATTAAAAGTTTATACATGAATAAATATGAACTCACCGAGGGCTAACCATGGGAGTCCCACATTGCCTTATTCCTCTGTATAATACGTGAACTCTAATATTTCATAATGTCACACGCAGTTTCCTCCATATAACACATGAACTCTAATATTTCACAATGCTACGCGGAGTGAAGAGGAAAAGGATTTAGATCTAAATGGGGATACATAAGCAAATGGTTTATGACAAGTAAGAATTCAAAATTGTCTATCTCAAAATGCAAAAATTGATAATATTAAAGACACTAAAATATAGCCTTGTGCAAAGAGAATAATACCAAGACATAGTTACAGAATTATCTATCTCAACTTAGTTGAATTTTTATAGCAGAAGTTTGTATTGGAGGGAAGTCTAAATCTGGATAGATCCAAACACTCCATATGCCAACTTTACACAAATAATCAACCATCAGCCAAGATGTTGATGTTCACAAAGATAGAGCTTAAGAAATTTACAGGGGTTGAACCAATGATTAAACGAAGACTAAACCCTCCATTAATTTACTATATATTTACATTTAATGGTAGAAGACGACGACTTCATGCTATTTCAATGTTTCACAACACAGATAGAGCTGACATGGGCTCTGAAGAATGATATAAATATGTTGTATGGGTTTTTTCCAAAGAAATATATTGCATATGATATATCGCAATACTATACAGAAATAATCAGACTCCTCTCATAAGCATTTCCTGGTAGCGCTCCAGCGATCGTAGTCGCTCTATTTCCCATTTCTGATGGATCTTGGCAATGAATTCTTCCGCTAATTTGTCAACATCCGCATCCGCAAATTGATCCGTGTGTTTTCTCACATTATCTGCGTTACTAATTTGTCCTGCGTTATTACCAACGCCAACAGTGGTCTCTTTATTTACATCTCCAGCTTCTTCTGTTCTCTGCACCGCTGATTGACCAACTGTAATTAGGTCTGCTTTTACCCACGAAGAAGACGACATCGAGGCCGACATTGAAGAAAGGAATTGCCTTTCAGATTGCATATTATAACGCAGAAGCGATTGATAACGTTTAACGATTGGTGGTGCTCACGAAAAGTTTATTTACGGCGCTCTGCCTGTCAGTGAGAGTTGTGCGCGCAGTTATATGTATGTCCCGGAATGAAATCTTAATGGCCACGAACGTTATAAATAGGTAGAGATGGGAATGAAATCTTAGTGGCGACGAAAGCTATAGAATAGATAGCGATTGTTTACTGGGTCGAATGACAGCTTCTACGTGTTGCACTCGGTTACGCAAATAATATGAATACCCATTCAGTCATATTATAAGCTTGGTGTGCATAGTTTTTCAGAGTATTGACTTGGCATTAACCAGGAACGTTGAATAGTATTTAGAAACAGAGTTGTCCTCCAATTATTTTTCAGATATGGATTAACCAAGCGAATGTTGAATAGGCAACACAAAAATAGGAAGGATCCTTCTGGGTCGACTATATTCTCTATAAATACTTCATTTCTCAATTGTATTTATATATATATATATATTTATATATATATATATATATATATATATATATATATATATTTAATTTTACTAATTATAAAAAATTAAGGTGTTATATATATCGATTGATATTTAGTTATATAAAAAATTAAGGTGTTATATATATTGATTGATATTTAGTTATATAGATGTTTTGTTATATATATATATATAATTGAAAAGCAAAAAAATATAATCATTTTAAGATAAAATTCTCAAACTTTTTTATTTTAAATATTTCATAAATTTTATAGAAATTAAATTTCTATCATTTATCTATTAATTAATATTATTTAAATTATAAATTAAAAAATATATTTTAAAATAAACACAATTATCATAATGATACTTAATTTAATTATTGTGAAATTAAAATTTTTATATTAATTTTTTTAAACAAAATATTTATATTATTTAAAAGGTAATCATTTTATTTTATTTTATTATTATTATATATATATATATATATATAATTTAAAAATTAAGAAGATTCTATGTTTAAAGTTATTTTTTTAAATATATTTATTTTATATATTAATTTATATTATTATTTAATGATGATGATGATGATTAAGTCATTCTTCAAAATCTTGTTTCTGTGATCAAAGAGCAGCAAAAGAAGCATTCCAATAAGGCTACGAAGATCAGTATTGCAGCAAAGATGAAACTGAGATCGAACGTGGTTGTAGGCAAGGCACTCTAAGAGGAAGTCATTTTCATCCTCGATATTCATATTGTCACAAAGGTGGCAGATCCTTTCCATCCATGGTGTTTTAGGAACTGCTGAATGGCTCGTTTCACTATGCAGCTCATGAGAGTTCGTTCTAATCTTGGCTATATTAATTTTCTTCTTTGAGCTAGTTAAAACCGAGAGATACTTTTGATTTTCTAGGGTGGGGTTGATGACCTCCTTATAAAATCTTAATTTTCTTTTAGTTGCTAAATCTTTCTCACACCACATTTTTTCTTTGAACTTAGAAGTAACAATATTTTTAATGTTATTAATGTTTTGTAATGCAACATTCTAGTCTCTCCCAATGGTTTAACCATGCCCTCTTGTCTTTATACCAACCTTGTTTGAGCCTAAGGTGGTTTTGGCTGGAATTTAAAGCTAGGTTAGGAAGTCTATGGTCTCCTATGTCATTGAGTTTGTGCTTGTACAACACAAGCCTAGTCATAGCTAGGCTCTCCATAGGGGAAAGACCCATTCTATAAGGAGAATAGGTTGAGGTTATACGTTATAAAACACGCTTTTGGATTTGCTCAATCTTTCTCGAGGATTCTCTAGAGATGTTGCAACCCCAAACCTCACATCCATATAAGATAACAGGAGTGACTAAAGTTTCAAAGAGGAACTTCTTTCCATCCCCATCAAAGTATTCAAATATTAAAATCAATTTAAATATATAATCTCTCTTATATATAAATATATTTAATGGGTGCCTCTCTCCCTAAGGTCTCTCTCTAATTATTCTTAAGAGAAAAAGTAAAGCAACTCTAATGTTTAAACATTGACTACCACATACAATATGCGCACACAATCTTATGGGATGTGGCGTACAATGTGCACAGACAATCTTATGCTATCTATATATATATATATATATATATATATATATATATATATATATATAAGTAGCAAAAGAAATACTCATCAGCATGACATTCAAGTTTCTCAATTAAGGATATCGGTGTTAAGGATGTATTTGGTCTTTCTTCATGTCAAGGTTTCAACATAGGCTCATGTTTTGTGGGCATCTCAACATATTTCTTAGAGTTTGTATTCCCCAGGGCCCATTGCAGCGCCAAAAAAACAGTGTTCAAAGCTCCCAAAACTTTCCCTAGCTCCCATTGCAGCTCCCGCTAAAAAAACCTTTCACTAACTGCTAAAAAAACTTTCTCCAACTCCCATTACAACTCCGCTGAAAAATTCTCATACAAACAGGTTTCCCACCTCTCGAAAGTAATTACATGTAACAACTATGTGTATAAAATAAAAATAAAAAAAAATAATATTCACGTCAAATTTCATCTACTTATTTTATAAAAAGAAAGAGCTCGAATATTTTAACGCTTTTCTACTCATATTTCGCAAAAGCCAGGTTGGAGGTAGCATAATTTCGAGTGGGACATTAATAAAAGGGGATAAGCGGCCAATGAAATCATCCATTGCTTTTAATGTTACTAGAAGCTCAGCTGGAGACTTATGTGGACATGGTGACCTTGGTTTCGATTTCATTATTGCAAGTGTTGGATGTACTCCACATATTATGTTAATGTTGATGTATAAGGGGTTTGTGTGTTCTGCAGAAGTCGTCGAAGTAGTGTCCTTGTTTCCATTACTCTTAAAAAAAAGACATCGATGTCCTTGGACCCGTCCGTTTTTTAGTTGGAGAATGCCTTCAATTTTGTATTTAAAAAACAATTTTCATGTAACATGGTATCCTTGCATGGGTATTGAGTATTGTACGTTGAAGAAACATTTTTTAAATGTGATTAATATTTGATTGTATTTTTAAGAGATTTATTTTATACAATATAGTTAGATAAGTTATCTTATTTATTTATAAAAATTTAGTAAATTTTATTTATCTAATTTGGTAAATTTTATTTATTTAAAAAATAATAGTAAATGTATATAAGGGAAGAGTCACTTTTATAATGTAAGGAAGTTGTAATAGTTTTTAATTTATAGTTTACTATTCCAAAATCATTTAAAAAAAATTATATATAGATTTATGAGATACAAAAAGATTGACATCTTTAGAATTTGGAAATTGGTTAAGCTGCAAGTTTTTCATTAATTAAAAATAATCATTTGTTTTTTGTTTTTTTTTTAATTTGCGTAGTCAGATTTGCTTGAGAGTGACCCAATATGTTATTATGTGATATTACATGAAATTATTTATTTTTGCAAAAAAAAATTATTACTAAAAATAACTTCAAATATGACATATTTAATTGTTGTTCCAAATTACAAATATTTCAAAATTATAAATAAGTTTCTTATAATTAAAAAAACACTTTAAATAAAATCTACAAAATAATATATACCTTAATTAACTAATAATTATTATATATATTTTTCAATTATTAATCCACACTTACCTCCCCTCAAAAATATTATAAAATTTTAAACCTTTCTCATTTTTAAGATTTATCACATTTTTTTTTTTAATCTTTCTAATTTCTTAATCATAAATCCTTTTACAATTATATATAACATTTTTTTTTCCACACTTACCTCCCTCTAAGGTATTATAAAATTTTAAGCCTTTCTAATTTTTAAAATTTATCATATCTTTTTTTATATCCTTTTACAATTATATATAAAAAATAAAAATAAAAAAATCAAACTTAATAATTTACTAAAATTTACATTTAATAATTTATTTACTAAAACAAACTTAATGTAATAATTAATATATCAATAGGCTTTCTTATTTATCCATGTTCTTGTTTTAAAAAGAAATCAAGGGCGCGATTTGAAGACAGTGATATCTGCAATAATTGAATATTATTTTAATCATCCAATAACCTTTTTTCTTTTAATTGCCACCAATTGGATTGTTAATGTGATTTTGCTATTTAGCTAGATGTATGTAAGATTCAAATGTTTGTACAGTTGGGAAAGAGTGATTTTTAACCCGTAGTTTATTTGGAAGTTTTGGTTTATTTTTTAATTTAATTGGTTTATAATTCAGTAGGGATTAATTTAAATTTAAATTTAAATTTAAATTTTACCTGTTAAAACAATTCAAATATATTAAAAATAAAAAATTTTAAAATACTAAATCCATATATATATAATCAAAAACTCAAATTAAACTCTACAAGAAAAAATAATCAAAAACTCAAATTAAACTCTACACATTAAAATTTCACCCATCCAATTCTAACCAAAAGCGGTAAAACCAGACAACGCAGACAGTTATAGGTTAGTCCATAAATGAAATTTCAATGGCGGCGAAGGAAATAAATAGATAAAGATCATCGTGAAACGATGTGTGTATTGGGTCAAACGGCGGCTTCCATAAGCGGTGTTTCTTAGCGCACTCAGTTACGTGAGTGACCAATCATTCTCACATCGATATTTGACTGTTGTACAAATTAGACTATGGACGCTTTTACATGGTGTTAAATTATCACATCGATATTTGACTGTTGTACAAATTAGACTATGGACGCTTTTACATGGTGTTAAATTAGCATCATCCTCAGTAACAAAATGCATTCCGTACAGAGAACGTTTTAAGGTCATTTCCTGCAATCTTCCTTAACCAAATGATACTATGAATTTGTAAATTAGCTGCCAGGTCAAACTGGTTCCAAATCTCTTCACCATCTTTGGGCAGAGAGAGGAATGAGCTTATAGACAGTTAAACCATGGATTGTTAGGTTCTGAATATGGAACCTAAAGCAATGAGCGTGTAGAGAGTTAAACCATGGATTTTTAGGTTCTGAATATGGAATCTTTGGATAGAATATAAGGAATGGAATAATAACGAGACACTCCAATTTCCATTTGGAGATAGGAGGGTTCACTTTAAGTATATGACCATTTCAAGCAGATTGATATAAATTGGTTCCAACACATCCACGGAGTTCAGGTTGGTAAAAGACATAATCCTGTGTGCATAATGAAGTTATGAACAAGGAAGAAACTTGAACTGAGGGAGAAAACAATTATTTTATGAAGAAGCTTGAACTTGTGACTTAATACGAGGAGATGTGTATGTTTGTAAGTTTGTTTATATTTTTTAAAATAAAAATAACAAGCAAAAATAATGTTTTAAATAAAAAATGATATTGAATATAAATATGTTGTGAAGTAATTATAAGTTAAAAATTAAATAATAGATTTTAATAAATTATTTAAAAATCTATGTTAACTAATTTATATTAATATCATATATATGTGTATTTTTATGATTAAATTTTTTATTTGATCTTATATATACTTTATTTAACATTCAAAAATATAATTTAAAAAATGAAAAATAACATATTTTACACTCTAAAAAATTTAAACTTAAAACAATTTGGTCCTTTTCCATTCTTAAAATAAATTTATACACATTAAAAAAAACCAAAATAATTTAACTTTGATGGAGCCTCATAAACTATATATATCCTCTGCTTCAAATCCATCATTCGTTGACCCTTTATTTATTAACGGCTATGATTCTGATTCTGAAAGCATATTCAACTCTGTATATTGCTAATTTAATGTCAATGAACAATTTTTTTGTATTTTGTTTTAGTGCAGGCTGTTTGACTACGGAATAAGATCCATTTGGCAGATCTAGAGAGTCTACCCAAGAAAAGTGAAATCAATCCCAGAGATAATCACATTTTCAGGTATATTAACTTATCATTTCTAACGTATTCACATCTCCACTAGTTACTATACAGTAGTTAGCATTTCCACTTCTTTGGAATTGCATGCAGTGCAGAAAAACCTTCAAAGAAATGAACGTCAAATACGTAAAACGAATTGTGGAGGAAGGAGGGATATATGTGGATCAACTATTCATCCATGACCCCGATGGCTTCATGGTTGAGATCTCTGATTGCGACAACTTTCCACTGGAGCCCATCATGGGTTCTGCAGCGGCCTCTCTGAGATTGCCTTCTCACTTACGTAATCCTCCAATAGCGATTCAAAAGAAAGATCTACGTATGCAAATTCTACCCTCTGTCCTCGTGAAGTGGTTGTTTTCAGACAACAAGAGTTTGTGGTCTAATATTGTTCAGTGTACCATCCAATATTTTCCCAGTATGTTATTAAATAACAAATGACAGGAACATACTTTCTTTTTGATACGAAATTGGATGAATTTGGTTAGATTTTCACAAGTAGTGTCAGGTTTCTTTTTTATCAAGGCTATATGTGGTTAAAAACCTTGTTTCTCGTAATTTAATCGATTAAGAATATCTGTGAAAATTCTGATAAGAAATTTAATGGGTTAAATCTTTAAATTCCAACCAAAACCAAAAGGAATACTAACATAAATAAATCGCTAAAAAACAATAAATCGCTAAAAAAACAATAAATTGAAAATGTAAAAACTCAAAACCAGAAATATGTAAAATAACACTTTTCACAGTGAAAAAAACTTTTTTTCTAAGAAGGAAAGAACACTAGCTTATATATATATTATATATATTAAAAATCTAGTACCTGCAACAATGTTATAAATATCTCGATCCATACATTAAAGCAAATATATAAAAAAAGGAGTGCTTAAATGTTGCTAGAAATCCATATATACTAATTCTAATGGCATTATAGATCAAAAATAAATTGAAAATCTAATTGCCTTTCAGAAATGTTACTCATGATAAGAAAAAAAAAAAAAAAAAAAAAATAATTGATATTATTAAAATTGTCATTATCTATTATAAATTTGTAATGCATGATCACATATGGCCGCTGAAAACCTGCTTTTGACAACTTTTCTGCTTCCTTATTGTCTTCTCTGAATAGATATGTCCCGGAATAGGAAGTGACAAAGACCAGCACCTGTTTGATCATGTGAAAATGAGTCGAATGCAAAGTATCCCAAAATACCTTCCATAAGAATTTTCGAGTTTCCATAGATATTGATAATATTGAGCTGTTTTCCTTTGGCTAACCAAAGCAGCCCCAAAAAAAACCATAATTTCAACTGTAATGTTGGTACCAAGGCCATTTATAAACTTAATACAAGACAAAAATAACCGACCACGTTTTCCATTAATCATAATATAGATGGATCATTTCCTCCTCAGTATCAATAACTCACCTGTCGGTGAGCCTTTCCAATTAGTCGAGTTCACTGACATATCGACACACTGAAATCAGTTCATTCCTTAAATTTTTCAATGTAATCCTCTTTTGCCCATAGTTAATTACAATTTTAAGGATGATATTAAATGGTGACTTAAAGGAGTCATTTTTCAAAAGATTTTTTTTGTTTTCGTGTTTTATTTTTATTTTTAATAAAAAATTAAATTTTTTTTTAATAGTTTAATCTCATCCTATTTTAATTTTAATAGGTTTAAAGTTTATTAAGATAAAAATTAATAAAGTTATATTAATATTAATATTTAATAATTTTAATATTAATATTAATATTAAGATTAATATTAATAAGTTTAATAATTTTAATTGTCATTTATTTATGATCATATCCATAAGAGGTAATTGTAATTAAGTCATTTATCGAGTGAGTTAAGTAAGTCATTCATTTATGACCATATTCATGAAAGTCATTCATCTAGTGTGTTAAGTAAGTCATTCATTTATAACCATATTCATGAGAGTAAGTCCTTCATTTATGACCATATCCATGAGAGGTATCCATGAGAGTAAGGCATTCATTTATGACCATAGTCATTCATTTATAACCATATTCATGAGAGTAACTCCTTCATTTATGACCATATCCATGAGAGGTAGTCGTAACCAGGACTTCTCGGGAGGTCACCCATCCTAGATCGCCTCTAGCTCAAGCGCGCTTAATTGTGAAGTTTTCCCCACAATCAAGCTCACTTAGCTTGCTACCCCATTTTTTAAGTTTATATATCCTATTTTTTAATCTAGTCGACCTAAGCTTAGCTATGTAAGTCAGTCACTCTTCATAAGATGTTTCCTTTCGTTCTATAGCCCAAATTCGTATAAATACAAGTTTGAACAATTCAATTTGAATTATTAATTCGTTGAGAAAAACAAGAAACATAAATAACAGTTCACAACTCGTGAACTAGACCACCGAGGAGCACTTGAAGGTTGTTTTCTTTTGTTTGGGTTAAACTTTCTAACAAAGCCTTCAGACCTGTGACAGCAAGAGACTCTTGAACAAGTGACAAGGAAGCAACCTTGGATTCTTGGACAATAACTCGATTGGTGTAGCAAATTCTTTTCAGTGGCTCGTTTCTTTTCTCATTAAAATTGTGTCATCATCATCTTGCCTTTCGGAACCCTTGTTGTAGCTTCGGTCTGTGTCAAAGCAAAAGCTCGAACTACAAAGAACATTCACCGAGTGGCTCAAACTTGTGGTGGTGCCTCAGAGTTGCAAGCATGTGATATGTTAGAACTATGGACAACAATTTGTGAAGGCTCAAGTTTATAAACTCGGTTCTATGACATTCTTGGACAATTATCTTAGCTCAAAGTTAACTTGTGGAAGGCTCGAGGAAGGCTCAAAAAATGTGAACAATCACATAGCCTAAAAGCTCGAATTAATACGCAGAAATTTGATTGGGTTGCAACAGGACCTTGGACTATGATGTGAAAAATCTCGAACTAAGGTACAACCTTAGTGGCCCGGTGATGTGACTACACTCAATAATGGGTACATTATCTTGGCTTAAGTGTAACATTATTGATTGTGACTAAGGCTCGGATATCTATGTGGTGAAGTTTCACTACTAAGATTTGTGAAGAGATCTTGGACAGTGACATTGTTGAATCTCCTCCTCGACACCAACAATAATGGAAGCCTATTAGTGCCTCAAACCTGTGAGTAGCTCGGCTTGTGGAGAATTGTTAATAATGCAAATCTGAACTTGTGAAGGAGATCTTTGGAGCAATCAATAAAGATCTTCAAGTAGTCTCATTAAATAACTTATTGAATACCTTTTAGAGTGCGGTTATTTGGAGCTTATCTCTGAGCAGCATATTGAAGCCATTCCTTGAAGACACTATTGAAGACATTTGTTGAAGGCATTCTTAGATAAATGCTTTGAAGACCTTGTGATGATAATGTTGAATACCAGGATGCATCATTGATGACATCATGAGGTGACTTGAAGGATTTGATTGTATTCCATGAAGAACAACAAAGACACCTTCATGTGATGAACAAGGTTGGCATTGATGACATGACGTGGAGACTAAGGGAAGGCATAGCTGAATATTGACAGGGATCGTTGAAGAAGACATTGGGAATCGTGAAGTATAGCCAAACATATCTTGACAAAGTTAAGCTAAGGGTTGGAGCCTAGAAAAGACAAGGTTGGTGCTATGGAGGATAGAGTTGAAGCCCTAGAGGATTAGAGTCCTCAAGAAACCAGGTCGGACCCTGAACCAAATATAGGCTTGGAGACCTTGGGGTTGGTGCCTCAGAATTGACAAGGTTGGAGCTTTGGAAGTCAAAGTCAGTGCTTGGAAAATACAGGTTGGATCTTGGGAGATTGAAGATCGGTGTCTTCATCTAGGGTTGGAGCCCTACATATATTGTACTTGATTTATTGAAGAAATTAATAAAAGAATGTATTCTTATTGTTATTAATTTTGTGTTCTAAATATAAGTGATATAACTAGTAAAAGTAAAAACTGAAAATGAATATTGATTCACCCCCCCCCCCCTCAGTATTTCCAATAGTGTGTACGTGGCTTTTCTGAACAGAACCTATGTATACTTCTTGAAATTTCAACTTTGTCTTTCCTCTACCTCTTAACTGTTATGCCTTTGTAAAACCTTTTTGTCACATCTGTAGACGCATCCTATTGACATTTGTAACAAGTTGGTTTCCATCAAAGAACCACTCATCAAGTAGGTTTCCATTAAGGGAAACTCATCAGGTAGGTTTCCATCAAGGACACCACACAATTCATAATGTCAAAAATCTCCCCCTTTGGACTTGATGGCAACCACTTTGGTGTTTGGTCACCACAACCTGTAGATACATGTAAAATACATCAAGACAAGCACCAAGTTCTTTTCAAACACCAAGTTACTCTCCCCCTTTGACATCAAGGGCAAAGGACTGACTAATGTTGAATGAAGGCTTCTCTCTTGAGTGTTGTAGATCTGAACTATTGAGAACTGAATACTCTGAATACTGACCATGCTCCCCCTAAGCACATGCCTAAATTTCTGAAGGATGTATAATGACCCTATGACTCATATGACTTGTCCTATCACCAAGGACTCAAACTTACATTAATCACCCAATCACAGTGGTTTTACATATTTTATTTCAATATTACATCAACTTCCCAAACATAGTGGGGTTATAAATTACATCATATGTCCAAAAGGACTTGATCGTAATAGTCCATACATGACTAAATTTTACAATGAGTACATCATATATCTTTGCATGACCTTTACATCAAATGATAGATATGGAATTTATAACCAAGACACAGAAGACCATGATAGTTATTAGCAACTATCATACACCATATATGATCTGCACCATAAGCATCTATCAGCAACATCAGGAAAAACAACCTCTTCATTTCCATCATCAATTCACAAGATATACAACATAAAATTTCCATAGAGGTCTACTATCAACTCATTCTCTTGACCTCATCAAGGCCAACTTGTTCTTTCCCTTAATAGAAAAATCCTTAATCCATGTTCATCAAAGCATAAACTTTCATGCATCAACCAAGCATATGCCATGTCTCCAAGTATCATCCAATAGATATAGCAGTAATAATCATATCTTCACAAAAACCATTTGCATCATATCATGTACATGTGTAAGCACCATAGTCATCATTTGTGACAACAAAATCCTCATCAAATAATCATAGCAATAATTAGTACATGTTCTTTCCACAACAACCCCCAACATATCATGCATGTATCATCACTAGAGATTTTTCTAACATCCATCATCTGATAAGGATCAACCATGACTAGCAACTCATGCATTAATCAACAAGCATATCATCATAAAGTAAGATAGGGATAAGTATCATCATTCCTTAACATCATCAATATGTGACTAAGTATGTCACGTCTCTAAATAGCCATGTCTTCATGAAACCTGCAGTAACACCATTCTCTTGGCCCATTTTACTCATACAAGAAGAACTATCACACCAACATCACTTCATCAACATGCAACTTAAGTAATCATCCATAAGATCCTTATTTGTATTTCATCCATCACAGAGATAGAAGTATCCATCTCTCTTCTCATCAATGAGAAAAGAAAACCATGATCTCACCATCATTTGTCAAACTTTTTTAGTAACGCGTATCATCAAAAGAAACAATATACCATGTGAGAAAAAAACACTATACTATAGGAGTAATCATCCATAAATGCGCCATGTGCAAATTATGCATCTTTGAAGGCATAATGACAACATCCTAAAAGTAATGAGTGACACTTATCATCAAATAATGAGGTTGTATAATCAAACTTTGTTTATCTCCTTGAACTTATGAAGATTACCATGTAAGCAACATAACATATGTCCCATATGCATCATCAAAAGAATAATTCATAAATATGATCAGTAGCATCATAACAACTATGTGGCTCAAGCAATACATAAGTATCATGCATGATTTCATCATAGGAAATCCATGACCTCATCATGGCATGATGCACCATTGATAAGAATTATTACGTACCAAGTAAACATAACGCCAAAAATGCATTATTAGAGGCATAGAAAATGCTCCCCCTAAACCTGCGTCAATTGTTCACTATCAGATCTGATCACATCAACTCATCCATCAGTTAGGACATCAAAGTATCTTCTTCAATCAGTTAGCCATCAAGCCATAAAAAACGTATACAAGCCAAAATAACTTTCAAATAACATCAACAAATTGTAATCATCAACCATTAGAATCAGAAAGCCAAATGATAATTGTCTGAATTCTATCAGGACCTTTTCCTGAGTCTCTCCCATAGTTTCTTCCTCGTACCAAGATATGCGTGACTGTTTAGTTCAAAACTCGTGTACACACACAAATTTTCTTTATAGGATCTACATACATAAAATGAAATACTGAAATTTCACACCTTTAGCTCCCCCTGAGTCTGTTATGTCTATCCATGTTTATTGTTACTACACCAGAGGCACTGTCAGTAGTATAAGCAGCATAGAAATAAAAAAAAAAACATGGGATTCATCGTCAAGACAAAACATGTATTATTTCCCCTGAGATTACATATCATTGATCATGAGGACCTGATAATTATCTTTTGCTTTTCATGAGGTCAAGTACCTCTAACAACTTCTGTAGTCACTATTAGAAGTATTTATTTAATAAAATTGGACTGCAATGGGCACCATATTCTTTTACTCTGAGTCTAAATCTTTCTCATATCTATGAGAATTTCGTTCTTCAAACACATATAGTTTTTCTGGAATTCTATATCCTCTTGTTATGGCTTTTTTGGTTACTTCATTCATAACCTTACACTTGGTTGATGTAAACACAATTATATTTCCCTTATCTGCCATTTGACCTACACTTAGAATATTTTGCTTTATCCCGTGAACTAATAAAACATCAGTAGCTACTCTAGTTTTATTAATTCTGGCTTTACCGTGTCCTAGAACTTTTGCTGAAACATTAGTTCCAAGAATAACATTACCATGTTGGTTCTTCCTGAGAGACTCCATTTTACTCTTATATCCAATCATTTTATGAGAACATCGACTGTCTATGTACCATCCATCTTCATCTGTAAGACCACACCTTATATGTTCTTCTTTTTCTTGCTTATTATGAGAAAAGTTGGTGGATCCATCTTTTTTAGGTCTTCTGACATTAATGTTATTATTTTGTTTCTTACCATGTTGTTTGCGGTGATCCATAGACTTGTTCCTGCATTCTTTTTCTACATGCCCAAACTTGTTACAAGCATAACACCTTATATGTTTCATATTCCTTCTATTGCATTCAATGGCTTTGTGACCAAAACATATTGCAACAAAAACAATATCCCTTAAAGTACCTAGAAGCTGATGATGTTTCTGTGAGATGGTTATTAGCTTGAAACATTCTACTTCTACATTGGTTGCAACATCTTCATAATTATGACATATAGAACGTTCAACATTATTGATCAGAGGAGAAAAATGATTAACACTTCTATATTTAGGAGTAAATGATTTCCTTTGAAGATTTTATTTCCTTGGTTGTTGATGAGGTTGAATTCTTATCTCTTTGTTGATCATTTCATATTTTTCATTAGAATTCCTTGCTTTAGCTTGTGAACTAGATTCTCCTTCAACAAATTCGTGAAAACCAAGACTAGGTTTGATGGCAGGAGGCCTTTGACTACTACGAATATTATCCAAAATCTTAGTACTATCTTGAAATCACAAATGTTTATCCTTTTCTTCTAATTTACCTTTTAGGATATTTACCTCAACCTGATATTGCTTTTCCTTTTCTAGATATTGCTTCTTCATAATTTCTTCAACCTTTCTTCCTTCCTCCATTTTCTATTTTAATTTGAGAATCTCTTCCTTCAACCCATTTTCTTGTTCTTCAAATGCTTGAAGTAGTTCTTCATTCCGCTTATCTAATTTTTCAAGATATTCTCTTAAAAATATGACCTCAGCTTCAAGACCTTCACAATATTGGTTAGATACCATACCAGCATGATCCTTGTTATCATAAGCCTGCAACTTATCGTTAAGATTAACAATATTTTTCAAAGCAAGATCAAGTTTTGTTCTAAGATCAAAAATTTCTTCTAACATGTCTTCTTTTGAATTAGCAACTCCATCTGTCATTTTGGACACATTGTTAGATATAATATTACCTGAGAAATATTCCTTTGGGAATTCTTCATGTGTTACTTGTAGCTTATCCCACACTTTCTTTGTAGTAGTATAATGCATAACCTTATTCAATATTGAATAGGATATTCTACAAAAGATGTTACTCAAAGACTTATTGTTCTTTTGTACTTCCTTGTCTGATGGAGGAAACTTGGTGTAACCATTGCACACTAGATGCCAGACATCGAGATTCATTAGATTATACTTCATCTTTTCTTTCCATTGTTGATAATTATCTTTGCTTAGCATAGGCACATTTGTATTGTCCATTGATTCTAACTTGCCTTGATCTGCTGCTTCTAGAGGCATCATTTTTTAATATGTTTTCTCTTTAGAGTGCTTACTTTCACTTTTACCCATAAGTACGAGCTCATTTTTTTCACTATCATCATCATTATCATTGTTGCATAGACAAGAAAATGGATCACATTTTGAACAAAAATCCATACCTGGTGATTCTTCGTCTTCTTCATTCTTGATCAATAGAAAGCAGGGTGCTCCCAAACTTGATAATTTGTTGACATCTATAAAGTTTTTTGAATCCCTTCTTCGATAAATCTTCTTCTTTCCAATCATCTTTACAGATCTTCTTCAAGCGATCAAGCCTCTTCTGATGGACCTGATCTAATACCATTTATTGGGAAAAACACTGAGAGGAGGTGGCAATGAGACAATATTTTCAAATCATTAAAATTCTCAATTTGAAATCTAATTTTTGTACGCGGCTTTACTGAAGGGAACCCACTTATGTACGTGACTGTTATTCATACAACTAGCATATATCTTGTAAAACATATTTTTTGTTAATTCGACTTATGTTTATCTTAAGCCAGTGCATCGTTACTTCATTAAACATTATATAAAAAATAACCATGTGCAATAAGAACAACATAAACCATCACACATAATCAACACACATGAACACCAAGATTTAAGGTGGAAACCCAATGTGGAAAAAAACCACCACCATTGTCATCTCTTTCTTATTTTTAATATAATGAAAAACTTCTTAAAATCTTGTACTAGTGTAGACTCATACCAGCACGCAGGCACTCGCCTACAAAAGGCTACAACCTTCGCTCGTTCTCCAACACCCACTAGAACGGAGCACCAATCCCCTGATCTCATTTACCGACACCCACCAGAAGGGAGCTCCAACCCCCTGATATGATCTACTAGCTACCACTAGAAGGAAGATTCAACTACCTCATTTAAGGATCCAACCTTTAACACCTTCTAAGACCACATTTCATAAATTTTCATATTGGACCCTTTGCTACAACACATCACAACTTATAGGCCACGTTTCATCAAATTTTCATACTGGACCCACTACCAACATTTAAGCTCAAAATCAAATATCAAAACTAAAACTAATATTTGTACTCAATCATCAATCTCTACCCCAACTGAATGAACCATCAATTAAAACTCAACCAATCAACTGAAACCCAAATCAATCAAATTAAACAACCAGAACAATCATATCATAGTAACTAGAATATCAATCAACATACTGCATATCACAGAAACCAGATTTTGTTAATGAAAACCCTGATCAACCATATATCAAAATATATACGCTACTCTATAGTAGCAAACCCGCGTGTGTATGCACTTTCCATGAAGCATACCCGCGTAAAGATCTTGAATCACCAGTTTCTGAAAACTGAACTACTGCCATTCTGAAATAAATATTGAATCATACTCAGATCTACTTCATCATTTTGAAACAACCACAAAACCTTCATTGAACATCAACTTATAAATAATAAGTATCATCATCATTCTTCAATCAATCAATCCTTAATCAAAACATCATTATTTAAGCCCAAATCATCAAGAAGACCACTGACAGACAACAGAAACACATCAAGGCTTATCAGACATTATTTTCATCAAAACCCTACTTTATGTACTTGCTTTCCTAAAAGAAAACCCACGTGTATATGCGCTTTTCAGGAAACAAACCCACGTTGACTTACCAGTATCACACTCGTGTGTGTATTTCCTTGTAGGCTATAAAACTCGCGTACATATCTACAATTTCTTATTTAGACCTTCGTTGCAATACAAAACTTCAAAAATACCCATATCTCGGCATACACAGAAAAATTACGCATCAACACACTATCAACACAGATCAAATCACCTCATAATCAAGATTGTCATCTCATATCTATTGGATCTAATCCATCATAAAATTCTTGGGTGCATTACTTACTTTTATAGCAAGAAAAACATAATTAGCCCATTACATGCATATTTGATTCAAATATAATTATTCATAAGATATGCATCACTACACACCTTAAGACCACTTTGATCTTCATCTCCTTATATGGTCGAGCCCTTATCCAATACCACAGGTCAAAACCATACTCCAGCTGATGGTTTTCTTAGACAGGATCAAAAATTTTGTTATTGGGCTCAATACGACATGGAAATACCATGGTAACTACCCTTGGTATCTAGATTACCATGGTGAGGAAACTGTACACGTCTTTGCTTCTTCATACACACATTTGTACGCGGTTTTCTTAACAGAACCAACGTATACTTCTTGAAATTTCAGCTTTGCCATTCCTCTGCCTCGTAACTGTTATGCCTTTGTCAAAACTCTCTGTCACATATGTAGACACATCCTATTGAAATATGTATCAAGTTGGTTTCCATCAAAGAACAACTCATCAAGTAGGTTTCCATTAAGGACAACTCATTAGGTAGGTTTCCATCAAGGATAACACATAATTCATAATGCCAACAATTTGATATAGAGCCATGTGTCTAGATTCTAGAAAGAATATGTATCATTCAATTATTAGGATATTTGGATGAATTGGTGTTTTGGCCATTTAGGCATTGGTGTTAGGAGAGATGTCCCATATGATGTTTTTGTTAGGATATTTTCCAAACCTATGGGAAATTTAAAATAATAGTTTATAGTCTGAATTAAGTAGCTCTCGCAGTAACTAGATGAGATAACTCTGATACCACTTAATGTAGGCCCACTAGAGGCCCTCTTAATTTTCCCAGGATTACCCAAATCTATGAAGGTGGTCCGTTCTTTTATTCTTCCACTGCATTCTATTGTGATGTGCAATTACCTTCTGCCTTACTTCTAAGGAAGGATATCCTCATTTTATCCTTTCTCTATTTGTAGTCTAATCCAGCTTATGTAGAATTAATCCCCTGTTTTGGAAAAAAAATCACTATGTAATCCCAAATGTTACATTGGAGAATTCACTTCCTTCAAGTTCTTTGGGCATTTATAATACCATGCCCTGTGTCGAGCAGCTACCAAGTTTATTTGGCCTGACTAACTACTAGTGGGGGGTCAAAGTCATCTTACCAATTTTCACGCCAAGAAGACCAAGAAGTTGACCAACTAATTGGGCCCCACTTCTAGTTGGCGGTTCGGTGGTCAACCCCCTTTTTTATTTTTTCTACAAATGTGATTTAGACTAACCCTCGACCTCATCCAAAGTCCTGAGAATGACCTAGGGCAAGGCCCAAAAACTGTAGTGTTGTATTATTCAATCCTAATTGACCAATATTGCAACCATTTAATTGTCAACCCAAGGTAGGTATGTTATTTCAATGGAGTCTGCACTATTTATGTTGATACACTACATCCAAGAGTGAAAATAGAAAATAGTAAAGAATGTTGTTGAATAAATTGCATAAGCTAACATTCATGTAGAAATAAAAAACACTCTACGGGAATGGAATCACACTTCACATTTACCAGAACAAAGGCACATCACACACTGTACTGATAACTACACCAGTTGGTAAAATACCATACTGCTAACCAAACTTGTATAACAGAATATCATAAATTTGGAATTGAAGCAGAGATATTCGACAAATTATATAGTGACAACAGAAAACCATACAAATACTAAAAGAAAGGAACAATAATATACAACTACTCTACCACTGCAATCCCTGCTAAATAGGAGGGCCCTTCCTCCCTAGCAAGGGCGCGGGAATGAACATGAGATTAGTTAAGAATTCAACTTGGAAACAACAACAACATCAATGTCTTTAATATTAAGAATAATTAAAAGTTACAAGATCAAAATAACAGTACTCTCTATGTCGTCCCTCGTGCCTAAGGGATTAAGTTTCTCTTATAGAAATTACATACCCAATAATTAAGAGTAGATCAGTCATGAGAATCTCACGATTATCATGTTGATCATAAAATAGAAATTGCTATAACCATTTCCTAAATATGAATTCTATTCAAATACATCGGTTGAAATCATAACCGCTTGGATCTATCACTTTCTAAATAGACAATTTGTAAATTCCAATAGTTTTTGTGTGGAATAGTACCCACAGCTTTGACAGCTACGGTGTAATAGTACCCTGCAGTAAAGTAACGGTTTGGGATGTAACAGGAACACTGGATAACAACAACCTTGTAACGTCACCCTGGGTGTAACAACAATGATCTGTAACAACAACGCGGTGTAACATCAAGGTCTGTAATAGCACACAGAGTGTAACAACAATTTGTTTCATCCTTCTCTTAGATCGATCGGTGCAGTTGTTCATTCCATAACCTTGTTCTAGCAGGTAACACCCAAAAAAGAGGAAAGGATTCAAAATACTTCTCCAATGCTTACCCCAGTTAGCCATAAAAATGAATATTGCATCATTATATCTAGCAAAAATGGAAAAATAACATGATGGAAAAATATGTTGTTTATAATAAGGAAAAGGGCAGTTAACATGTAAAGTTTTCTTCGTCTAGAGGGAAAAAGGTCAAAAACGGGGAAAGAAAGTACAGAAGATAGGTACAAAAACTACAACCAGCATTCCCCACAACTGAAAAATTGCATTTCCTCATGAAAAACCTCAGTTGCCACTGCTATATCTTCGTTGTAATTTCGTAAAATTATAAGCACCAACAGTGTCTTCATCAATATACCTGTATCCCTGAGTAGCCATCAGCTATCATGGAAAGGACTCCGCTTCATAATCACACAAGTGGTAATGCGACTGGTACTTCTCCATTGGTAACCAAATCAGAGGATATCTGAACCTAAACCCAATCCAAAAGGCTCCTAGTGTTTTCACCACTTGGGCATATTCTGGTACTCATGTAACAGTAGTCACAAAATTCTAGAACCCGAAAGGATCCCCTTCTTGTAATCCAGCACTACTAGCTTTTATGTGGTTGAGGAATCCTGTTAGTGCTCGGTTTTTCATTTGTGCATAAAGATTAAGGAAAAACCCCACAATCCTCTTTCTGTAAGTGGCTGACTGTTCCCTAACTTCTGGGGTACTTAAGAACAATTTGAACTCACGTCTCAATTCAATGACCATTCTCGTTCTTCCCTAATCCACAATGTTGCTTTTTCCTCATTAGTTTCAATCGACTTCATGGCCAAGTGCCATTCGATTTGATTCCTCATAAAAGAAATGAAGGCTCGCAACTGCAAATCCCCCATATAAGATAAAATAGTTGCCACCATCTTTGTACTAACATATTCACACATCATATTATGTAAAAGCATCTCACAAAGTAAGCTTTGTTCATCAAATTCACAAGCACGAAAAACTTCTAGAAAAGTGTGGGTAGAAGTACCCAGATATGATATGTTTTCAAAAATTGCTTTTAATTGAAACAAATAATATCATTCCCATAGGAAAATTGGATATGATGGGGAAGGCCTTTTGCGGCCTAGCAACTTCAAGGAAAGTTCATAAAAAAATTTCCTATCTTTTGTTAGGTCTAGAACCTAGCGTTGTAACAGTTGTAGTTATTCCTCTTTCTTCTTCAAAGCTTATTTACTCCTCTGCTCTTCCCATTCTTTCGCCAAATTTTTCTTTAACCACTTCTCCCAGAGTGAATCCATCAATTTTTTATGTTCCTTGAGCGAGATTGCTCCCTCTTGCAGAGAGAGTTCCTGTTGTTTCCATTTTTGTACTTCTTGTATCAACAATATTCTTACCGAACACCATCCTTCATCGGTTCCCTGTGTTCTCTCACATGCACTAAAAACTAAAGGTGTAATAGCCTCCCGAGGGTGGAGCTGCTCCATTTCAGCTATTGGTTCTTGTGTAACAACAGCATCATCAATGGGTTCTTGTGTAACAACTTCCTTTTCTCCTTGGTTAGCTTCCACTTCCACTAATAATTCTTGTGTAATAGCAGTGTCATCGACAGGTTATTGTCTATCATCCTCTTCTTTTTCCCCTTGGTTATCTTCTACTTCCACTACTGGTTCGTGTGTAATAGTAGTGTCATCCAAAGGTTCTTGTGTATCATCTTCTTTTTTTGCCCCTTGGTTAGCTTCTGCTTCCACTGCTAGTCCTAGTGTAACATCAATGTCATCCAAATGTTCTGGTGTATTAACTTCCAAGTTACTCTCTATGCGATACTCCGTTTCAGCTGTCAGTTCTTGTGTATCAGCAATGTTGACACCTAATCATAGGGATTGCATGAAAAACTGTAATTAATGTAAATAAATAATAGAAAAGATGGAGAGTCACCAGGAGATGAAGTGAACGGTCACTCCCTCTTGTATATAATAATGAACAACCTGAATGAATAACATGATTTGATTTGAGGAGTTACCTCCTAGTCTTACATGGTATCAGAGCTAGCACCATTTTTGGCTTCCCTCTACTTTGTAACTCCCTATTCTGCCTATGTTTTGCATCTTTTACAGGCTGACATCTTTGTCAAATCCCTGCGAAATCTCATTCATTGTTTAATACATTCGTTGAAGTGCATTACTACATGTCATAATCAACAGTAACATTACTGTTGATGGAGTCAAATGGTGCATTGAAGCCGAAAGTGTTGTGGTGTAGTTCCTGCCTAGAGGTGTTGCGGCGTAATTGCTGCCTGGAGGTGTTGTGGTGACTTGGATTTCCTCCTACGTGAATGGTATTATGTTAGAACCTTGTTATTTTCAGGCACTAAATAGAGTCTGATGTGTGATTAAATTACGCAGTGGTATATACCCTTTCGTTGTGCGTTCCATCTGCTCTCCATACCTTTCAATCCTGGTCACGAATTGCTGCTCCTACATTGTAACGCTATTCAGGTTGTAATATTGGTATCCTCTGAAAGCATTTCAGTTTTGATTGTAACAATCACAATTATAACATGCCATTATAGAAAGACACCATAGGTTGTAATGCTATCCTTTGAACTGCACTCAGCCTCCTCCCACAGTGACGCATACCTTGCTCCCATACAACTCCATGGCCCTCCTCCATGGCCCTCCTCCATGTCCCTCCTCCCATAGCGTTGCTCCTCACTACTCGGCTTCCAAAGGCTACATACACAGAACGTTGTCACAATAATGTTGTCCACATACTTTGTCTGCATATATTTACACTGCCACACCCAACTTCCAACATATATTCCATACTTTAACATTGTCTGGTTTAATGTGTATTGAAATTTGAATTTTTTGTGGTATTTATATCACTGTTTGTTGTGGTATAAAGTCTTTTGACAGTCATAACCATGGGGCCTCCCTCCCCCACATAAAAAAAACCTTTGTCTTCATATATCACAATCTGATTTTTTTAGGAGTAAAATTTTGCAACAGAAGTATTGTTTCCCACAGTACACAGATTTTACAATGCATTCAATCATATCTATTGTGGGAGTAGTTCTCACTGACAAGGAGAACTATCCTGAGTGGTTCCAGAAGATAAAACACACCCTCATTTTCAATGAGTTGTGGAAAGGAGTGTGTGTTGGAGACGGAGACAAAGAGCCAGAATAACCTACCTCAGACAAGGAGTTCGCCATTTGGGAAAATAATAACAACAAGGCCTATGCATTGATTGCAACATCAGTAAGTGAAGAGGTGAGTCAACATATTTCATCATTTTCAAATGCTTTCGAAGCCTTACAAAAACTAAAGGAACTCTATGACTCACACTTTGCACTTGAACTTGTTCAACTCATGATTAAACTCTTCACCCTTGAATTACAAAATAATGATCCTCTTGCTCTTGCATCAGAAGTAAAATCTATAATGCATGATATCAAAGTCACTAATGCTGACCTGGATATTCCTCTGATAGCTTTTATCAAGGCACTTTATCCTACTTACTCAAATTATCTTGAGTCATTGCAAGTAGATGGCAACCTCAAAGATATTACCTTTGATTCCCTTGTGAAAAAAATTGTTGAAAGAGAGAAAGCTTTTGGGAAGAAAACAGCTCCTGATTCTTCTGAAGAGGTTGTGTGCCTTGTTCATAGAGAAAAGAATCTTTCTCAAGATTCTTCCAGAGGAAGAGGTGGTCGAAGCGGAAGAGGAAGAAATTTCATAGGCAGGGAGGGCAGACACTCTCAAGGAGAAAAGTCAAATTTGCACTGCATACACTGCAAAAGAGATGGATCACATGATGCATCCATATGCAAGCTACCTTGGGACAGAATTGAGCAAGAAAGAAACCAACCCAAAGGTAAAACTAATGACAAAGACAAAGGTAAAGCACCTGAATCCGCTCACTATGTTGTGGCACAGTGTAATATTGGAGTAAATGAAGGCTTATTTAATGCTTCACTTTCTTCTTGGAAAAATGATTGGTTGCTTGATTTAGGAGAAACTTGCCACATGAATTTTAGAAGAGATTTTTTTGAAGACTTTACTGACAATGTTGATGGAGCAGTATAATTTGCAGACAAATCAAAACTCAAGCCATCAGGGCTTGGCACAATCAGGCTTAAATTGCCTGCTCTTCTAGACTTTCTTCTGCATCATGTTCTATATCTTCCACAGCTGAGGAGAAACTTGTTGTCTTTGGTCCACATCCACCAACAAGGACACTCCATTCATATGTTTGATGGCAAGCTTGAGGTGAGAAAAGCATCAGACCACTCACTTGTCATGACTGGTATAGAAGAAGAAAGGCTTTTCAAGCTGTAGGGTACCTCTACTCGTGCACAAAATTTCTCATACAATTCTCATTATGAAGAAGGTACATTTCCATCAAGTTTATTATGGCATGCTAGATTTGGACACTTGAACTATGACAACCTCTGCTTGTTGAAGAAAAATGGTGTTACTGGTTTGCCTACAATTCCTAGGAAACTTAAGCAATGTGATGCTTGCATTCTAGGTAAGTATAGCAAACAGTCTTTTCATGATTCACATTCAAGAGAACATAGAAAAGTTGAACTCATTCATTCAGATTTATGTGGTCCAATGCTTGTTCCTTTTGCAAATGGAAATAAATATATGATGGCATTTATTGATGACTACAACAAAATGTGTTAGGTTTATTTATTGAAGAACAAATTTGATGCTTTTCAAACATTCAAGAACTTTCATACATGGATTGAAAATTATGCACAATCTCATATTGGCTCTATTCGCACTGATAATTGAAAAGAATACACTTCAAATGAATTTGAAAACTATCTTCGCCAACATGGGATCAAACATCAAACAACTGTGCCTTATAATCCCCAACAGAATGGTGTAGCTGAAATAATGAATAGGACAATCTTAAATATGGTGCACTCCATGATGTTTTTCAAAAATGTAAATTGATGTTTTGGGCTGATGCAGTTCTATGTGTTGTATATGTAAAGAATAGATGTCCATCTAATTCTATTAGAAACAAGACTCCTTATGAAATGTGGTATGGGCACATTCCTTCGATAAAGCATCTCAGGGTCTTTGGTTCCACATGTTATGCCTTGATACCAAAGGTACATAGAAACAAACTTGGTGCAAGAAGTCATAAGTGTATCTTCTTGGGTTGTTCAAACACCTCCAAAGCATACTATCTCTATGATGAAGTCAATAAAAATTTTGTTGTATCTAGAGATGTAATCTTTCTTAAATAAACCAAAACTGACAATGTTGTTGAGCGGCAACTTGATTGCTTGGATAGATTCACAAATGTAAAATCATTTCAAGAATTTTATAATTAGATTCCACATCTTGAAGTGGGGATTCCTATACGAGATCAACCTGTGGAATCTTCTTCTGAAGCACTCTCTCCCCTGCATGAAACTCCAACAACGGATGATACTTTGAGTGATGTGATTGATAGAATTGAGAGACTCAACCTTGATTCAGTCCCAACTCAATCAATGAAGTGGCCTGGACCATCTGAGAAAGGTCCCCTAAAGTGGCTGACAAAGACACTTGAAAGTGTTCATCCTGACGAGGTTGGAAAGACAGGAACTAGAAATTCAAACCGGCAAAATGGAGGTGATGTAGATGACTCTAATTCACCTATTGATATGGATGTTTCTTATGATTGTGAATTGAATTTGTCTACAGATTTTGAACCAACTTCCTTCAAATAAGTTGCTTCTCATGATGAATGGAAAGAAGCGATGCAAAAGGAGTATGATGCCCTAATAAAGAATGGCACTTGGAAGCTAGTTGATCCTCCATTAGGAACCAAACCAATGGGCTGCAAGTGGGTCTACAAGAAAAAGTATAAATTTGATGGCTCACTTGAAAAGCACAAAGCCAGGCTTGTGGAAAAAGGTTTTGCACAGAAGGAAGGGATCAATTATGAAGGGGTAAAGAAACTAATTTCCAAATGTAAATAAAGGTCGGCAAGGGTATGAGGATGATCAATAAATCAAGCATGATGGCTTGAAAGTCATGGCTACTGAATTTTTTTTTTTTTTAACCTAATATAATTTTCACCTCAAAAACATGTTTTTGAGGTGAAAACAGAGTATTTTAGTTTATTTGTATTTCATTTGTAATTTTAAGTTCCTATATGTAATAAGTAATCCCAGCTGCATCAGAGCATTTCTCCTTGCTGCAAAACCAAAAAACACTGCAAAATTCAAGTCCAATTGAACAATTATTCATCTGCAAACATACAAGAAGAAAAGGCATTAAACAGACTTTTGAAAAAGAACTAGAAACATTGAAAACATAAGCATAACATAACACATGTAGGAAAATGATATACTCTTTGTATTAATATGAAAGGGAGAGAGTTTACAACCAAAATTGGAAGTTGATCTTGTAGACATCCTCCCAAGTTGACTTGTCCTTCCTTGCCACAATGTACACCTAAAAGCCATTGTAATGCATGGTAATGATAATTCTCTTATGATCAAAGCAGCAACATGAGGGTATGCTTAGTCTCCAAAAGCCAACCTCTAGCTTGTGGATGGTACTAAATATATAGGAGAGGATGGTAGTTTAGGAATTCTTATCCATTTACCAATCTAGGCTTGAGATCCACTCTTGATGGGAGGATGAGCTCAAGGGATAAGAGGTGAAAACTCTGAGGTAGGAAGGATAGGATTTGAAGTTCTTATCCAAGGTAAATGTTTGTAACAACTCTTGGAAGCTTCTGGAAGAGAAAGCTTCAGGATTTTTTTTATTTGTTCCAAATTTCTAGAATTAGCACACCCCCCACAAAGGTCGACCTACTCTGATCATAACAGGTTCATAACTCAGCAACCTGTTGTTAAACGTAGGTCTCTAGAGCGCCTGGTTGCGTTGGACCTTAAAAGCACTCGAATGAAGTAGTCAAGGTCATAAACTCAGGGGTTTGAGAGATTCATGCTTAGGGCTTTGTGTAGGGATGATGAGAAGGTGTTCATGGACATTGATTGATCCAATTTGTAAGCCTATTGACCATATGTGACAAAATGGCCTATAATAGAAAGAATGGAACTTTTCAAGCATTTATTGAATCATATGGCTCATTGTAAGGAATATGTGGTGTATAGCGAGGAGAGTAATAAGACTTGACTTAAGCCACCCTCTCTCGTGTTCTTATATCCAATCTCACACATGTTTGAAATGTTGGAGGATAATTTCTATAAGCCTAGAGGGATTATGGTGCCATGATTTACAATTCATCTATGGAGATGATATGCTTCATGTTTATGTGATATTTGTGTTAGCTCAATACTTTTGGTCTAGATAGCATCTTTTATTATTTCTCTCATGGAAGACTAGTAAGCTTTAGACTCATCTTCCTTCTTATTCTAATAGATAAGCAGTGGAAGAATTTGTACTATGTAATCTATTTGTGTTTATGCTTCTACTCTTTGGGGATTTTCTCCCTCTCTACTAGAATTTGCTTCATCTCAAAGAAGTTCTATTTATTTGGAAGTTCATTCCTTCATTTCTAAATTTATATTGAGTAATTTATGGTTTAATTGGGGGTAGAAAAATAATCCCTTACCTCTTTTCTATTTAGGGAGTTATTTCTTACTGGGTTCAATCCATCATTATGCCCTAAAGGTCTATCTCAAGTTTCTTTGTATCCGTTATCAATTGTCTCTATGAATTTGGTTTCTCTTGTGACTAGAGAGGGCCTAGACAATAAAGGGATTTGTAAGAATTGTCATTTAGCCTTGAGGAGTTTTCCAGTTCCATACAAATTCAGGCCTTAATTCAACCTTCAACTCCTATCGTTGAATAGATCTTAGATTGTTGTAAAAAAATTATGGAATATCTTAAGTTGTAGAAGGTAAGACGAGCATTAAGGATTAATGAGGAGTCTATCCAAGGAAACATGACTTCATTTTTTTACCACCACAAAAAAATTACATGAAATTCTTCACTAGGTCACCACTCGAAATGTAACCATCATGGGTACTTTGATCCGGTTGAAGTGACGAATCGTTCTTCTAGAGAAAAAGTGCAATATGCTCAGGAACATTGCTATGAATCTGACCAAGGGAGAGCACTTTGGAGCATTTAATCGGGAGTAATAAGTTAACTCCAATTGTGAAGGCTTGAAGGAAGATGAAACAATGCATTAGCTACCATAAGCTAAGGATATTATCAAGCTAGACTCAAATCCATGTCTTTTGTTAGGTTAAATGTCTTACAAAGTTATTAGGATTTTACTATATATATATTTTTAAATCAAACATGTACCACCAAGAAATACTAAGGTGTATTACATAAGGATCTAAATAGGTATATCTATGTGAGAAATTAGTAATTTTATTTTGGCTTTTGTTGAAAAAAATTGAACCATGATTTTGTTGTATCTTCACTATGAGTTGTGCTACAACATTTATTAATACATAATATCATAGTTATGGTTAAAAAGGGAAGAAGAGATGAGTTATGTAAGGAGCTTGAGCAGTGGAAGCAACATAAGTGATGATTGAAAAATATAACTAAATGTTACAATTTTTTCATGTTAGAGAAAGGTTTTATATCATGTAAAACTCCAATATTTTATTTATTGCATACCTCTTGCCACATCTTGTAGTGTGTGGTTACTAATTATTTTAATTATTATATTTTGATCAAGATGTTCTCTATTTATATGATGGGATTTCTTATTCTCAAATAATATAATCATAGGGTTTCTTAGTCTATTTTAGAATTGTTATAATATGTTATGTTTTTTATTAAATACAACCATGATTTACAATATTAGAAAGAAAATTATTTGACAATAGATGTTGTGTCATTTAATTTATTTGTTTAATTACACAATATAATATATTATGTAAACTAAAAAATGGTGATTAAGATACCAAAAAATATTATTATTAACAAAACAATTTAATTTTCAAATCATTATTTGAAATAAAATTGTAAAAAGCGACAAAAGTTTCACTTACATACTTGAAAAATATCGATAATACAAGATGGATTATTTAACCAAAATGCACTAGTGATCTAATCACCACTGCCTACATCAGTGCTCTTGTAGTTAGTACACATACTAATGCTTTTGTAGATGTTATACACATTGATGGTTATAACTAACACACTACAGTATGAAACTAATGACGCTAGTGGACCTTATATTTATATCAGAATTGATTTATTGAATTCTTATAAATACCTCAATATTGTTAAATATTGTTATACACTTTAAGGCTTCATATTGTCACTTATGCACTAGTGTGGCTACAACAAACACCAAAACCTGTAAAACTCAACATTCTTGTTTTGACTACCACTACATGGGTGTAGCGGCATTCATTATTCTATAATGCATTGGTGAACCTAGATATATACCATACCAATGTGTTCTCACATATAACACATCGATGACCTTGGACACATAATGCACCAAGGACAACCTCTATTCACCAAGATTTTTTAGTTATAAGTAAACTCTGCAATAAACTTTGCAACCATTAACAATTTTTTTCCTGAGAATTTAATTCCCAATCTTGTAACACAAAAAATTCCCCTAATGGTGCTTTCCCTATAATGGTATTTGGAGTAACAATTGTTGATCTATGGAGATCAATATTTATGGTGGAAATGTATTCAAATAGATGAGGAGGATATTAGACAATAGTATAAAATGCAATAACAATCATAAATATACATAAGAAGTCAACTAAAGAACTATCAGTTCAAATACATTAAATAATACCCCTTATATAAGGAAAGCATATAGGCTCAAACTATATATCTTTCTTATTGGTAAAATAGTACAAAATTAAAGCAAAGATAATAGAGCAGCGAATTTCCCTTTGCACCAAATCCATGAGGATATTTTTATTGTCTTGTTGTTCTCCTAACTAGGAGGTTGTTTAAATATTACATAGATTGATTCCCTAAATGTGTTGTCCTAAGCAGAGATTATTAGTAACCTTAAGTAAAATGAGCCTAGATTCTCATGCATAATGTAGCATCATTGAACCCTATTTTTAAATTATTATGAATGACTATCATGGTATCAAGGCATGAATTAATCATTTTTATCATCTAATGTGGCATTAATTCCCAACCACTTAATTTATTATTAATGCAAAAGACTTAAGGCCATTCACATGGTAAATGTTTGATGTGGGTGCCAACATGCTAAATGTTTGGTGTGGGTGCCAATCTTGATGCTCGTATGGAAAATAACCTATTTGGCCACATTAATGAACTATTGGCTTAAAACTTGCTAGAAACGACATTCAAACATATATTAAACAAGGGAGATCGAGAGTTTACACTCAAGAAACCCGAAAAGGTTAAATTCTATTCAATAATTTATCACCCATGTGCATTTCTATTATATAATAGGTCATTTGTAAGTGACCATAACAATAGGTTATAATAAGATATTCAATTTACTTGTATGTGTAAATCTCTACCCTAAACCCACGAATCTCTCAATTGATTCCATAAAATCCACATTACTAACTTTTTTTCATTACCCTCATCTTTTATTCATATATAGACATTATCTGTGATATACTTTATTACAATTCAATCGAATATAGTTTAAATGTTATGATCACAAGAAAGAGTTTATCCTTCAAACTCCATTTTAGTGATTCAAATATTCAATCATCATCTTTTGTCTCCTCAACTTTTTCCATTCTTTTTTAAACTTGTCTAATCTTCATCTTTTTCTCGTATGCTCTTCATCGTCGATCTTCTTTAGCACTCACCTTTTATATTAGTTTTCAATAATTATTGCATCTATAAAAATATAGGCATCATTTTATTAATGACCATATAAAAGAGTCATGGATCACCATACACTATATTGTTGGTTCTCTGGGAAGTTTTTTTTTCATAAAATTGATTTTGGCTACGTCTTTATTTGATTTTGAAGCATTACACCAATAGAATCTCAACCTTCAACTTGACTTTGTCTTTAAAAAAAAAATGTTTATATCTTAACTTGCAAAAAGGAATTCATTAAAATGTTTGGGCATTTTCCATTCTCAAAGAATCACAACCTCCAAATGCATCAATTGACTAATTCACATTAAGAAACCTGCTTCCGAATTTTTATTAATATGGATACGATTAATTATGAATTATGAATTATGAAGAAACTACAATCCAATTATTTCCTTGAGGTGGAATATATTGCAAGCAATGGCCCAAACTAAGGTAAAAAAGTTCATACCTCTATATCTAAAGAAATATTGAGCTTCATAACAAAAAATGTTGTTACTTCAAAGTGTCTTCAAAAACATTACGAGTTGAGCTCCAAATTTGAAGGCATCAAACATTAAGCAAATTTTAGAATGTAGGTTTTCACATTTCAAATTCATGTTGGAGGCAAAATTTCTGAAGAAAAAAAATTGTTTAAATTGCAACGTCCAATGTTTCAGGTGAACACTTCACCCATCTTCAAGGACTGAAAGTTTGAAAATTCATGGGGGAGAGGGAGAGAGAGAGAGAGAGATCAATTAATTTAATGGATTGGGGTTAATCAGTTGTTCGAGGAAAAAATAGCTAATTCATTAATTAAAAGGGGGATTTTGAACAGTTATTCATAAAAAATTTAATTTTAAATAAATTTAAAGGTTGAACATTCAAATAAATTGGAAGAATGAATTATTAATAGAATAATAAATTAGGAATTAGAAATTAGGGTCTTAGTGTTACCCGCCTTTATTTCTAATTTATTATCAATTCCTTCTTCCAATTTATTTGAATGTTCAACCTTTAAATTTATTTAAAATTAAATTATTTATGAATAAACATTCAAAACCCCTTTTAATTAATTAATTATTTTTCCTCCAATGTATAAGTAACGTCAACCCTCTTTAAATTAACTAATCTTTCTCTCTTGACCATGAATTTTCAAGCTTTCAGTCCCTAAATATGGGTGAAGTGTTCACTCAAAACGCCAGACAATGCAGTTTCTCCACATAGCTTTTCCATAAGTTTTGTCCCCAACATTAATCAAACTATTTTGACAAGTTTTTCATCATAGTATTTATGTAGTCAAGACTGACAACATCATCTCCATATATCGAGATTTAATGTCACACAATTTGTTTCTAGGCATCTTGCCTAGACCAACAATGAACTCTTTCAACAATTTGTGGGTTAGGCCTTGCATTGCCATAATGTTCATGAACATGCCACAAATTATATATATATATATATATATATATATATATATATATATAGGATAAATTTAGGTTTCCTTTCATAGATCATTCTCTTGCTAAGAGGATGTTTTCTTTCCTTGTGAATGGTGTGCCTATAGATACCAAATGTTGGGTTTAAGACTTAATAGAAAATATAATCAACATGTATTAAGAAAGGGACATCGAGAACTTACTCTCAAGAAATCCCCAAAAGGGAAATTCTATTTAGTGATGCATTACTCGTGTATTCGTAATGTATAATACATAATTTTATATAGAATAAGTGACCATAACAATATGTCATAACAAGGTACTCACTTCAACCATATGCATAACAATATATAATATCCTCTCCATGAATATCTAAACTAATTCCATGAAATCCTCAGTCCTAACTTCTCTCACTTCCCCTATCTTTGATTCATATGTAGACATTATGTATGGCTTACTTCATTACAATTTGGTGATATAATTTAGACATTGTTGATCATAAGTAGGAGTTGATCCTTCATTAATGTTGAATAAAACAACTAAATGACTTGATGAAAGTTGACCATAATAAAGATTGTGCATGGATCACCCTAAAAACCATGTAAACCATATATGCTTCATGTAGAGGCAATTATTTCACATCCCACTTTTTATTCATTCATGAGTGAAGGTACCTAGTTAATCCCTTATCATTCATGGTGGATGCTCCTATATTATAAACAAGGTGATTTGAAGTTCTTCAGACGTCAAATCCATACTCTTATTTGTCACACTATATACTTTGCTTTTTCATTTGCTACCATGTCCATAAATTGTGTGACTAGCCTGTGGTCTAAGAAACCATGAACTAAGGCCATATAAGCTTTCAAAATAACTTAAGACCACATCTAGTCTTGGCCAAATCAACCCTTAACATGGTTGTATTTATTTTGGCATCTCCTCTTAACTATTACAAGTTTTGAAGCTTGTTCACCTTACAGAATGAAACCCTCGAAATATGATCACACTAATGGGATTTAACTTTATGAAAAAGGTGGGACATAGGGATGGGTTATGATCCACTTATATGTGCGTGGGTCATGAGGCCATTGATATAATCTCTCTAGGTGAGAACACACTTTGGACCACTACCTCAAGGTGTCCCCATGGATTCTAGGGTAACTAGCCCTCATGAGAATTGAACCTTGCCTGGTGATGAAAATCTCACTTTTCACCATTGGATCGAACCCTTTTAGGTACATTGTCTAATTCCTTGTTATTATTACAAGGGATATGATTGTAGAGCTAATACTTTGAGAAAACTCCAACGGCCATGATCCCTTCCCCTTTTCTTGTAGGGTGAGCTTGGTCCTCTGTGGATTTCTGGGTGAGACGCATACCGGGATCATGGCCTTCTTATCCTTCTTAGGTTGTGGTGTTCTGGGTGATTTAGGGACCTCAACTATTATTTTGGTGCTCTTTGGGGCTTCCACCTCTGCAATTTCCTGTGCGGCTTCCTCGAGTGTCAACATCATTCTAGTCAAGAGGTCCTACGTTTCCTTCAAAAATGTTTCAAACGCTAAACTTACTCTCAAAGCCTCAAAGTTCGAAAGGTCCATACACACTTTTCTTTTGACAGTCGTGGGTTTATATTCTCTTGCGCCATGAACTCGTGAATCCTTCTGTCCAACCAGCCTTCGATTTCTTTCTTAGTTGGATTCCAGTGATACGACATCACACATCTCTCATGCAGATTATGGTCCCAGCAACGAAACCATTTATTTGCTTGCAGGGCCCTGACCCAGGTTCAGTGTTAGTTAGGCAAACAAATCCCTACACTACTGGCCCTTTCGACATCAGCCTGCGGAGCGTGACTGAAGTCTCACCCGAAGCAGTATTGGGGGATGCTCGAACCAAGTTTTAGCACCCTTGTTACAGATCCATTTGGGCACATCAACCCCGACTTATAGATCAGTACTATTAGGGCCCATCAAACCCTAATTTAGTTGTTACATGCCCTAATGAAGTCAACCATCAGAATGCCTCCTTCCCAAGAGATTCCATGATTGAAATCATCCAAAAACTACCTCTAAGAAGATCAGCGTAGGCAGGCCTTTATCAGGGTGCACTGCAGTGCAGCCCAGTACACTGCCAGGGTGCATTGCAACGCACTTGAGCCCTCTTTCTCCTGCGCTTGGCGAATTTGAGCGAAATATGCATTGGGGTTTGGAATATTCTTATCCATAGGATGCTTCTAGAAGTTTCCCAAGGCTATCCACTCCTTTGGGCTCGAAATTGGATGAGGGAGGAAGTTAAGGAACATCAATCCCTTTATCCCTTCCTCCATGGAACTAAATCCTAAGTTTGGGAGGGCATTCATTGTCACCATTTATGGCATAAATTCCTTCATTCACCTATAACAAGACCACTCATCTAAGTGATCAGGGGTTGGAAATCATTGAATTATAAGGAGATGCAGTTAGTATGAGACTTGAGTTGGTTTCAAGTATTGTAATGATGTTAAAATGTCTAGTTTGTTATGAGGAGAGGATGGGATTGAACTAGGAGAGTTACAACCCAATTTGCTTGATTCAATTCCACAATTTGTTTTGGGAAGTTATAGTGTTTATGGATAAATGACTAAACCCCTAGACTAGTAGCTAAGTCTAGAACAACAGTGCAAAGCATTCTCTACTTTTTCTATAACCAATAGATTAAATAAGACAATAAAGAATCCTACCTGAAGCTTTCGCTTACTCCTTATCTCCCTTGACCAATTATGTACATGCACAGAGACAGAATACAAAAACTGATCAAAGCATATGATAATGATCTATTGATTAAAAATCAAATGGAATCAAGTGCATAATACACATATGAAAGCATCAATAAACAATACAAACATATGGAAAAAGCTTTGAACACTTTATTATTAAAAGGAAGAGTTACAAACCAATTTTCTTGATTCAGTGCCACTCCTTCAGTTCAATCACATCCTCTCCTCATAACAAACAAGACATTTTGACATCATTACAATACTTGAAACCAACTCAAGTCTCATACTAACAACATCTCCCTATAATTCAATGATTTTCAGCCCCTAATCACTTAGATGAGTGGTCTTTTTATAGGTGAATGAAGGAAGTTATGCCATAAATGGTGACAATCATTGCCCTCTCAAACTTAGGATTTAGTTCCATGGAGGAAGGGATAAATGGATTGATGTTCCTTATCTTCCTCCCTCATCCAATTTTCAGACCAAAGGAGTGCATAGCCTTGAGAAACTTCTAGAAGCATCCTATGGATAAGAATATTCCAAACCCCAATGCATATTTCTCCCAAATTCGCCCAGCACAGGCCAAAGAGGGCTCAAGTGCGCTGCAATGCACCTTGGCAGTGTACTGGGCTGCACTACAGTGCGCCCTGATAAAGGTCTGCTTGCGCTGATCTTCTTAGAGGCAGTTTTTGGATGATTTCAATCATGGAATCTCTTGGGAAGGAGGCATTCTGATGGTTGACTTCATTAGGGCATGTAACAACTAAACTAGGGTTTGATGGGCCCTAATAGTAATGATCTATAAGTCGGGGTTGATGTGCCCAAATGGATCTGTAATAGTTGCCCCCTAAAGCATGAATTCGTAAATATGTATGTTAAGTGAAATACTTTACTATGCGGGGAGGAGGTTTCCAAGTGGAAGGTGACCTACATCAATTACAATACATATATCATGATAATTTGATTTTTTCTCATGACCTCGCTGAGGGAAGGCATACCCATGCTCAGTGTTTAAACTTTCATTACATGTACAAATATAGTCCTCTACAGATATAGACCCATGAATGGATGACCATGAATGTAAGTCCATTGTACATTTGATTTAGTACTCCTGAAAATATCGCGGCGCGTATGGATGAAATTAGATCCGGGGTCTTCAATCTCGTTCAATCTTTCGCTCAAGTACAAGTCTAACCATGTGAATAGATGATTTGAAGTCGAACATGGGAAGACATTGTCTGATTACCAGCCAATGATGTAAGTCATTAACAGACGCGAGAGGAATCACCGATAATGATAATGACCCTCAAGGTACTATAGTACATTTCGCATGGTGTGAATAAATGATTTGATGTCGAACACCATACAAAGTCTTTCGGTCGAAGGCCAGTGATGTCAACCTATTGCCGGAAGTGAGAAACCTGCCATTGATGTATGCAAGCCTCAAGGTACTGAAGGGGTGTTTCTAAGTCAACTTCTTGGATAATGTGCTGATGTCGACAAGAAGTGAGTCATCATAGGAGGGCCTTGATGTATCTCACATCAATGACACGAAACGAGGTAAATGATTTTAGAGATGAAAATCTACTGACGACAGAAGGTTCAGGAATGGCGGTCATGAAAATGAAGATTACAGTATTGCAAAGGATGAAGTTTGAACTAACTGACTTCTCTTGAACATGTCAGCGACACTAAAATGAATTAGTAGCATTGACCCAAAACAAAGTAATGGATGGTATGATAGATCAATGGTGTGATAACCATCAAGCTGAATGACCCAACCCACATAGTCACGGTGATGAGGTGAAAGTGTCATGTTAAAGAGCAACTTGCTACCATAAATTGTTCTCCCATTTTTCCCATTTTCCCCAGTCATTGCTGACCAGTACCTCTTTATTTTTATCAAGCTTGAGGAGGATAACATATGCTTGCTGCATAATTGCACCCTTCGGGTGAATCCATCGCTATTTGATGTTTTAACGAGTCTAGCAAAGGTGAAACTCGGTCTTGTCTAGATGGACAAGTTTGTCGCTATTTGATGCTTTTAACGAGTTTAACGACAAAGATAACTCAGTCCTTTTCATGTTTAGAGAGTTTGAAAAGGGACGAAAAGGAAACTCCAAAAGTTCTTTTTCGTAGATTTGTCTCTCAAGTCTGAAAAATCATAAAACAATACCAGAGAGAACGTATTGACCATGTTTGATCAACGTATTCCTTTTTCGTAGTTAATCTATCTCAGCCTGAAAAAGGGTTAAACTTATACTGAGTAGATATCAATTCCAATCCGTTAACGAGCTGGAAATGACAAGCGCTCAACAATATTTTCATGTTTAGAGAGTCTGAAAAGAGCTTAAAGAGGACTCCAGTTTGAGGAACGAGTGGTGTCTAGGGTAGCAACTAGTTTCGGTGATGTTGGAGCTTCTCAAAACATGTTGATTTATGTGAAGAGGATGGCTAATAAGACCACTCATTGCAATTGTTCCTCAAAAAAGGATAAAACAACTAAGTGAAAGCGTATGATCGACCAAAGGGATGGTGGCGATGGGATGAAAAAAACCAAGGCTTATCTGATGAAAGAGGCTGATAGAATGGCAATCACGAGGGTTAAAAATGGAAATGGGTTCATTTTTACACAAGCTTGAAACGAAAAACTATGCTTGGATTCAATTTCATTTTTACGCAAGCTTAAAATGGAAAACTATGCTTGAGATTGGTTTACACGCCCCCAGCATGATGAAAGGGAGAGTCTCCTGTAACCAAGTGGAAATCGTTGCGGTAAAGCAGGACGATTATCCAACACCTTTTTGGCTTCGTCCAAATAGGGACAAAGGTGAATGGGGTGATTCCCATCACATAACCTACAGGGAAACTTAACTTTACCATTAGGTGCATGCCCCCAAGCTTCATTACATTCACCTAAGTAGACTACTCACGGCTATCAGGTGGATGGAATGAAGGTTCTTTTACGAGATCAAGTGAAAGACTCGACTGGGATTTTACGAGATCTAATCAAAGACTCGACTTAGAACTTGGGACCTGGTTTCATATTTTAATGAGCTTGACACAAGACAAGGAACTATGCTCAAAGTCCTTGTTTCATTTTTTAACGAGGTTGACACAAGACCAGGAACTATCCTCATGAACCTGTTTTATTTTTTAACGATGTTGACACAGTAAAAGAACTATCCTCATTGGTCTGTTTCATTTTTTAACGAGGTTGATGCAGTAAAAGAACTATCCTCATTGGCCTGTTTCGTTTTTTAACGAGGTTGACGTAGTAAAAGAACTATCCTCATTGGCCTGTTTCATTTTTTAACGAGGTTGACACAGTAAAAGAACTATCCTCATGGGGGTTGTTTCATTTTTTAGTGAGGTTGACACAATAAAAGAACTATCCTCATTGGCCTGGGTTCACAACTCATAAGAGGTCATGAAGGAGAGATATGGTTCCAATACCCCCAGTACATGATGTACAACATCACTGAAATGATCGTCAATAGATGTAGGTATGGAACGGGTTGCCACATAATTAACCCGTGGCGAGGATGATACCATTGGTACAAAAGGACCATTTAGGGAAGATGCTTGACTGGAAGCCATATTTGGACCGAGAAATGAAAGCTGGTCAACGGTGACAATTCTGCCTTCATGCAAGAAACAAATCACTCGAAAGAGTGTTGAAACAATAGCTCCCATGTCATAAACATAGCCGCGCCCTAGAAGTAAATTGTAATTTAAAGGGCCTGGGACTACCATCACATTCAGATAAATGATTTTTCCTCCCAAAGTAATAGGCAACTTAGGAAGGATCCCTAATTTCTGAATGGTTCCTCTGTTAAAACCCAAAAGATTCTAAGTAACAGGCACAAGTGGCGACGAACTGAGCGCTTGCCAAGCAGTTGAGGAAAGGATACTCACAAATGCACCTTCATCTATAATAGTGCTCGATACAATCATATTACAAACATGTACTATGATCTAGAAAGGCACATAAGAAGGAAGATGAAATCCTGCCAGTTGATTCCAATCAAAGGAAGTGACCAGCCTACTTGGAGGGGGTACCGTGAAAACGGGAGAATTAACCCCTTGAGTTACAAGAGCGGGAGGATTTTCCTCCTATCTTGATGGAACAGGAGGATTTCCCCCAAGCTTATTGGAATCTGAAGAAACAAAAAGAACCTGAGTGGTATCATATTCACTCTCTTCGGGAAAGGTACGATTAGTTGAAGGTGAAATCGAGTCAACTGCTACCTCGACCTGTTGATTTGGGTAGAGTATAGACTCATAGGATTCACTTTCAAAGAGAGTGGGTTTGACCGATGGTTGATTTTGGTCAATCAATTCATCAACTAGTGAAGGATTTAGGGAGAGTTTCCTGTAACCAGATGGAAGTCGCTGCGGTGAAGCAGGACGGTTATCCAACACTTTTTTGGCTTCATCCAGATAGGGACAAAGGTGAATGGGGTGATTCCATTCACATAACCTACATGGAAACTTAACTTTACCCTTCTTTCCATGAACTTTACTACCACTAGTTGATGGTGTGTCACCAACATGATCTCCAAAAGTTGATGACACGGGATGGTGTGAACAAGAAGACCATTCTTCTAAGATTTAAGGAATATCAGGACAACTTCGAAGAAGATGGTCTCCCATACAAGTTTGCATGGAGATCGAACTTTGTGAGGCTTGACGGGCGGTTTCTCATCAGATGTTGCATTCAAAGCAATGGTTTCTTGGTTGCCCCTCTGTTGAATTTGCTTCTCCTTATTCTTCTTCCCTTTCTTCTTCTTCTTAACCACCTAGTTACTAGTACCAATACTTTCACCATGCGAAGAGGAAGAAACAACTGAGGAAGAAGGAAAAGGGTCAACTTTAGGATCAACTGGAGGTTGATTTTGTCCAGTTGGAGGTGTACTAGATTGCAGAGAAATCACAACGTTTTGAACCAAGGAGGTTGAAAACAACCATACTGGAAAGCCAATGATAAATCCCGGAAGGGACAATGTAGCCATATATGGAGCACCAATATTTCCAAAAGGATGAAAAGGAATAGGATTTCCATCGAAAGGAATTCCTTGATCGGTGGACTCCGGATTTGTCGCCATATGTTTCAACCTACGATCAAATAATGAGTGAGCGTGGAGGATGTTATCCGCGGTCAATTAATTTTATTTTAATCAAAGTAACATAACAAAACAAAAGAGGGATAATCTAGGTAAAAGTTTTACCAAGCAATTGTGAACTGCAGAATACCTCCTGGTAAACCAAGAAGTATGGGCGGGCAATCTCCCCGAATTTTGTGTTCGGTGTATCACAGTGTACAAGGCGGCTGACTCGGTTACCTAAGGATGGATAGCAACCTAGAGTTGTCCTCCCATATATACCCGAAGGTATGTGGAGGCCCAGTCCATATAAGCATTGTCTAATGCAAAACCGCACAGTGAGAGCATTCCTATATACTTTACATACTGTAACATCGCCCTATATACCCGAAGGTATGTGGACGAGCTACAATATACTCACGTATGTGGAATGAGGTATCAAACTTGGGATGTATTGCAGACAAGTTAGCGACAACTGCTTTGTTTTACGACGCCAGAACACGTCTCTAGCCTAGAACCACTAAATGTTCTCGTTAATGACAATGCTCCATTAGGTAAATTGATGTTTATTTTAAGTTGATCTTGCTTAGGAATTTTCCTTTCAAGTTCACCACGTGATGTATTCTGAAATTCCTAGGAATGAAACTATCATGATAAGCATTTTTTCCATTCAATTTAACGATGAAAATCCTAGCTACTTAGGGATAGAGCAATCAGATTCCTTTTGATCAAAGAGCAAAGAGCACAATCTAAATGCAAATTCCCTACACTATTCCTATTAGCACACACAAACTTTTTCAATGCAACATGCATGTATTTCTTTTTGATTTCCCTTAATGTGAATGAACAAAAAGGAAAACTAATGCACAATCGATCAATAAACTCTTTTCATAAAAATGACGATTTTGCGACAATTTCTTTTCAAGGAAAGGAAGACTTTACGACACTTTCATTTTCAAAGAAATGAGGAATTATGACACTTTCAATGAAAAGACTAATCATATGCACACATCAATCAATCGATCTTTCATGAATGAAGACTTTACGACAATTCAATTTTTGAAGGAAAAGACGATTTTATGACACTTTCTTTCGACAAAGACCAATCGACCAATAAACTAACTTTGGACTATAGATTGAAAATGACAAAGTGAATACATAAGAAACATTTATCAATCATAATCTAAGTAGGGCTAGCTAAGGAGATGAAAAACTATTTTCAGAGACAAGAAATCATTGACATTCAACAAATCATTCAAATAGGAGAAAATTGGTAAAAACTTCAACTCCTAGATGGGAAACCGACCCTCAAGGGATCAGCGCAGGCTGTAGTGAGAGACAGTGTGCTTCAGTGCACTGGCTCTATGCGGGAAGTGCATTGCAGTGCACTGTGTCCTTCACTGGGCTACACTGGCGATAGTAAGCCGTTTTTGAAGGAAATTTGACACAGTTTTGACTCAATTTTGAATGAAATAATACTGAAATTCAATCAACGACCACAAATACAGTATGCAAAAATGTCTTAAGAGGCTGATAAGATACTAAGATGGATAATCGATCCCCAATGGAGTCGCCAATTTGTTTTGGGAAGTTTTAGTGTCTATGGATAAATTCCTAAACCCCTAGACTAGTAGCTAAGTCTAGAACAACAGTGCAAAGCATTCTCTACTTTTTCTATAACCAATAGATTAAATAAGACAGAAAATAAGCCTACCTGAAGCTTTCACTTACTCCTTATCTCCCTTGACCAATTCTGTCGCTCCTTTCCGTACTTAATCCACTTGAAAAGTACCTGCACACAGACAAAAGATAAAAACTGATCAAAGCATATGATAATGATCTATTGATTAAACATAAAATGGAATCAAGTGCATAATACACATATGAAAGCATCAATAAACAATACAAACATATGGAAAAAGATTTGAACACTTTATTAGTAAAGGAAGAGTTACAACCCAATTTGCTTGATTCAATGCCACTCCTCCTGTTCAATCCCATCCTCTCCTCATAACAAACAAGACATTTTGACATCATTACAATACTTGAAACCAACTCAAGTCTCATACTAACGCATCTCCCTATAATTCAATGATTTTGACCCCCTGATCACTTAGATGAGTGATCTTTTTATAGGTGAATGAAGGAAGTTATGCCATAAATGGTGACAATGAATGCCCTCCCAAACTTAGGATTTAGTTCCATGGAGGAAGGGATAAAGGGATTGATGTTCCTTATCTTCCTCCCTCATCCAATTTCGAGCCCAAAGGAGTGGATAGCCTTGGGGAACTTCTAGAAGCATCCTATGGATAAGAATATTCCAAGCCCCAATGCATATTTTGCTCAAATTTGCCCAACGCAGGCCAAAGAGGGCTCAAGTGCGTTGCAATGCACTTTGGCAGTGTACTGGGTTGCACTGCAATGCACCCTGATAAATTCCTGCCTGCGTTGATCTTCTTAGAGGCAGTTTTTGGATGATTTCAATCATGGAATCTCTTGGGAAGGAGGCATTCTGATGGTTGACTTCATTAGGGCATGTAACAACTGAATTAGGGTTTGATGGGCCCTAATAGTACTGCATTGTAAGTCAAGGTTGATGTGCCTAAATGGATCTGTAACAACCCTTGAGATGGTTGTGATGTCAGTTTATTCCAACTATACCTACCTTCGCGTAGGTTTCTTATCCCTTTGCTCTGCCCTTCAGTGCCTTTACGAAGTGTTACAATTGGCTTTCGTGCAACCCTAACTAGGAGCTGATATGCTTTCGCGCTACTAGGGCAGCGAACTGTGATATTTCCCCAAACTACGCTAAGTATCTCACTCAATTTATTAACAGATCTTAGTTAGCTTTGTGTAAATAGATTGTCCTACTTGCGTTCACTTAACCAATACAGTTATACACATTCGCGCATCATATAAGCATTAGAAGTGAAATTCATACCCAATATAACAGATGCATAAACAGGAAATAAAGATGTAGAAATTATAGAATACTTCTCTTTATTGATAATTCCATATGATTATAGACTCGACTCGCCCTGCGCACTCAGCTGCAGGGGTCTGTGCACTCAGTTGCAGACTTCTAGGCCTCTGCACACTCAGCTGCAGAGCCTCTACCTATGCTACGACCCAAAACTTAGACTTCTACTTCAGAGCTATCTCTCATACATCATTCCATTATTAATTTCTTCATTTCTTCATTCATCTCTTTATCTACTTAGAGATTAGCTCTATTTATACAATCCCATGGTCCACGGACCATGGATAGATCTTTTACAACCGACATTACATTATCAAAATAAGGGCAACAACCCTATGACTCTTTAACATCTACGCGCTTCATGACCACAAAATGTGGAGTCTTTACATTTGGATTACAAAAATTGGACCAAAATCTGGGCTTTAAGCCCCAAAACTGCCCTTGGGGGATCCCACGCCCAATAGTCGCCTTCTGCAATGATCAGTTTTGTTACTCGGGACAAATGATTCTGCTGCAAATGCTCTGGTCAGCTGATGCCTTCAGTTATCCTATGATCTGCAACCACGCTCTGATACCATGTTGGAATTTCTAAGTTTAACCCGTTAGAAATTCTTCTTGTACTATCTGGTTTATTTCTTCCTACTTGTTTAATTACTTAACAAGTTATTTACCATGTAAATACTGAAAATAAACACAAATATATTATCAACATCTACAGATCATCAACTGAAATAAAACAAGCACACAAGTGACACCGTTATTTTTGGACTAATGTCCCCGGAAAAACCCAATGCAAGAAAATTGGTGCAGCTATGCAGAGGGTTTTATTACTATGCAGTTTTCAGAATACAACTAGGGTGCCAGAAATGGCTCACACAACATAGAATGCCCTCGACAATAGTACCTCTCCTCGGAGATAGATGTTCTGGCTGATTAATCGCCGAATGAACACTCCCACAACAACAATTGCAGCTTTCACTTCTATGCGTCACTTTGATAGGGACTGTGTCACCCTACCCGGCTCACCAACTCCTAGTCTGTCCCACGAAATCCTCCCAGTGCTGCCTCTTAGCCCTGCATCATCTCTACTAGCCTCTGCACGGATTCTGAAGTTTCTGCGTCAGCCCTTAGACCCTCCACGTCACGCACGTTGGCCTCTCCTGGCTCTGCGCAGCTCCTAGCTGCCTCTGCGTAGCACCTAGTTGCCTTTGCGTAGCACCCAGCTGCATTTGAATCAACCTCTCTGGTTTCTGCGTTGTCTCTCTGGTACCAACTTTGCCTCTGCTATGTATTCACTGCCCCTCGTTGTTGATCACTGATTCGATTTCTCTTAGCAAACCCCGCTCTAGAAAATCGAATTATTGATCACTCTGGTGTGTACTCCAACTGACCCTCAAGCCTCTTCTTATACTTTTCTCGTTGGTTCATCAATGGCTGAGATTAAATCTCTAATCAATGGCTAAGATTAGATTTGGTTTGATCTATGACTTTTGGACCCTTCTAACCCAGTTTTATATTAATACCCATTAATATTTTATTTTTCCTAAGTTTAGACTTAGGAACTCCATTAAAAATATTAATTATTTTAATATCTCCCAAACTAGGTACAATCTGTCCAAACCATTTATGGGTCTTGGAGATCTCATGTGCCTTAGCCTCTCCACAAATTTTCATGGCTAGAGCACATCCGATGCTACCCCAAATCAATAGTTCCTTGCTATTATTACAAGGAATGTGATTATAGATCCAGGGCCTATGATAGACAATGCACTAGATATCTACTTAACCCAAAAATGAATGACACATGCATGCATAATAGAAGTAAACAAGAAGAATAAAGGGAGTGATCCTTATCTTGGAAGGTGGATGCTTGGTGCTTTTTTGTGGTGAAGCTCCTAGAGATATTGGCCCTTTAGCTCCTTGCACCTATAACCCACATACAAACAACATAAAACCACTATATCCATATCCCTGCAAATCACATTAGTATTAACATCATAAATAATCTGAAAACATACATTAACAATAATATAGAAAAAACATGTTGTTGTGGGGGAAAGTGTGATCTTTTTATTATACCAATAGAGGTTACAATGTTGCTCCCTTTGTGGTTATTTCCCTTGGCTCCTCCTCTCACCTCCATTCACGATCAAACTCACTATGTTCTATAGCTTATTGTAGAGAGAAGTGGGCCCTTAATTCGACAACATTTTGTTATCTTTGGCTTTTCTGTTTGTTCCGTGGAGAACATTGCTTTTATAGATGGCTTTGAGGAGTGATCATATGCATCTAGACACCTTTTTTGCCATGTTTGATATGGTCTTCCACTTCTTGCATTCCAACCCTCATTTTGAGGTGCTTCCTTACTAGACCTAAGGGGATGTTATTTTGAGCAATGATAGACCTAGAAGGTAACATTTTGAGCTATAACAATTATATTTATAAACAAGAAAACAAACTAATGTGTAAAACACATTATTTCTTAATGGGATGGTATGCCCTTTTGACTATTTCTTCCCCACGTGGCACCAAGGTCTGAAAATTAAGCTCAATTTCTCAATTCTTTGCTTCAATTTATGTGGTTAGGCTATTTCTAAGACATGTTATATCTTTCCCATGCTAGATAATTTGTTGCTTTAGAGTGAAGTATCCTCAGTCTCTATTGATGGGGCCACTTAGAGAGGCTCTATGCCACATGTACAAAAATTGGACTAATGCAAAATAAATAAGAGTGCCACTTGGACTAGATAACCACCACCCACAAAAATAGGAAACAGAGATTGTATAAATGGTGCAATTTTGAATCAGTAAACAAGATTGAAGTAAGGACCAAAGAGAGAGAAAGAAAATAAACCTTAAACTAAAGCATCTTGAAGAACAGGAGCAAAGTCAAAACATAGAGCAAAGTAAAACCATTGAGGCTAATTGCTAGTCCACTTCTAATAAAATTGCAAAATAACTAATTGTGAAGTTCCATCTAATTAATGGAAGAATTTGACCAAGATATCATAGAGTTCGAAAGGTCCATTTCCTTCACATGTTGTTGAAAAATCCCACCTTGAAAAATCATTACAAAAAGAAATTGAGTGAATGTGGACATGGTATGAGATTTTGTGGGAGGGAAACTCATGCGTTCTGAGAGAGGTGGTATGAAATGTGATGATACAAGTGGCTTCATAGAAGCTTCGTGAGTGTTGAGAGGATTGAATATTAAACTAAATGGATTGGGGTTCTAAAAAAACCCATTTTTTAAAATATTTAAATGCATTTCAATAATGGAGAGGGGGGTTAGGGTAGGAGAACTTCTTTTTCTCCAATGTTTGAACACAAAGTCCCTTGCTTCAAGGTAGATGTCTCTTTAATGAGTCTATCTACTTTTTGATTATTGTCTCTAAGCATATGGAAGAATGTTGTCTATTCATAAATTATCAATCTTAATATTTTCAATATGAATTCTTGCATCCTTTCTCTCCATAGCCTTTTATTACTTTGATAATTACAAAATTATTAATCCTTTCTACATGACAAACTTAATCCCATATACAAGGTTAGGTGCTTTGCTCTACTATGAGAAGCATGTCCTAATCCCATGAGAAAGCAAATCTATTACTACCTCTCTCACTCTTGCCACCCCTATTTAAAACTTTTATTTATCAAATAAAAACAAACATGATATAAAATATCAAATTTTTATTTATTAAAATAAAAAATGGCAAAAATTATATTTATAAAATGAAAATAGTTTGTTGCACACACTTTTTAGTTCACTGTATATTATTAAACGTCTTCTTTAACAGTCAAATCGTTGCGCAAAGATGAGTCTCTTATCTCACAAACAAGGGGGTCTCTCATACACCAATTTGGTGTATGGGTTGGTCGTGACCTTAACATTGGATGATTATTATTATTATTATTAATGAATTTTGATTATCATTAATAATAATGAATTATGACATAATTCATTTGTGAATAATTAATCCATAAATTATATATATTTTTAATGAAATATAATTTACTACATAAACTAAATTTAATTCAAATCATAAAATAATATAATTAATATCACAAATAAATCTCATAAAAGCATGTAGGCTTTCACTGTTCATAATCACAATAATGTTATTTTCTAGATGTATTTACTTTGTGTGCTACAAGATTTTGTCGAACGTTTGGGCGGACACTCCACCCATCCTCAGGGACTAAACTAAATTTAATTCAAATAATAAAATAATATAATTAATATCACAAATAAATCTTATAAAAGCATATAGGCTTTCACTATCCATAATCACAATAATGCTATTTTCTGGATGTATTTACTCTGTGTGCTACAAGATTTTGTCCAACGTTTTGGATGGACATTCCACCCTTCCTCAGGGACTAAACTAAATTTAATTCAAATCATAAAATAATATAATTAATATCACAAATAAATCTCATAAAAGCATGTAGGCTTTCATTGTCCATAATCACAATACTGTTCTAGATGTATTTACTTTGTGTGCTACAAGATTTTGTCCAACATTTTGGGTGGACACTCCACCCATCCTCAGGGATTAAACTAAGCAAAATAATTAAAAAATGGTGCAAATAGCATTATATAGGCACAAAGAAAAGAGAAAGGAAAATGAACATTAGATTTCGTGGGTTGCCATTAAATTTCATAAGTAAAAAGAAACAATAGAGGAAATTTAAATTAGGAATAAATAAATAATGAATATTAATTTTAAATGTAACATTGACCTATGAAATCTAACATTCTTCTCTCCTTTCCCTTAGCCTATATAATCTTATTTGCATTATTTTCTAAATATTCTACTTAGTTTGGTCCTTGAAAATGAAATGTCCACCCTAAATGTTAAACACAATCCTCATACCACACACTAAATAAACACATCCAAAAATAACTACTATAAAACCACAGAAATTCAAAAATACAAATTTGTGGCAAACGTGTACCCATCTTTCTCTATTAAAAACCAAACAAAACCCAAAACCAACTACCACCTTAACTAATCAATTTAACAAAATCCAAAACCAACTACCATCTTAACTAATCAATTTCAACATCCCAATACCACATATCGAAATTCCTCAAATTTCAATTAAATAAACCGAATAAACTTCGTTTCGTTTAGTATATACTCTGCTTCCGTTAAGTAAAGCTAGCAACAATAATAGCATATAAACTTTACACGTGCCTAAGACCTACGTGAGCAAAGAGTCGCACAAATTTAAATGTGTGAAAGTGTCAGCCAGTCTTATCGGTAAATCGATAGCCTGACAAGATTCCATATATGTGATATTTGAGGTGTTGGGAAGTGTGGAGGTAGGGTGCAGCCTGACGCACTTCTGGTGCATATTATCCATGAGGTTGCAAGAAAAAAATCTTATTTTGTTTTTATTAAATAAATATATAAGATCCCTGACCCACTACCGCCAACCGTCCAAATACCTTTTCGTAATCCACGACAAATCCCACACATACCTCCCTTTTCGCAGGAACGGATGGTCAGGCTAAAGTTTCGAATGCATCTCTTGATTCTATCGATGAATCTTAACAGTATGATTATAACCAATAAAAATGGGATAAAACGTCAATGAAATGAATATAACAAATAAATGTTATAAAAAGTCAATGAAATTAATGTTTTTTTTTTCAATTTCGTAAATTTTAATTGAATAGTAAACGGATGGAATTTCGGTATCGTGTATTTTAAATATTTGAAATTGCTAATACTTTTAAAATGTTTGAAATTGTATTTTAAATGTTTTGAAATTGCTGATATTATTAAATATATGTGGGTAGTTTTGTGTTTAAAGAAATACAAAGTTTAATTATATAATTAAAAAATAGGTTTTGGGTCAGATTTTATATAAAATTTACATTGTTTTTTATAGTCATTATATTTATCATTTCAAAATGTAGATAACTTATTACAATAACAATTCAGAATATATATTTTCTATAGATTCGAAAAAAGATACTTACTATATATATATATATATTTACATAATATAGCTAAAATTAATTTTTGACAAACTAACTAATATTGGATGGTCCCTCCATGAGAGTTTTAATTGACTATGTAGATTCTTGGCTTTCTTTTTGTTGTTCCTAATCCAACTTCACTCACTTTCTCTTAGGCTCCTCAATAGACTTTGTATCTGCATCCTTGGCCTGAAGCTCATTATCAAATTTCTCCTCTAGCTCAGCCACTTTTATTTCCATTGCAGCCATTTATGTCTTGCTTTCCATCTCCAGTTTTTCAACTTTTCCTTCCAGCTAAATTTGCTTTGTTTCCAATAGTTGCATCTTCGTTTGCATCCATTGCTCTTCCATTTCAATCCTCCTCGGCATTGCCTGAATCAACCCTTTGATGGGCATCGATAACCTGTCCAATAGCACATTCAATCTCTTGTCCAAAAGATTATGGGCCTCGTTCTTTTCCATCCATTGCTAAACCACGACATGGCAGAGCTCTCCCAACAATTTGAAATTGACTTTGTTCCCTACTATTCTCTCTCCTATGAGAATTATCCTAACCTCCTAGCAGGGAAATTACAATAAATATATCATTCTGTCCACCCCTAGGGCGCAATTGCAGAGCAATTGAATGAAAATCTCTCATGATCGTGTGAACCTCCCTAAGAGAATTTTGTATTGAATTCCAAGAGAAGAGCGCAACAAGGAGGCCAAGGAGAATTAAGGCCCTTCACGTAAGAATAAACCAACAATTCATTAGCCACCACCGTAATTTGCTTATTGGATAGAGAGCTTGCCTCCACCTGTTTATGATTTGTGCAGCTCAAGTACTCCAGGTGTTGCAACCCATGCTACGAACATGCTCCACCTTTATTATGCACTTATGAAGTTCATAATGGAGTCGTCTTCCAAATCTCGAGACTGTCAATGGAATAAATATTCTCGATACCCGAGAACGCTGGACTTGAACCAACTTGGTTCTAAAGAAAAAATTACTAATACACAAATTTACTTGATTAACCATGTATAAAAATGTTACGAGTCAAATTTAAGTAAAAGGAATTATAAATGAATGTTATAAATAATAATGATGAACTTATCATGGAGGAACTTAGAAAGAATGAAAGAAAGACAATTATTTTAACATCCATGAGGATAAAGATAGCTTATGGGACATATTGCTTCTTCATCCTATCGATGTATTCGACCCTTTTTCTATGAAGCCTCACAATAAACACTCCCAACTTCTCAACAAACCCCTCGCTAAATAGATTATCCCAAGAGCTAGCTGCCAAAATATCTGCATAACTTTCCCTGTTGTCTTTGAATGCCTCACATTCTAAAATGAAATGCTTTTTTGTTTCCACTTTTCCAGAAGAACAAAAAATACATACTCTTTCCTTCCACACTTCTTTTGGCCTTTTCCAGCGCCCTGTTTCACAACATAGTTGATGAGAATTAGTCCTTAACTAAACAATAAGATTTTTGGCTCTCCAAGAAATATTGGCCTCTGTGTATGCTTTTTGTTGATGATTATGAGTGAGATTAAACACTTCAATATAGTATTTTTTATTTCTCCCTAGCTCCTTATCCTAAGTACGCTTGTGGAACTCAACCATAACAAAAGCTTTTATCTCTTTACTGTTTATGGGACACATGTTCAAGCAAATACCCTGTTTACCAAACCATTTGTTATTTTGCTGCATCCAAGTCTTTTTTCTTTTGCACACTATGTCATTAAAGACAACCTTAAGCCATCTACCCTCTTCCATTTGCTCAAATTTTTTTAAATACCTTATGAATCGCACCATAGTAATTGCTTCAATAGTAGCAACCCCTATTTCACTTAACAAGATAGCATAAGGAATGCACTTTTAATTTTGAATTTGTTTGTAATAAAAAAACTTCTGAATTTTCTCAATTTGTTTCCACTACACGTTGGATGTACTGCTGGCCTACAATTCACAACCATAGAGAATCACTGAAATCACTAGAAACCCAAAAAGGGTTTGAGTGGTTTTCCAGTCCCATAACTCTGCCTCTCTACACCTATTTGAAAAGCATAAAATGCTTTCCAACCCCCCAAAGTTATTTTCTTTCTAAAACCATCTCAGCTTAGATTTTTGTTGAAGTCAATTCCAAAGTTATTTGTAATTCACAACTTCTTCCAGAATGTTGCCTTCAAAGTAGAACTTATGCTGATTATGCTTTCTTTTTTAGAGAAAACCACTACTTTTGTTTTGCTAATATTGACTTGCATCCCCACCCTTCTACAAAAATGCTCAAGGGATAGGAAGTGCTCTTGCAAACTAAGAGTAGATTTAACAATCAAAATAAGATCATCTGCATATAAAAGAAGCCTTATTACAAATTTGCCCAAATAGATACCATCAACTCCTTGCGAATTTAACCACTCCTCAAGCTTGTCAATATATAAACCAAAAAGGGTAGGAGACAGTGGGCAACATTGCTTGACCCTGATATCGCTTCTAAAACTTTCATAAATGCTTGCTAAAGTTCTAATTTCGACTTTCACCTCTTCATACAGTCTATGCACAACTGTTCTCAAATGTTTAGGAACCCCAAGTTCCCCCATTTTGTGCCAAAGCTTATCCTTAGGAACCGCAACAAACACTTTTGTGAATTCAACAAAAGAATTCTTCCTTTTTCTCCCAAACTTTTTCAATGATGTGCCTTAAAATTATACAATGATCAACTGTGGAATGTTTAAGTTTAAAACCTGCCTGCCCTTTAGCATGCTTATCTCTTTCTTCTGCCCACTTGCTGATTTTATTTTCTAGCATGCTTCCAAAAAACTTTGCAAACAAAGGGTTTATCATGATGGTCCTATAATTGGAGGGATTATTGACGTCACCGCTATTGAAAAGAGGTATTTCCAGACTAGTTTTCCAATCTTTGGGGAGCTCTTGTTGTATGATGTTGTTGAAGATTTTTGTAATTTGTGGTGCAAGAATATTTGAGCCCCACTTTAGATACTATACTTGGAGTTCAGTTAAGTCTTTTATTAGAATTAGAATAATCTCAAATCTTTAGGAAATTGGTGAGTGGGGAGCCACGAATATAATTTTTAAGTTTATTAAAAATAATGGAAAATTTTGCTAAATAAAATTTGTTATATAAATGAATGTTATGAATAATAATGAGGAACTTATCATGGAGTAACTTATTAGAATTCGAATAATCTCAAATCCCTAGGAAATTGGTGGGCGGGAGCCCACAGATTTTTTTATTTTTATTTTTATTTAATTTATTAAAAATCAATGCAAGCTAACAAACTCTTTAATACACTAAGGGATCCAATTTTTAAAATTTATTAAAAGTCAATATAACCTAACAAATTCTTTAATACACTAAGCATTAGAACTAAGCATATACTAAGCATATTCCCTTGAAAATTAATCTAATCCTCAATAAAAAATAAAAAAAAATTTCAACAGATTTTCATCCACCTTAACTTGAAGTAAATTACCTTCGGCAATAAATGTTTCTCTCTGTTCTATATTTATAATGTTATTTTTATCACTCAATAATAAATAAATAATTAATTGATAAAAATATTTTAACATTTTAACACAATTTTATTTTCAAAAATTAATTATTACAATAATTAAATATTAAACTTAATTCAAAATTTACATTTAAATCTTCCTAATAATATTTTAGAAAATCAAAATAATAATATTTTAAAAATTAAATGTTCATTATAAATCTAATTTCAAAATAACTCAATGTAATAAAAAAATATGATTAAAATTTCAATATAAATTCTAATTAATTTAAAACATCATCAATTTTTTAATTAATTAAAAAATTATGCTCTAAAGTGTATGGAATAGTAATCCACACAAATATCGCTCAAAGATGATATTTGGTACCTAAAATTATGGACAAATTAATAGATGTAAACTCTACAAACATGTTTCAAAGGATTAGCGAACACGCAATGGACTTTAAACATAGGCGAGCTAAGTCTTCCGCTTTAGCTGAACATATTGAAAAAACGAATCATCATGTTTGTATTGAGGAGGCTAGTGTTATTGCTAAGGTTTCGCATTTCCATCATCGTAAATTTAGGGAAGCGGTTGAGATTGAAAAAAGGCCATTCGGCTGGAAAATCAGTAGGTGTTGGGTCCCAGCACTCTCGTCCTAGTTGGTTTTCCCCCTCTTTAGGTCTTTTACTTTACTATTTTATTTTTTTTGAGTTCTTTTTGGTTAATTTTACTTATTTATTATTTATGTATTTACTAATTATTATTACTAACTAATTTAATTTAACTAATTTATATTTATTCATTGATTTATTTATTTAGTTACGTTTTATTTTTATTTATTTATTTTTATTTTCTTGACTTTTTATCTTTTTTCTAACTAACTAACCTCCTTTTGATCTTCTATATAACTATCTTTCCTTTTAATTATTAATTTTTAATACTATTTTTAAATAAGATTAATTTATAGGCTTTTAATTTAGAATTTAAGGTCCTTTATTTATTATTATTTTATTTTTATCTTTATTGTTAATTTTATTTTATTTATTATTGTTTAACTGATTTATTTAATTTTTATTTTTATTTATTTTAATTTTATTTATTAGTTTTATTATTAATTTTTATTTTAGCTTAGACTTTTTAACTAATTTTTCTAACTAATCCTCTTTTTGATTTTATTTATTTTTCCATTTATTTATTAATTAATTTATAATTTTTATAATTTTTAATAAGATTAATTTAGATTAATTTATATATTACTTAGGCTTTTAAGGTCCTTTATTCAACTAAATTTCTTTCTATATTTTAATTAGCTTATAATTTTTAATAATATTTTTGAACTTTATTCCCTTCATAAATATATTATATATATATTTTTGGTCCTTAATCTCACTAAACTATTATAATAATTTTGATCTCGGTCCTAGAGTCAAATTAGCCATTGGTCTAGTTAGCCGTTGGAGGCTCCGCTCAAACTATTTAACATGCTAAGCTGGATCTGTTTCTTCAACTTAACTTGCCCTGACATGAACCACACTAATTGGTTCCAAAAGCGTCGACAAATAATTTTCTATGTGATTTTCGCCGAAAAATCTTTCTAAATATTTTATTTTTTAACAAAAGTTTTTAATATTTCAAACATATAATGAATTTTACGATATAAAGAATAAAAATAAAAATTGTGGATTGTGATGATAAGTTTTGCCATAATTTTTAAATATATTTAAAAAATAAACTTGAACACATTATGTCGTCTGATTTCAAATCGCACGAATTTTCTTCACAATTATAGGAAAATAGACGATGTCAATTGTACGACAGCTTTGACTTAACTACCCTTTCCTTTAGAGTTCGCCCACCCCAAAGAGATAGTGAACGCAACAAACGGGAGCGTTTCAAAATCGTTAACCGACTTGACGCAAGAGCCAACAACCACGTAAACGAATTTTTGTCTCCATTTACCGAAGATACCTATCATGTAATGTGGGGCGTAAAGCTGTGGGGTCTGAGCTCGCTGTTATATGAAATTTAATGAGAATTATAAATGACACTATTGCTTTGTGTGCAAAGTTCCCGGCTGTTTGGCGTGACCAAGAATGGCCGGTGGAAGAGCGTGGACTATTACGTGCTCCTCAAGCTAACTGGATCTTCAAAGCTTCTGTTTTCCAAAAACTTCGGTGATATTATCTGCCTGGAAGATGCACCAGGCCGTCGCGAGCTTTCGCGGCATCAATTTAATTAATGTCACTTTCCAAGATGCTTGAGCTTGGAATGTGGCTTCTCAAATTTGCCTTTGCTCAAGTGAGTCGATATATTTCTATTTAATGTTTCCCCTTTCTTCAGTTAATTGCATTTCACAGCTTTTGTGCCAAAACCAGAGAAGGTTAACATTTTCCGTGTTTTGTCTACAAATCTGAGGCCTAAAGGACTTTTTTTTGGAAAAAGTGATTATTTTACGGTATTCAACAGCCATTGTAGCTTAATATTTTGTTGGAATGAGGAGAAAGTTTGAAGGTGCTCTGTTTTGTTGGCAAGCATTGTAATGTGTTCTTCATTTTTCTGGAAAATTTAAATTCTTGAACCCAAAATTTGGCAAAATTGTTACTGCAGCCCAAGCCTCTGTATCAAGTAGAATTTGAAATCTCTTTATTTTATTTGATTACAACTGTGAAGGTCTCTGTGCCAAAATAAATATTTTTATATTTTTTTTAATGGTTTGATTAAAACTTTAAGGTTTTTATTCATTTGTCCGTGTATCCATCTGAAGAATTTATATTTTCTAAAGTGTTTTCTTAAAGCATTTAATGCTTTTATTTACTTGCTCGTTATGCACATGATTTTGTTTGTTTGTTTGCTTGCTGTGCATTCATACGAAGATTTTGTTTTTTTTTTAAAGCATTTATTTATTTTTTCTGTTTCATTAAATCATTAAAAGCTTGACTATTCGCTCGTCTGTTCATCTGAGTAATTTACATTTATTTTTTGTTTTGCTCAGTCAGCACTTCCAAGATTTTATTTAATTCTTCAAGAAATTGTTCTCAAAATTCTGCTGCAACCGGCTTTAAGTTTGTTCGAGCGAGTAAAACATTTGATTGACCTGCATTTTAGTATAAGGTTTAAAGTTTCTCTGTATGTCAGCAAGGAGTCACCTACTTACATAAGAATGGTTGTTGTTGGAAAACAAAGAATGAATTTGTACGTCTTCTAACCATTTTAGATTTTGTTTTGGCAGAGGCTTGGTTGAAGATTAGGATGCATATACCAAATAATTCACTGGAAAAAAATGGTGTAAATATGCATATACCAAATAATTCACTTGAAGAAAATGGGGCAAATTTCATTGACCTAAGTTGTACAGTTCAATCGGAGGTAGATGAATTGAGAAATGGAGGAGAAAGCGTTGCGTCCATTTTTCCAGAAGCAGATGCAGAAGCATGTTGTGCTCAGCTGACTTACAAATGTAGCGAGGGTACCATATCTAAGAACTCTCAGAAGAAATATGCAACAGTAGTTGATGGACCTTCGAGTGAACCATTACGCAGGCCCTCTATTTTTTTTTATGGAATTGGGCATGTGCTGAATGATCTGACTTCAGCATGTTGGTTTACTTACCTTCTAATGTTTCTGACAGAAGTTGGTTTGACTCCAAGGTAATTTGCTTCTTAATTCACTGAAATATTAACATCGTTTCTCCAGAAAGCTGGGGAAAGTTTCCAATTTTCTTTACTTAATTGTTACACAGGTTTCGTCCTAGATCTGGATATCAATGGCTTTAATATAATTAGCATGATATAGTAAGAACAAGCTTCTTGTTCTTCATAACAAAAGGAATTACCATCGGCAATACTGACTGGACAATTTGATGCAATGATAATGTTCAAACAAGAGAGAACACCTCTAGCAACATAACCTAGTTCAGTTAGCTCTCAAAGAATCAAACTTGTTGTACCTTTTAACATGAAAATCTTGAGACATAGAGCATGCATAATGAGTTGACTAATTTGCAATCTATTAGAGGCACCAGTCACGCTACAAAAAAACTTGTTTCTTTCCGCGATAATTCTCTTCAGAGAATAGCCTAGTGGGTTATCTTGAGTGATTGAGTGCTGTCATTTACAAGCAGGAGGTCTTGGGTTCAAGTCCCCCAGCTGGCTGCCTCTGTGGATTTTGTTGGCTTCATTTGACGTCCCCACTGGTCAGGTTGCCAAAACTGCAACTGGTCATTGAGTTCCATCCTCAGAATGAGATGAAGTGCCTGGGGGTTCCCCAGGAATTGTATTTCAAGGAAAAAAAATTCCTTTAAGAGAATGCTCTTTGCTTTACCATGACCACTGCTTTAGCTGCCAATATTTTGCTAGCTGAAAGTATACTTACTTTCCTCACCCTTCCTGTCATGTCATCAGAATTGAGACGCCAAATGTTTTGATGGTTATGACTTTAAGAAGCTTTCTGTGCATGGTGTTTTATGATCCAAGAAGAGATTGTATAAGAAAGCTCTGTAGTTTAAAGTATTTATTTTTCCTACGGAAGAATTTCATAAAAGCAATAGAATAGATAAATTTTAAAGCCTTTAGCAGAGTTCAGCAAGTTATGTGATAGTTCCTTTGAGTGGAGAATTAAGAAGATACACTTTTCATGGTTAACTAAAAATGAGATTAATGTGAAGATTAAATAATCATAATTTTTTTAGATATGAGTAGTATCTGGCGATCTATGGGAGATGAGAAATATAAGACGTATGTCTTCTATGAACAAAATGTGAGAAATAGGTTTTCTTGTCTAAGGGAAATGAATTATAACTTACTATGTGAGCATAGGATTTAGTAGGCTGTGGAAACTGGATATGAATCTCTTGATTCTTGTCCTTTACAACATGGTATTTAGAATAAAGCTTAACTGCATTTATCACGTTTGAAGTCTTGAAGCTGCATTGAAATAATTGAAGCATAGAATTTAGCAGGTTATGTAAAGTAGATATGGATCTCTTGATTCGTGTCCTTTTCAACATGGTATTTAGAATAAAGCTTAAGTGCATATATCACGCTTGAAGTCTTGAAGCTGCATTGAAATAATTGAGGATTCTTCTGCAGTATGGAGATATATTAAAATTTTTCACTTCCACGTCTTAAAATTTTGTCTCAACATGCTTCACATCCACGGGAAATATCAGAGCAATAGCAGTTCATTTTATATACAAAAGGTATTCATTGACTTATGGATCTTGAACTCTCAGGCCATACTCATGGTTGCCAGTATGAAGCCTGTCAACAACCGTAGTGATCATTGGGATGGTTCAACTGTCTTTCAAGAAGAGTGACTTTCCTTATAACCATTCTGATTTGAATAGATGCTAGATAGCACCCTCTTGATGAATGCAGAATGTCAAGGCAGAAGCCCATCTGATGCAAGACACACCACCTTACCCATCTAGATAGGTTTTTTAGCATTGTCTCTTAAATCATCGTAGGTATAACATGCTCTGTCAGTCGAGCTAATGCTAATATAGACTCATCATGCAACATTTTTCTCGCCTATAGTAATTCCTAACAAAGTTTTTAGTCATCAATTCTTGAGCTTTTGGGCCTCCTTTAGATAGCAATGGCCTTAAAATATGGCTATAGAACCTGGTGATTACAACTCTCTTAGTAAGTGTGCACATTGTTGGAATGTACCTTGGATCATCTTCTACAGGTCTGGGCACACTGATGAACAGATCTGGGCCCTTCAACAGGGCAGTGAGGGTGCACCTTTTCTTTGTAAGTTCGATGGATTAATTATGAGGGAGTAAGAGTGGACTGCTGTTTTGTCTTCGGCGATCTATTCCAAGTGGTTTGCATGCTGTTTGCATTTGTTAGATAGTTTCATTTCACGGTTAAGTAAAAGAGAGTGCATCTAGTTGCATGAGTTAGCTTCAGTTTTAGTAAGCAGTTTTCCAATTTTTTGCATAAGTCTAAATTCAATTAGGCACATGCAGTATTGTAGGTAGGGCACATGCTTACATGCCTCAGATCATTTTCAGTTGAGGTGCTGTTGTGCATGTGTCCTGATTCATTGCATTGACTCTTCTTCTCAGTCTATAAAAGAGAAGGCATGGGTGCAGGTTTATCCATTCAGTTTTTGAACAGTGAACAGTGCTGTTTCCCTGTAATAGATTTCATTTCAGAATTAATGAGCAAGCAGTGATGGGTTTTGAGTCTTGACTGTTCATCTACTGAGTTCTGTTTTTACTTTTAGCAGTGATTTAGCAAATATGCTGTAATTTTGTTTCTTTTTTGCTGCTTAATAACATTGATGTGATTTAGGACATGTCATTAGAACTAACATTTTTGGCGCCATTGCCGTGGACACGAGACGTGTGTATTTTTCCCCATATGACAATATTGACATATCATTCTTGGCGACTCCATTGGAAGAACGAAGCCCTAGTTCTTCACTGAACTTCAAAGTCAATGCTTGTAGGGTGAAGCAAGCATCTCTCAAGGCACTTCAAGTTCACCCTGGCGACTCCATATCTAAAATCTTATGAAGATTTGCATAAATGGATCATTGGAGAGGCCTATTTTATATGTTTCAAGATGATAACCCTCAATCCAATGATCATGATAGCCAAGGGGAGTTTGATACCCCTCTTTATGGATCTCTTGGGAGCCATAAGATTGAGGAGCCTTCTCAATGCCTTGAAAGGGGGTTGTGGTTCTTCCCAAGATACAATGATTGTAGTCCACCTTGTTCCTTCCTTGATAATCAGGATAATGTGATTGTGGATGTGCCTGAGCAATCTATCTCTTTATGCCATGAGGAGGATATGCTCGAGCTTGCTATTCATAGAAAGTTTATGAGCTTGGTCGTTGAATACTCCATATTCTCGTTGCAAGAAAGGTTGCACAAGTTGGATTCCTCCTTTCCCTCCTCATCCATGACCCTTGATGCATGGTCCTCAAATGTTCCCGCCCCCCACCCTTACCATTCATCGAGCAAATCTTGCAATGGGAAACGTAATGTTTGGGTCCCCTGCCTCATAATGGTTCATAAGGGAAAGTGCTTTTATATTGACTTAATCATATGTTGGTTGCATTGGTTGTATGACTATACTTAGCATTTGCACAATGTAGCCATGCATGTTAGAGTAGGATGCATTGCATATTGATTTTTGCATAGCTAACATCATCATATTATGTTCTCATGCTAGATTAAGTGCATTTAGATTAGAATTGCATTTAGAATAAAATTTTATTTCTTGTTGATTTTTATGGCCTAACAAAAGCATGGGTGATCACAAGACGCCGCAAAAACATGTTGCCCCATGTGCTTAGTCTTTGATGTGCAGGTAACAGGTTTGCGGTCCCAAGAGATTGTTGGTGTTCTCATGACCTCCCTGTTCGAGTATGTATGTGCACTCTACTTAGAGATCATGTTCCAATTGGAGCTAGATGTTACCCACCACATGTGGGTGACACCCATAGAAGAAAATTTTTCTCCACATTGTCTTCAGCGGATAGCCAACAACCCCTTGCAACCACCAGATAGCTCGATGTGCCATCATCTCCGCCACCTAAGCCAGCCATTATGCACCCTCGCCCATCTGTCATGATCGTATGTTTGAAGGTGGGCCTTCCAACCCCGAAGGTATGGCTTTCATTATGTAATTGGGTATTTTTGCTTACTTATCATGGACACTTCTGGGCATGGATTAGTGGGGGGATTCGACGGAAAGAATGGGCTTGGTCTGTACTCTTGTCCCCTCGTCCAACTTGGTGGTTAACCTTGTATCCTAGTCCCGTGGGATCTCCTCTATTGGCTACTAACATTACATGGGAAACCCCGATTTTGGTTGCATGGTCCTACTTCCCAACATCACATACATCACTCCCCTCCGCTCATTATAACCCCTTTTCACATATTTCCCATCTGGGTCCACATTTTTCCATTGGGTCCACAAGGAGTTAGCCTCCCCCTCCCTTTGTCTACACTTTGGGTTAGGCCTAGAACGTTGCCTCGGAGGTTGATGTAATTAAAAAGAAAGTTAAAAGCACAATTTGGCCACTTACAACAAGAAATATACCATAAAATGCAAAATATAGTCGGGAGTCGGGACATAAAAATTTAGCACGTGGGCAAAAGCCAAACATGAGCTCTACCCCTTATCATGGCCATCACCCTGGTTCCTAGGGCCCCTATGTGAGCCCCCTGCATCATTAAGGAACCCATGATTGTCCCAACCCCTGGTGGGCGATGAACTGCCCAACCTTAAGGGGGTATTCACTGCTATATCATTCACATCATGCTCTCATTCCCTGGAGCCCCGAGAAATTATAAAAGAAAAATCAATAAAAGGCAAAAGGCATATGAAGAAAGGTGGAAAAACAAAGGTCAAGGTAACTCATGTACCATGATTTGTGTGGGCTTCCCTTGCTATAACTACCCTTGTACCATGGCATGTGGCTTGGAGCCTTCCTTGTTGCACCACTCCATTCCATCATTATTTCATGTGACACTTGCCATCTAACGGACGTACCATGGACTTGCCATCTAATGGACATACCTTTGAAACCACCAAATAGGGTCCTTGATTAACCTCCCTCTTGAACCTAGGGACACCTGTACATTCTAAAGCCCATTATGGAAGGGCATGCCACTATGAAGTGCCCACTTGGTTCCATGATTTGTAAGCTCATTTGCTCAATTGCACTAATGAATTGTTGTACTGGAAGGTGAGGAGACGCATTGGATCTTATATAGGATTGCAGATGGGTCTTCATCTTGGGGTTTGGTCTCCCTATACGGGATCCAAGCCCTCCAGAGGGTCTTAATGGCATTTATAGGGTGAGCGTTGAGAGCCATGGGCCTCCACTATAACAGAGAGCAGATAGCCACACCATGGGATCCCTTAGCACTACTTATTGCTTGCTCATGTACCACTTGTTTGATGATGATGATGCACCTAGACCACCTAACCCATCCAGCTACACACTTGCACCACACACTTGGCAGTTGATCCAGGGCCTAGATGGGGTTTTGTCTCTCATAAGGAGACAAGGGAGGGTTTGCATCATTATTCCAGCCCTTATAGATGGAGCACATGCTTGATCGATTCAATTGGAGACCCATGAGGATGTTCTTTGTGCCCCCACAACCACTTGAGAGCACCATGGGTCATTTGCTTGGAGATCAAGGGCCACCCCCATTCATCACTATTATTGGAGCCCTCCTACTCATTTTGGCACATGAGGGACTTCATTTGGCCTTCCAACGACCCTTCTAGCTATTTTTCTATCATTTCGACCCTCTTGAGAGGCTAACTATGTGAAAAAGCAGTTACCTGGTTCCTACTGCAACAAATTAACGATATTTCTCATATTTGTAAATTACTTGAACAAATTACTTGTAGTTTTCTGCAATAGATATTGAAATGCATACACTGTAGCCTACACAAAATAAATACTACGAAAACTAAATACTGCACTGGAGAGAAATAAACACACACGTCAACAAAATTGTTTTTGGACAATGCCCTTGGAAAAACCCAATGTGGGAAAACTGGTGCAGTAACTGAGGGTTTTAATTATTATGTAGTAGTAAATCTAAGTACAAATCGTTGGATGGCCAAACTGACTATCCGATACAGAGAAATGTTGGCAAAGAGTTAGTGAGAAAAATATCACACTGATTCGGGAGATCCGACACTAATCAGGGGCTTGCTGGCTGGCCCCACGCTACCTTTGCATAGCTTCTGCGTCAATCCTACGCAAATCTGCATCACACTGGTTGGGCTTTGTGTCACCTTCACTATTGATCTCTTGCTGTTTGGAAATTTGACCTTTTGGCCCTCCGGTCTCACACCCTGGCTTCTAGCACTGGATCTCGACTCTCCCAGCTAGATTTCGAACTCCCTCTAAAGCTATGGGCTGCCTCTGAGTGGCACTCCGCTGCCTCACTGAACTGCTCTATGCCCTCTCTGCTTTGCACTCTTCGGATTTGGAAAAATCTCCTCTGGACTACTATCCCTACCCCTCATTGCAAGAAGATCACTCGATCTCACTCCGACAACTCAACGCTGCTACTCTTGAGAAATTCGATCTCTGATCTCTCATTCGATATGTCCTCCAAGTGCCCATCAAACTCCTTATAATCTCTCGTTGGAGCTCCAATGGCCAAGATTAAAACATAATCAAGGGCTAAGATTAATTGGGAGTTGATCCTCGTCTTCTTCTAGAAGATTCACACCTGATTTAATTAATACCCTTTAATTAACCAGATTTCCTAAGTTTAGACTTAGGGAACCATTTAAAAAAGTTAATTATTTTAATTAAACCATCTCTAGGTGGAATTTTCCCAAATGATTTCTGGGTATTGGAGAATGCATGTGTCTTAGCCTCTCTACAAAATCTTGAGGCAAGAGCACATCCAATGCTACAAAAATCAACACTCCCTCTTAGCGAGGAATGTGCTCTAGTGCTGCAACCCATTGAAGCATCACTCTGTCTCTGCACCATCTCCTGCTGCGCTGCTGATGTCTGGCTCTACTGCCCACCAACTATTGCGCAACTCTGATATGAGCTGCATCTGTGCTGTTGTTGGCCCTGCTGAACTGCTTCCAACACTGCATCTGCACTGCAACCCATCCCCTCTGTTGCTACTGCAATTGCAACATCTGCAACGGAAAAGCATCCAAAATACTGAACCAACTATGGTCAGTATGATGCATCCATTGTTCGAGTTCTGACTGTTGCTAGGCTCTGTGCTATCATTGAAGCCTCTGCGTTGCTGTTGACTCTACTCTGTGCCATCTTCACTGCTGCCAACTCTACACTGTGCTGCCCAGCATCCGACCTGCTACTAGCTACTGCATTTGTCACTCTGGCACCTAACTGCACCAACTGCCACTGGTCCACCCTGCTGTTGCTGACTATGGGATCCCATAGCAAGGTCTTGATCCAAGAGGTGGACTCCTCAAGGATCCTGCCCATCTTGTAGCTCTTTGGGGCTACAACTCCAGATCGCCCCACCTCACCCCTGGAGGCATCTCGACAATCATGGCAAACTCTTCCTCCAGTCTGGAGGACAACCTGTCGATCTTTGCGGATGCAGCTTGCTGATCCTGCTTCTCCTCCTTGTCCTTCTTTCTGAGAGGACACTGAGTGTTGTAGTGGCCCAACTCGCCACACCTAAAGCACTTGATCTTCGAAATATCCTTCTTTCTTCTGCGTTGCTCCTATTGCCCCTTTGATGCAAGGGCCACATCCTCCTCTTCCTTCACCTGCTTCATCTCACTGCTGCCACTGCCACTAGTGGTGGCCTTCATTAGATCACGCCTCATCTCCTCCTGCTGTAGATCAACCCATACACACTCCCAATCTGGCAGTTTTTCTCTGCCTAAGATACTCTAGACAAAAACTTTCAATTCTTCAGAAATGCTATTCAGCACTAATCGTACAAACTCTGAGGGTTGGGGTTTTGACCCTATTGAACCCAGTTGGTCATGGACATCCTGAAGCCTCGTGAGGAAGGGGTCTACTCGCTCCCCTTTTGGCATCCTCATGCATCTCAACTTCTCCTGTAAGTACATCTTCCGCTGCTTGGAAGATCCTTCGTATAGCGAGTTAAGGCTTCCCACATCTACCGGGAAGTGTCCTTGTCGGCTATATGGGATACTACATGATCTCGAACCCTGTCGAGAATGATCTTCGCCATCTCAACGTTGTACTTTTTGAGCGGATCTACATCGATAGGTACAACTACCACACTATTGACATAAGTTTTGAGATCATGCTTATCGAGAAGACAGTAGATCCTAGCCTTCCAGATCACATAGTTGGAGGCTTCGTCCAATCGATCTTGATCTCCCAACCCAGCTGATGCCATCTCTCTTAAAAAATTCGAACTGCTCCCTCTTCTTCCCTGAGCAGCTGTTGCCCAGCTATTTGCACTCTCTTTTGGAGTGAGAAATCTCGCACACAGCTACTGCTGCTCTGCTAGAAAAATTCTAACTTTGGCTAGAAGTCCTCTAAGGAATAAATTCCCTCAATATGTGCTATTCTCTCCTTCTGACGCTATTCTGCCAGCAACTGCTGCCAAATAACTACGTCCCAACTTCGATCTGCTCTGCAAGGAAAAATACGCTACTCCCTTCTGCCTTTGGAAAGCTTCGATCTAGAGAATCGAATTTCTTTGTCGACTCACTCAGAGAAATCGATCTCACTGAAAACTTTGACCTTCTTGGCCCAAGGACTGTGCTGCCTCTGGGGTATCGAATTTTTGCCTCTGCAATAGTTTCTAACTCCCTCTTCCTTTCTGCAACTGAGCTCTTCTGCTCACGATCTATCCTCTGATACCATGTGAAAAATCAGTTACCTGATTCCTACTGCAACGAACTGATGATATTTCTCCTATTTGTTAATTACTTGAACAAATTACTTGCAAATTCCTACAACAGATATCGAAATACATACACTGCAGCCTACACAAAATAAATAATGCGGAAACTAAACACTGCACTGGAGAGAAATAAACACACACATCAACATGGTTGTTTTTAGACAATGTTCCCAAAAAACCCAATGTGGGAAAACCGGTGCAGCAGCTGAGGGTTTTAATTATCATGCAGTAGTAAATATGAGTACAAATCGTTGGATGCCTAAACTGGCTATCCGATACAGATATATGCTGGCAAAGAGTTAGTGATAAAAATCTCACACTGATTTAGGAGATCCGACACTAATCAGGGGTTGGCTGGCTGGTCCCACGTTGCCTCTGCGCAACTTCTGCGTCAATCCTACACAGACCTGCTTCACACTAGCTGGGCTCTGCGTCACCTTCACTGTTGATCTCCTGCTATCTGAAAATTCGATCTTCTGGCCCTCCGGTCTCACACCCCGGCTTCTGGCACTGGATCTCAACTCTCCCAGCTGGATTTTGAACTCCCTCTGAAGCTCTGTGCTGCTTCTGAGTGGCACTGCGTTGCCTCACTGAACTACTCTATGCCCTGTCTGCTTTGCACTCTCAGGATCTGAAAAAATCTCCTCCAGACTACTATCCCTGCCCCTCAGTGCAAGAAGATCACTTGATCCCACTCCGGCAACTCAATGCTGCTACTCTTGAGAAATTCGATCTCTGATCTCTCATTCGATATGTCCTCCAAGTGCCAATCGAACTCCTTACAATCTCTCATTGGAGCTCCAACAACCAAGACTAAAACATAATCAAGGGCTAAGATTAACTGGGAGTTGATCCTCATCTTCTTCAGAAGATTCACACCTCATTTAATTAATACCCTTTAATTAACCAAATTTCTGAAGTTTAGACTTAGGGAACCATTTAAAAAAGTTAATTATTTTAATTAAACTATCTCTAGGTGGAATTTTCCCAAACGATTTTTGGGTATTGGAGAATGCATGTGTCTTAGCCTCTCTGCAAAATCTCGAGGCAAGAGCACATTCGATGCTACAAAAATCAACAAATTATTTTTATTATGGTGCTATTTGGTGGGCTTGTCACTGAAAATATTGTTATTTTGCACATTATTTTATTATAGGGGCATCATTAGGCAAAATTGGGCTATTCAAAGCCCTTAGAGGATTGTATAAACATAAGAGAGGTTTTCTCTCTCATTCATCATCACTTAGATTTGGGATATATCTTTCTAAAGATTTTGGACTTGCAATTTGTAGAATGATTTGGATGATTAAATGTGTTTTGATCTCTCTTGGAGCTTCTATTTGGCAAGTTTATGGATGTATATACTCTTTTTGTCATGTAAGTGCTCTTTTCATGCGAATTTCATAATGTTTTATGTCTAATATATGGAATGTTATGTTATGATTTTACTTGTGCACTAAAAAATAATGTGAATTTATGAAACACTTGTAATCTTGGCTCGTTGCATATGTTATTCATCTTGGCAAGAAGACCGAATTTTCCTAGGGGTAGGTTGTGCACCTTTTACCTTGAAACTCCATCAAATATTGCATATCAAAGTATAAAAGTCTAAAGTTGCTGTGAAGCTGCATCCACATAGAGCGTCACTGCTTCTTTAGGCCTCCTTGAAGAGCGAAGTTCCTAAATCTGGATCATTTTGACTCCAGTCTTTCCAATAGCTAGGCATTGGTCCTAGATCCTTGGTGATCACATTAACTTAACGAAATATCATTCTTTCACCTCTTTTTCTTCTCTTTTCTTTGCCCCCTAAGGATAAGGAGACTTTCTAGGGCTTGGTATGAAATTTTAGGGAGGATGAATTTTAGGATTCCGCCTAGACAAGTTTCTTCATTTATGTCTCCTCTAGGTATCCTCCAGTTTTGAGCAAATTCCGATGGTGAAATTTCAAATAAAGTGATGCCCTCGCTATCACACCAAGAGGGAACCCTTGAAGCTGCTTTGACTTCAGGATTTCTTGAAGTTTTGCACTTTGTAGTTCATCATTCAAAAGCTTTTCTCTTAACTATAGGCGATCATTGGATGAGCCTTTACCATAGTATATCTCTCAATCCTTGGTCTCTTATAATATTTCTCTCAAGGGGTTTTTCATGGAAAGTCACCCTAGCTTCTCCCAAAGCTCGCACTTTAATTGAATCTTTCCATTGAATGAGCCATCCTTGCCTCACTTTGAACCCTAGTATAAACACATCAATCACAAGTGAGGGATTTTGGAAGTTTTGATTTTAGGCATTCATCATTTTTGAATATTCCTAAGCTTGAGGTCATCCTTCATAGGTCTTTCTTGGGGAGCCTTTTGACTTTTCTTTAAGTATTTGAATCATGAATTGAGCCTCTCCTTTGAATGGGCCTAGGAAATCACGTTATACCTTGCCATTGAACCTATCATTCAAGTGATTTCCTCCATACCGGTACTCCTCCCATTGGTGAAATTCTGTAAAGAGTAGGGGACATCGATTGAGGTGATACTGGGTCTTTGTCCCATTGTTGTCACTTGGTATAGTAATAGTCCCTTTGGAACCCCTCCTAAGACCCCTGCTAGATTGAGCAGTAACAGAATGCACCTGTGAGTTTCGTCATAAGTTTTCTGCTTTATGTGTTTGTACTTCGTAGACTTAAGCATTAACACAACAACAATTTTGTTTTCAAGTTTCAGCTATCTAGTAGTTTAGGAATTCTTTTAGTGCAAAGTCTGTTGATCATGGTATAGAAAATCTAATGCAAATAAAATCCTTTTATAAAAAATGATAAAACAGAAAGCCACCTTTTATTATACCATGAATTTTGTTATCCATGCTAGTGAAATGTAAGATGTCTGCAGTTTAAAATGCCACTATATGAATGTACAAACAGGCACTGCCATACTCATTGTTATTCAATATGCAATCATACAACCCGACATAAATTCTAAGGCAAACCTAATGGAGTAAAGATATACAATAGCTAGCTGCTATCATAGAACTATGCCTTCACATGACAAAGAACTCTATTCAAAGCCATGTCTTAAGTCATTCAAAAAGAACACAACTAGGCAATCCCCTACTCTCCCGGCCATCACTTAAGGACACTTTGTGATTGGAAAATGCTTTGGCAAGCTCTTGGATGACGATTCTTTGAATGAAGGTGTCCTTGATGTCATGGAATGTGAGAGGGATGTCAATCACTAGTGGAAAAAAATGCTCATGATAGGTATTATGCAAGAACTGAAATGAGACAGCTTTTTTTCAGGAGGTGAAGTCATCTGGAACTCATAACCATAATGGATCTCTGTTATTGAGGCCCTTTTTGGTTGACTGACCACCCTCAAAGTAGGAATGACGTGCTTCTTGCAGTAGCTTCATGGTTGCAGCATTGTCTACTTGCTCACGGGCCAAATTCTTTGCACAAATATAAGTGGGCCATATTTCCTTTCATGGGCACAAGGTGTTTAGTTTTTGTGTTGTTGACGAGGCTAACTTAGCACAAGATAGTATCAAAATTTGGGATTGGATTGCCTCTTCCCTATCGAATGTTGAGTGGGGTTTTAGAGGGAGATTTTTATATGGTAGTTTGGGAAGGTGATGGGAAGGAGGAAGTTATCACTCCTTGCCTAGCATCAAGAAGGTGTCTTGGAGTAGATGCAAAGATTCTTTGTAAGTATTTAACCTTAACTGGTGATAAAAATACTAGATTATGGGTGATTGTTCACTTGGTGTAATTTAAGGCAGGGTCATGAACGTATTGAAGCTCGACTGGACAAATCCTATGGATCTAGGGATGGTGATGTGTCTGTATGAACTTGAGGCAGAGCAGCAAATGTTCAGATGCAGGCCTCAACTTTCAATCATCTTCCTTTAGTCTCATTTCTCCCATTGCATTTGATGATGTTTTTTGAAAATTAAAATTTTGCTGAATCTCAAGTAGTGGTGAATTTAATCAGTTAGGGATATTTTTTATAAAATTCATAAACAAAATGTTGAGATTTATTTTTTGTCACACTTAAAAAACATAAAAACAAATCTCTCTCTCTCTCTCTCTCTCTCTCTCTCTCTCTCTATATATATATATATATATATATATATGATTTTGAAAATACGATGATGTATTAACATTTTTTTAGTGTTAGACATTTAATTTGACATACTATTGGTTTTGAAGTTAAAAAAATATTTGTATGTCATTTTTGTTTAAATGTATGATTTTTTCTGTGTAATGCATTACCTAGAGAAACCCACTGGGCACTTCCACTCATTCCAAGTCTGGTACCCGGGGTAAACTAGATTATTGAGAAGCTTAAAGCTTTGTCTTGTCATTTACAGGGATAGAATCTAGGCGGGGAGTATAAGACTCCATCACACAACGACTTGGGTTAGACCCAATTAACAATTTAAATATATGAAATTACAACGGAACTTGCTTAATTTTATCCACTGAACTTAATGGATAATTTAATCATTTTTTTCTACATTGGTGAGTATTTTTTAAATTTGACTGTCCCCAAATTCAAGTATGAACCTGAACCAAGTGACTTGGAGCCTTACAACATGTCGTACTTTAGGGAATGCCATTTGAAGTTAATGATTCTCATTTGGATTTTGAAAATTATTTAAGTGTTTGAAATCTAGTTTGGTGTCCACATAGATATTGGGGCTAGATTATTTGGTGGGAAGTCGTAGTTTTCAGAATTGCCAAAACAAAGAGATGAAGGCTAGATTATTTGGTGGGAAGTCGTAGTTTTCAGAATTGCCAAAACAAAGAGATGAAGGCTAGATTATTTGTTGGGAAGATGTAATACTCTACATAATTGTCAAATTTATCCATGGTTGGGTTAGGATGATTTGTTGAAATGGGAAGCGTAAGGAAAAGCAAGCACATTATAATCTTGAAGAGATGAAAACAATGCTAGAGGAGGATTTCAATAATACCCAGATTGATGTAGAGGTTATTAAGTCAAACCATATTATTTGATGTGAAGAGGAATACAAAAGTGAGGAGTTCAAGAGTTAGGGTGCATCTTCATTGTATCAGGGAAGGGGATGAATCTGTCAAGTTCTACTTTGACTTCTTTAAAAGAAAGAATTCCTTTTGGGATATATTGGGTAGATGCAATTTGCAGAGTTGCCAAATTCATCCATGGTTGGTGCATGATGGTTTGTTGAAATTGGAAGAGTAAAGAGAAGCAAACACGTTAGGATCTTAAAGATATGAAACAATGATGAAGGGGGACCTCTATAAAGCCCAAATTTAGGCAGAGGTTATTGAGATCATATTATCTAATGTGAAGAGGAATACCAAAGCAAGGAGTGTGAGAGTTAGGGTGCATATTTGCTATATTAGAGGAGGAGATGGAGATGAACCCTTCAAGTTCTACTTTGACTTGAAAATGAAAGATTCCTTTGAGAATATATTGGGTTGCAAAAGTTGCATGGGACCAAGGAGGAGGATTAAAATGAGGCTAGAAATATGTTTGGTGTACATTTTTAAAATATTTTTGCTTCTTGCCTTTTTTTGAATGAAGTGTTAGAGGCCATAAGAGTGTAGTAAGGTGATCTCTACTAAGGTCACTACTTTTGAAAGGGGAGTACTTAGGCAGCCCCTTAGTTTATGCTCATGCACAATGTTGCCCTTTATGATGTCCCAGGACAACTCCATGCCCTTGTCGCCTCACATTGTTCCTCTTGCCATATGTTCTCTCACACATATATCAAGGAGGCCATCTAGGAGATGAACACTAGTAGGGTGATGGATGAGGAGGGGTTCTAGGATGAGCTATTCAAACATGGTACACACTCACGGGTGCATCACGGTGATGATTTATTTAGCTATGTTATATGCTTAAGGTTTTCATTGGCTCAATCACACCATCCTATCCATCTAATTCATAAATCAGGATTTAGTGTTGATTCAAACAATTGTAGGATGATTATGGTGGGACACACATTCTCAATGTTGTATGCAACTACTCTTCATTTGTGGATTTTCAAGGAGCTCGAGATGAGAGTCCTTAGAGGGAGAGGACATGCAGGTTTTATACGAGGGTATCAAACTATGGATCATATGGTCACTTGATGGGCTATTATTGGTGAGGCAAGGCACTGCTATTTGAAAGTATTTTGTTGTTATGTAGACTTTTTAAAAGCTTGCAACTAGGTTTTGAGTGAGGCCCTGTTTCAGAGTTCAAAGGACATTGGTATCTTTAAAATTGTCATTGTTGATGTTATGTACCTTTATGAAGCAACCCCTTGCCTCCACATTGGATGTGGTTTGTTAGAGTTAATCAAGAGTACAAATAAGGCGAAGCAAGGGCGCCCTCTCTCGCATCCTATTTTGGATTTATATAGGCGAGTTGGAGTCATTCTTGCATAAGCACATATACCTAGGTGACGGGTGTCTCCTCCACCATGACTTTATCTTCATATTCTTCTTTGTTAATATTTTGGTTGTTCAAGTATCCACCCATGAGGGTTGTAATGTTCCCTCCTAATTAATTGCCTCAGGGAGGATGAAATAGCTTATCCAACCCCGCAGGCTATAGTCGATGATAAAGGGGGAAACTCATTATCTAATGTTTTGGGGCAAAAAAGCCAAAATTGAGGGCTAAACTTGTAACCCCTGGCATCAAAATAAGGAGAAGAGACCCCATAAGGAAATCTATAGATAAGAGAGATAGAACATTTGCATCATCATTGATTGGTTGAATATCTTTGTTTTTGAGCTGAGGCTCTTAGGGTTTTAAGACCTCTTCTTCTTTGATTAGTTTCGATGGTGATGATCCCACCCTAGCTAGTATTTTCTATTTCTCTAAATTTATTTGGCATAATCTTTGTGAGACATTTCTAATGTGTTTCTAGCCAATGAGTAACTTCTGAATATTATGTAGTTGTGGAGTCTGGTTTTCTGAGGGATCTATATAATTATCGTGGAAATATTCTAAGGTACCCTATTTGTCTATATGTGGCAATCCAACAAGGAGTTCTTCTATAAATTATTCCACGACAACTTTAATATAGGAAGAGTAAACATTCCTAAGAGTGGGTTATTCTTCACACAGATTCATGTGGTACGAAAGTTGTGAGGGAAGCCCTTTAGCATGAAGGTTTCTTGGCAGTTTGGATAATAGAACATCCACTTGGTAGTTTTCCTTGCAAGTGGATTGGTGAGTGCGATAATTTTAACAACGAATCGTCCCCAACAGATTGTATGCTAGAGCGAGGGTTACGTGACCAACTGTGGTAACAGAGGAGTCTAGGGAGGCCATAGTCTACCCATTGAATGCTTGAGTGGACAGTGGTCTATGTTGGAAACAATAGAAACAATTTGTGAGGTAGCGTTGACCAAGCAAGGTTCCATTGTTCTGTATTAACATTACGTCATGCTTAGGAACAACGAAATATGTAGCAAAAGGTGACGTCAACCTAGTAATGCTTGGTTAGGGCATCATTAGATTATCAAAATTAACAACAAATCTCAAATAAGTTATCTCATAGGTAGATAGACCTGTAAGTTAGTTGTTGGATCAAATTGTTGATTAGAATATTAACTGTGCTGTAATTATTTATAAATTTCTACTATTTACGTTGGAGTACTGCCACTGTTATAAAACTAGGACCGCTAGTGTAATAATCGGGAGTAGTTGTTAAATTGAAGTTGTTGATGAATTGTTAAAATTCACTGTTTAACTACATTATTGAGTATTGTATATGATCTCTGCCTGAAGATGAAAGGAATATTATGAAGAACAACACATTTTATCTTGTGAAATAATAACCCTAAGCTCAAAAAATTATCTAGGGACATTACAAGGGTCTACAGATATTAGAGGCAATCGGATGCTCTTTCAAGATTCTGCGACCTTTGGCAATTGATAAACCTTGATAAAACCAAGGTAATTATCTTTGATTGCTTGAAGAAGGCTCATTTGCATTTTCACTTCTACTTTGGAGGGGATCAGGTTGAGATCTCATAGGTTACACATATGTCTTTAGTTTTTATGGACTAAATTTAGACGGGGACTGGCTTTCAAACTTTGGGTTAAAAAGGGGTATGGATCCTGTGCAGTTCTAGAGTGATAGTTATTTCGACACCACTTTTAGGACTTCTCCTCCAAATTGGATCTCATGGAATCTGCCATCAAACCCGCAAATATGTATGGTTTATAGGATAAGATTTGAAATTGCGAAACGGTGAAGACCTAGAAAAGGAGATGAAAAAAGAGCTCAAGAAAGAGCAACTCAGTTTCAGTGCCATCACTCCTTCACAACCTCTGTTTAAGATGGAAGCCAAAGTGGACATCAAACCCTATCAAGGTGAGATTGATGTTGTTAAGTTGAATCATTGGTTGCAACAGTTAGAAGTGTATTTCAGTGTCCATGATATAGAAAAAGTGTAGAAAATTTCATTTACCCAGTAGAAACTAGAGGGCCATGTAGTAATTCAGTGGGAAATCCACATATAGATGCTTAGGCTAGAGGGTGATTCACCAATAGCTAAGTGGGAGGTGTTCAAAACCCTTATTAGGTCCCAATTATATCCTATGGGTATGTAGAGAATTGGTGGATCCTTTGGCATCACTTTAGGTATAGACAGGGGCAAAGCCTGTAAGATTACGCTGGGTAAATCTCCTAATAACACAGATGTATTCCTCAAGTATTTAGGGTGTCACAACCATCTACAGAAACAAGTGATGCTCTTCAAGCCTAGGACCATTAATGAGGCTTGTGTGCAAGCATAATGCCTGGAGAACATAGGCCATAAGAAAGGATGTCGAATGGTTCTAAAATATGACCACAAAGATGCTTCCAAGGAGGGGAAGAAGAATTGGAAAGTAAAGACAAGAAAATGACAACATATGCACATCAATGTAAGGATCCAAATGACAACTGTAACCATTGTAATATCGATGGTCACATCAAAGATAACTGTTGAAAGCTACCTCTAGAGCTTACTTCAACTAACTATAAGAAGGATGCCAAGAAGAAGAACCCACTAGCCATGTCTTCAGGCAACTTGGTAGAGAGCAACTTGAATTTGGACGAGAAGAGTTTTTGCACCTCAGTGCATAAGGAGGTGAATCTAAGCAGTCTTCATCACAAGGAAGAGAAGGAGATGGAAATACTCCCATATTAAGATCCATGTCAAAAAGACAAAGATAAATGCTCTATTTGATTTTGGTTCATAGGCCAAGTTTATAGTAGCCCATCTGATCACTAAGCTTGGGTTGGAAGTGCATGATTGTCCTAGCTCATATTCATTGGTACTGTAATCAAGGATGCAAAGTTCGAGGTCATAAAATAGTGTAAGATCAAGTTTTCTATAAGTGTAGATTTTATTGATAAAGTGAAGTCAGATGTAGTATCCCTTGGCATGTGTGGCATAGTGTTTGGAATCCCTACATGTATATGAGGAATACAATCTCCATGAGGAGAGAAAACTAGTGCTACTTCATCAAGGATGAAATCTTACATCATAAATGCACACAAATGTAAGTCAAATATCTCTCTAGTAAGTGCCAACCAAGCCAAAATTTTGATCGATTTTAAACATACATGGAATGTAAACAGCTAATATGGAAGATAAGCATTAGATTGCATATATTAGTGACATGATCTACATTTATAGTATATGTTGTGACCCTTGGATTCATATTCCAAGTGGTCTCTTGGACTCTGGTGGCTGTTCACATTCCACACCAACCCATAGAGGATTAGGTGTCCAACATTCCCCCCCTTAATCCGAAGGGGTATGTATGAGTCCAAGAAGAGAGTTGTAATATAAAATGTGCAAAAATATGGATGACAACACTAGGCTAAATGTGCTCTCTGAAATGTTGGTATGAGGGGGTGGTTTAAGGATGACCACCAACACTGGAACACTTAGTGCAGTTCCCAGAACTCTTCCAAGTCTAGCAAGAAGTTGAAATCTTCTGCAAGAGGAAGTGTCCCTAATGCTTTGGAGAGGGAGACCTTCAACCTGAAAAAGGGAGGTCTACAACCTGCAGTGGTTTAAGGATGACCACCAACTCTGGAATGCTTAATGCAATTCCTGGAACTCTTCCAAAACTGGCAAGAAGCTGAAGTCTTCTGCTAGAGGAAGTGTCCCCAATTCTTTGAAGGGAAGTCTTAACCCTGCATAGATGGTTTAAGGCTGATCACCAACCGAAGGCATGCTTAGGGGCATCTTTGTCTTTGACTACAACTCTGAATTTGGTATGGCAGGTTGTGGCTCAGGTTCGCTTGATGTGGCTTTGAAGCTTGTAGATGACCATCACTTCCCCCCTTGTCAGATACAAGGTGAGATGATGGAGAAAACTCAACTGCAAGACCTTTTAATATTCTATAAGAAATTCTGACATATGATTGAAAATATCTTCTTGGCTGTTGAAGCCCATTGCCAAGAAGCGATCCATCCAAGATGAATCTTTGTTCTTGCAGGAGGCTTGTTTTTGAAGCATCTGTGTGAAGAATGAGTACGCTAATCACAATTCTTGCAGGGATGAAGATCAAAGCAATGATCTTTCGCATGGCCAACTCTGTCCCAATGTTGGCTTTTACCAATCTGTTGTGGCTGCTGTGGAAGAGGACCAGAATCTGAAACAACTGAAGGTGAATTGTCATGAAGAAATCCAACACTCTGAAACTGGATGGGCTTTGAGTAATCTGGAATGTGAAAGGAAACCTCCTTATCATATCCAAGACTTGTTTTGTGCTTGTTATGGACAAGCTCTTCCCAAGGTCTGATGACTGACTTGGGAAGTGCAGGCTGAATTTCTGCATCTGCATGTAACTCTGTTGCTTCATTGGGCACTGGATCTGAATCAACTGTAACATTATTGACTTGCTGTTTATGGGAGTCTGTTTCAATGTTCTGAACAGAAACATGTTCAAAATGATGACTCCACTATTGTAATTCTTCTTGCTGCAGTTGAGATTCAAGCTGCAAAAAATCAATCTGTTCTTTTGCATATTGTATACAGGTTCGAATTTCTGAGAGAGAGCCTTTGCTGATTTGGAATGTGTCATCAATAGTAGATTGTACCAGAGTTTTTAGGAAATCTAATACTTCATAAATTTTGGCCATTTTCTCCAGTTCAAGTAACATAATAGGAAATATGGTGTAACTAATGAAGGCTGTCTCCCTTATTGCTTTCTCAATTTTTCTGAGCACAAAACTCCCTTTTTCTATTTTAAGTAAATTTAAGTACTTGAATTCTATGGAAAGAAATACTTAGTCGCTTGCAACTATCTAGCTATTTATCAAAATAATAGAGTCAATTGTAGTGCTGGACTATTTTCCCCCAATTTATAATTTAACGTTCTTCCATTCTGGACCATGCTTAGTGGAGTGGAAGCCTTCAATTGTTTTCTTTACCAAATTGAAATGATTTCAGCAATAGTAGTATGTCTATCATGAGAGAACAATTTCCCTAGTTATCCTTCGTATGAAACAATCTTGTACCCTTTGAAATAACTGCCATAATTTTCTTTGGCATGGAGATAGACTGCAATCGCAAGAATCAACATTTCTAGACAAAATAAACCCATGTCTTTATTGAATTTCTGGTTTATTTCCCTTGCTCACTGTATTTCCATATTATTTGCTAATGAAATTGTCAATGCTCATTTTACTTTCTTATCGGATCTTTTGCTTCTTGTTTCGACATCGCAATACAATAAAGGACAAGCATAGGAATACATATATCGTGTATCTTTTGATGAAAGGATAAAAAGTGAAGAACGTAAAGGATTCAAACAATAAATTCAATGTGCAGTTCAAAGGACCTCGAAACAGTCTTTACGAAGATGGTGAGTGGATGGTTTATGTGGAATTACCATCTATGCATTTTGTGAATAGGATCTACCATCCCAACATACCATGTGACCGCCATTCGAAGCCTTAATGTCGAGCTCCTTCGAAGTTCTATTGGGAACTCGACAACAATATCAAAGTGCTTAGCCGTAGCCCTTTCTTTTCAATCCAAACAAGGAAAGCCTTTAATATCTTCTCGAAAGGAAGAGTAAAGAAGGAAATGGCTATGACGCTTGATAGAAGAAGCAGAATGACTACCCTCAGCACTGAACACCATGTGACCGACAGAGATCGTGACAAGAGATGACCCGGGTAATTGAGTGCGTTTCAAGAGTTTTGACCATCAAAACTTCAACGCACAGTTATCTTCGATCAACGCGAAAGGATACCTTGAATGTCGCTTATTGAATGCCTTGGCAATCTCTTGGAAACGTTGTTGAAACTGTGCGTATGCCGATGCAGCAAGTGCAGGTTGAGTCTTGTGAGAAAGTTCACAAACATACCATCCGAACGTACACCAATTGATATGACAGAAACAAGCAAGTGAATTAAATGAAACAACAATGCTTCAATAGACTGGAGTCAGGGAAAGGCTCAAGATTGTGCATTATGCGTGCTTATACCAGGGCTACGTTACTTGGCAGACAGGGCAAAGTGGCCGAAGAAGAATGGTAGAGTTGTAGCCAGGTGCCTTAGGTATGTAGGTAAAATGCTTAAGTGCAATTCTGATAGGCATAGTTGATATGCAGAGAAAAACACATGGTTAGGGGAGCGTTATGTTTGCACTATTCATTCATTCTAGTGGGCTGTCACAAGTGGTCTTCATAAACAACACTTTGATAGGTGTAATTTGAAAGAGTTCTGACAAGGGCAACAAATGTGGAATTTAAAGATGGGAGCGCTGAATATAATTCAGAGAGTAGTTGCAACATTAACAGGAGCAAGAGCAAGGATTAGCTATATTGGAGCGTTCAACGTATGTATGTATGGACAACGTAACTATGTGCGGTGTGGTTTGCAGGGATAACATAACATACCAAACGGCGTGCGCAGTACCTCCAGTTTCAATGCACAACACCTCCATCACACACAATTCGATGCGCTTCAATGCTCGAGCCACAACAAGGCGCCAAGCATAGTCGACAGCGCAGTCACAGCGGTGCTAGGACATACACCACAACACCTCCAGTCGACCCAACAACTTGTAGTTGGTCAGAGGGAGCGCAAAGCATAAATAGCTGGCGTTATAGCCAGTGGGGAATATAAAAGAGCCCTCTTAAAATAATCAATTAGGCCAGCAGATTCTGGCCATGATGGCAGATCTGACAGGATCTAAAAGTACCCAGGCCTGGCTTGCCCTCTGATACCATGTTAAACATACATGGAATGTAAATAGCTAATGTGGAAGATAAGCATTAGATTGCATATATTATTGACATGATCTACATTTATAGTACATGGTGTGACCCTTGGATTCATATTCCAAGTGGTCTCTTGGACTCCGGTGGCTGTTCACATTCCACACCAACCCATAGAGGATTAGGTGTCCAACAATATGTATTTCTATTTGTAAGAGAAAAATAACTGGGTGATGAATTGATAAGAGTAAAGGAATGCTTAGAGGGATGTACTAAAGAGCAAAAACGTAAGTTGGAGGAGTTGTGGTAGGCATACAAAGGGGTGTTCCAGGAGCCTAAAGAGTTAGCACCTAAGAGGGAAGTGGAGCATGAGATATCATTGTTGTCTGACGCCCCATGGCCAATTTTTGGGCTTTATAGACAATTTGTTCTAAAGCAAACAAAGTGAAGTAACAATTACAATATCTACTAGAGTAGGGAATTGAACAAGCAACACACCTTGTGGGTCACCTATCATCATAATACCCAAGAAGGATAGGACTTGGTGAAAGTGTATCGACTATAATGCTTTGAAGAAGATCACACTCAAAGTTGGTACCCTCTTCCCAGGATCGATGATTTATTAGATTAGTTGCAATATGCCAAGTACTTCACTAAGATGGATCTCAAATCAGGATACGACCGGGTATGTGTTAAAGAAGAAGACACATAGAAGACTACCTTCAAGACAAGGTAAGGTCTATATGAATTATTAGTCATGCCTTTTAGCTTATGTAATGCACGAAATATATTTATGCGATTGATAAATGATGTATTGCATCCCTATTTAGATTCATTTATAATGGTGTACATGGATGACATATTGGTTTATAGCTCTACTTGGGAGGAGCACATCTAAAATTTCATGTAGGTGTTAGAGACTCTTAAAAAGCATCAACTGTTGGTCAACCCTATGAAATGTGAGTTTGCTCAATAGTCATTGGTGTATTTGGGGTATGTGATTGGTGGAGGGGAACTCAAGATAGATCTTGTAAAGATGGAGGCCATCCCCAAATGGCTAGTGCCCACCGGTGTCACTAAAGTTAAGAGCTTTGTTGGGGCAACGCAATACCTATAGAGGTTCATAACATCCTTTTTAGTCATAGTTGCATGACTCCATGCCATAACAATCACTGGTAAGAGTTTCTAGTGGGGAAATAATTAGCAAAAATCTTTTGATGAGTTGAAATGGAAGATCAGTCAAGCACCAGTCCTTCTGTTGCCTAACTTGTCGAAGCCCTTCAAATTGGAAATGGATAGAAGTGTAGATGCTATGGGGGTGGTCCTGATGCTAGGAGGTAAGCCGATAAGCTATCATTTTGAAATGTTTCATGGGGGAGTCTTGAACTATCCTACATGTGATAAGGAATTCTATCCCTTGGTTCAAGGTGTTAAGCAGTGAAAGAATTATCTAATGGGCAAGAAAACCATTATGCACACTGATCACCAACCACTATAGTATTTGTAAGCCCATAGTAAGCTTCAACAAACTAGGCATTACAATTGCATGTGGTTTTGGGAGTAGTTTCATCTATTAATCAAATATAAGAAGGGAAGCACTAATGAGTTGGTAGACATGCTTTCCAGGCCATCCATATCCAATATTATAGCTTTTGGGAACCCTAACGCACATGGAGTCTTTTCTCCATGATGCATATAAAGAGGCATACATATAAAATGAAGAGTTTAAGGAGGTGTTTCAATAGCTATAGGGCCAAATTCGTTCAAAATAAAGTGACAATAAGGTTGATAGTCATCTCTAAAATGGATTGCTTTATATGCTAGACAAGCTCTATGTCCCTAAAGGTAAAAGATTGCAACTTATTAGAGATGCTCACACCTTAAAGGTGGTAGAACATTTTGGTGTTAGGAAGACAATTGCCAACTTACAAAGGTATGCGTATTAGCCCAAAATTTAAGAATATGTAGCGCAGTATATCAGAGGATCCATACTTTGTTGTACTAGCAAGATTAGTAATGAAAAACAAGGTTTATACCATCCCTTACCTATACCTACTTGACCCTAGAAAGCATTTCCATGGATTTTGTGGGTGGTTTGCCAACAACCATGAAGGGACATTATTATTTTGTTGTGGTAGTTAATAGGTTCATCAAGATGTGCATTTGTATGCCTTGTAAAAATATCATCAAAGGACAAGAAGTAACAGACATATTCTTTGAACATGTCTATGTGCACTTTGGGATATCATGCATCATCCAGCATAGGGATACCAAAATTTTCAATGCCTTTTGGACTACACTTTGAGAAAAGATGGACACCAAATTGAAGAGATCTACAACATTTCATCCATAGATAGTTGGATAGACAAAATAAGTCAATAGGATGTTGCCTCAGCTTTCGATGGGTTACAATTAGAAGCATCAAAAGGCTTGGGACGAAATTATGATCTATATTCAACACTTTTATAATAGAGCAATCTATACTTCTACTAGTAAGTCCCCTTTTGAAACTTGCTTTGGGTATTTATTGACTTTTCCCTTGGATGTTGTATACCAATAACATGGAGTGAGGGAAGATGTCACAAGAGAAGCATTGAGAGTGAAGAAATTTGTTGAAAAGATTAGGTAGATCCATTTGCAAGTATACAAGACATTGAAGAAGTCACAAGAAAGGAGCAAGGCCTAATAGGATTAGCATAGAATTGAGAAAACATCAAAGGTGGGAGACAATAGCTGAGCCAAGAAAGGTTATAAGGTCTTGGTAAAAAGATCAAGGCTTTGCGGTATGGTCCTTTTGAGGTATTCGAGAAGGTGGGTGATAATTCCTATAGACTCAATCTACCCCCATATATGTGCATTTACTCAAAAATGAATGTGGAAAATTTGAAACTCAATGAACTCTCCATGTTGGATTAGGAAATTGAGGAGCAAGTTCTACCTACCATAGAAGAATTAGAGGCAAAAGCTTAGGTAGAGTTCGCTGAAAAATGATTTGAACTACTAGATAGGGGCAGCGTGACCTTTGGTAGATTGGGTTGAAAGGACAACTGCTAGGCAAGGAAAAATGGTACTCTAGGGAGAAGGTAGAGTAAAAATTTCCTCACCTCATTTCAATTTTTTTTTTGGGGACCATAAGCCTCCCTAAATGGGGAGGTATGATTTGTAATAAATCCTTATATAATTTATTATCTATCTTGGTGCTCTTTGGGTGGAAAAATTAGAGGAATTGACTTGTAGGGCCCATTTTAGTTGCAAGTCCTAGTTTGGAGATTTGGGGTCTTCTAGGGCATTTTTTAGGCATCAAATGACACTTTATGGGGTAAAAAATTTGCAAGCCTAGTGCCTAACCCCTTGATATTGTTCTACACGCTGAGACCTTTCCAACGATGTGAAAATCTCCTCAATCAGAGCTCATGCGAAAGTTATGTCTCCTGTAAGTTGACATATCTTGTTGACCACCACGAGATCAAGTGGATGCCATATCAACCTCCATTACTCATTATGTGGAGCTAGTCATGTGTGGGATTTCAAGAAGATTCTAGAAGGTCCAAAAACTAAACACTACTTGAGGGTTGGGGATGCGAAAACCTAATTCTAGATGACTATCAAGCTATGTTAAATATTGGGTTGCTAAAAAGACAAGGGGTTCCATTCTTTTAGTGTTGTACTTGTTCCATGGTTGAGTAGAGCATCAACGAGTGGAATTTGAGATTGTAAAAGAGGAGGTAGAAGATTATGTAGTCGCTGTTTAGGCCATGGTGTCAGAGGCTACTCTATAGTGAGTGCCTAATTTGCATTTTTCATAACTGAAGAAAAGAGAGCCAAGCATAGGTCTCACCTTCTAGCTAGGTTTTCTCCCACGTTGGGTTTCTTGAGATACATTTGTGTTCATTTGCTTGTTCTTTCTTTTTCGTATTTCAATTATTTTTATAAATTTGAGCAATAAGCTAGTGATAATAAATTTTAGGTCTAAGGAAATAGACCCACATAATAAAATATTTCAGCATAATACAAGAGCTATTGTGACAAGCTATTCTAGTGGAATGTTCATGGTAGCTTACTGATCAACCATTTAGCTAATTGTTCTAGACACTACAACACTAAGAAATCTATCATCACACACAAATATACGTTTGGTGTTACATTCATTTAGTGTAGGAAATATGGATTTATCTTGAACCATATGATAATATGCTCTAAAATCGATAAACCATTCATTTGAAGAAGTAGATGTTGCATTGAAGGAACAATGAGAAGCAAATAGTTCATGTCCATGAGAAGAAGAATTATAACAAGGAGAATCAAGATTGATATTATGCTTCTTCACCGCTACTTCTAAGCCTCTGTTTTCTTGAAATATTTAGACTCTAGATGATCATCTTGCCATAAAAGTTACAATGTCATAGTTTTATTGCCTTTTGATTTAGTTCTTTTGTTGCCATTGGGATTAGGATCTAGCTAAGAGGGTTTGAGACCCTTGTTTTGTTTGTTGTGACAAAGATGTTTCTCCTTTAGATGTTTAGATTTATCTTTCTAATGTGCCACTAAAGCTTTGGTAGATGTACCTACAACATTGATCAATCTAAGATGCAAGAGCTAATATTCCTCTTGAATCAAACAATCACATAAAGATTCAAAATAAGACATTTTCTAAGTAGGTCTTTGACTAATAACGACTTGTCTACTAGAGTGAAAAGTAGATACAAAGCAAAATAGGCAATGACAAGCTTCACAATAATAACATACATAAGCTGGTCATCTGTCTTGATTATCATACATTTTGCAAGTAAATGGTCTAAGTTGTTTGATCTTAGATAGAGCATCTTCAATGCAAGAGAAACTAGTGGGATTTAAATCACTTAATTGTGTTTCAAGTTGGTGGGCTTTAATCTCATTATGTTTACTAGATATGATTTCTCGCTTTTTCCATGCTACATTTGGGGTCTCAATTCTTTGAAGGTGAAATTGGAGATCATTAGAGATGGACGTTCCAATTAACCCATGTACTTTGTCATTTTTATTATTCCATTTGGCTGCCTTTAATGCATTAGGAGGGGAAATTTCTATTTTGAAAGTAACCAGGTAAAGTCCTCTACTTTATGGTAAATCCTTCACATGAGATTTCCTTGAGTAGTAGTTTGAATTGGTAAGTAGAAAATCACTTGGATTATACATATCACATTATGTAGGTAAGATGGCTTCAAAAGCAAAAACTAACTATTTATATGGAAAACTCTTGAAAAAATGGATATTTTGAAAAAATGACACTGAAAACGGATTCCAAATGTCAATTTATGCCCTTTTGAATAAAGGCATACATTGTAACCAAGGTGCCATGTGGCAAGTGGAGGTTGTTCAACATGGTGATGGGTGCACAATGAGCTTTCCGAGTTATAAAAAGTAAAAAAATTGCCCTCCTTTTCCAACTTTGTCTATGCTATCCACGTACTTGGTGCATGAGTGGGGAGAGTGAATTTGCTTCTAAGGGTAAAAAAAATCCTATATAATCTTTGGTTGTATGGGGGAAGATGGTTATGGTACTATGTTGGTGACTAGTGTGAAAGTGTTGTCAAAGGGGTTTGATCTTGACGGAGAGCTACTGCATATGAGCCACTGTTAGAAGAAATTGAACTTGACACTAAAGGACATGTTCTTGAACTGTCATCTTTAGGTTTTGTTACCCACCACCTGTGGGTGACACCTATAGGAGAAAATTTTCCCCTAGATGGTCCTCAACTGACAACCAACAACCCCTTGCAGCCACCAGATAGCTTGATGTACTACCATCTTTGCCACTTGAGCTAGCCATTATGCTTCCTTGCCTGTCCGTTATGATGGTATGTTTGAAGGTGGACCTTCCAACCCTAAAGGTATGGCTTTCATTATGTAGTTGGGTATCTTTGCTTACTTACCATGGACACTTTTGGGAATGGATTAGTGGGGGGATTCGAAAAAAAGAATGGGCTTGGTTTATAGTCTTGTCGCCATGTCTAATTTGGTGGTTAACCTTGTCCCTAGTCCTGTGGGATCTCTTTTATTGACTACTAGCCTTAGGAGTGCCACTATATGGGAAATCCTGGTTTTGGTTGCATGGTCCCACTTCCCAACACCACATACATCACTCCCCTCCCCTTATTATGACCCCTTTTCACACATTTCCCATCCAGGTCCACGTTTGTCAATTGGGTCCATAAGGAGTTAGCCTCACTCTCCCCTCGGCCACACTTTGGGTCGGGCTTAGTACAATGCCCCGAAGGTTGATGCAACTAAAAAGAAAGTAAAAATCATAATTTGGCCACTCTCAATAGGAAATGTACCATAAGATGCAAAAGGTGGCCGAGATATACAAATTTAGCCCATGGGCAAAAGCGAAGCATGAACTCTCCCCCCATCATTATGGCCATCACCCTGGTTCCTAGGGCCGCCTTATATTGCCCCCCGACATCATTAAGGAACTCATGATTGTCCCAACCGTTGGTGGGTGATGAACTGGCCAACCTTAAGGGGGTATTCATTGCTATATCATTCACATCATGCTCTCATCCCCTGGAGCCCCGAGCAGTTTTAAAAGAAAAATCAATAAAAGGCAAAAGGCATATGATGAAGGGTGGAAAAACAAAGGTTGGGTGGCTCATGTGCCACGATTGCTTCCTCCTATATTCATACACCCAAGTGTGGGCTTCCCTTATTTTAGCTACCCTTATACTATGGCATGTGGCTTGGAGCCTTCCTTTGATGCCCCACTTCGTTCCATCACTATATCACAAGACACCTGCCACTTAATGGATGTACCATGGACTTGTCACTCTGTTAGAGGTTGAAACTACTTCTTTGATTAACTTCCTTCTTGAACTTGGAGACACCTGTACACTCGAAAGCCCATTATGGAAGGTCATGCCACTATGAAGTGTCCACTTGGTTCCATGGTTTGTAAGCTCATTTAATCAATTACACTGATGATTTGTTGTATTGGACGGTGAGGAGACGCATTGGATCTTATATAGGATTGTAGGTGAGCCTTCATCTTGGGGTTTGGTCTCCCTATACAAGGTCCAAGCCCTCCAGAGGGTCATATTGACATTTATAGGGTGTGCGTTGACAACCATGATCCTCCAATATAGCAGAGAGCAGACAACCACACCATGGGATCCTTTAGTACCTTCCATTGCTCGCTTGTGTTCCACCTATTTGATGATGATGATGCACTTGGACCACCTTGCCCAATCGACTAGCTGCTACACACTTGCACTACACAATTGGCAGTTGACTTAGGGCTCAGATGGGGTTGTGTCTCACCATGGGAGATAAAGGGAGGGCTTGCATTGTTATCCAACCCTTACAGATGTGATATAGGCTTGATCGATCAACTTGGAGACCCACGAGGATGTTTTTTTGCCCCCACAACCACTTGGGAGCACCACAGGTCATTTGCTTGGAGATCAAGGGGCCACCCCTTTTATCACTATAGGTGGAGCCCTTCCACTCATTTTGGCACACATTGGACTCCACTAGGCCTTCCAATGGCCCTCCTAGCTATTTATCTATCATTTTGGCCCTCTTGAGAGGCTTATTTTTCATGTTATGGAGCTATCTTGGTGGGCTTGCCACCAAGGGATGTTATTTTGCACACCAACGATGTTATTTTGCATGGGAGTAGCTTGCAAATTGGCTTTCATGGGATTATGCAAGGAATAGGAGGGGTTAGAATGTTCATTTCTAAGCTATTTGGACATGGAAGGTGTAGGGAAAGTGCATTTCAGATCTCTCGTGCTTCTAGGCTAGAAGGCTAAGCAAGAACTGCATCTTTATATTGCTTAATTTGTAGGATTCACATAGAATGGCGCTGGAAGATTAGAGGTTTGTTGATTGATGCAATGACCTTTTTACTTTAGACAAAGTCATTATTAGAGAATTGTAGTTGCTTATTGTAAGTGTAAGACTTGCCCAATGAATGGTGCTCTACATGATCCTTTTAGGAGGGACCACTCATGCAATTATGATAAGTCAATCTCCAAGTATAAACTTTATCTCATCATGTTGAATTTTCTATGCAGGACTGCAGTAGATATCATTTTCTGCTAGATAATTATTTCCTAAGGATCTTCAACCAATATTTTATGCCACTACTATCATTGAATAATTACATGATACAGGTGGATGGTGGTGGCCACCCACCTGTCCCACTTGGACCCCTACAACTGTCCCTTTCAGTTTTTTAGTTTCCGTAATTGTAGCACAATTTACTATTTTTAGCAGTTTTTTGGGTCCCAAACTTCTGGAGTCGTTTTGAGGCCCTAAATGATGTTTTTTGGGAAATCCGTCAACAACATGGGTCCATGGACCGATGTTTCTCTTCCCAAAGTTGTAGTTCTCGGATAGATCTTTCTAACGAGCTATTGTACGCGTCAAACGGAGATCGTATGCCAAAGTTATGACCCCGGGAAATTGATGTACCAATTTACCCAAACGGGGCCCACAATTATGCGTTTCATCTTCTAGGGTTAGGTTTTGGGATGTTAAGGGTTTCCCATTGTTTCTCAACAATAAATAGGCCTTAGAGCCTCATTGTAACACAGTTTAGCGGCATGTAGCCGCCACATCTCTTCTCAGAGATAAGCTACCATCGCCTTAGCTAGTTTATTTCCATTTCTGGTTGTAAGCATATTTCAGTAATTTCCATTAATGAAATGAAGTATTATTTCCATTGCATCTTTGTGTATATGGTTATCTTTGTATTTTGTTGCGTTCCTGTTTAAATCTGGATCAGTGGTATCAGAGCAGTCTGCTTTTTCTCTGTTTTTCTTTGCATGTCCCCAACGAGGTCGGGATATAAGGAGTTAGGGCTTGAACTAGTCGAAACTTTGCAAGACCGACTCGCAAATCCCGACGGCCTCCCATGGCGGATGAAAAGAAAGACAAGGGGGCAGGAGATCTTATCAAAATATTGCTCGAAAAAGCCCTCGAGCGGCAAAGGAACGCGATGATGGATAGCTTGGTGCAGATCCTTTAGCGACTACCCAGAGGCGACGCATCGGCTTCCAATAGCTACTCTGGAAATGCCACACCATTTAAGGTACAAGTTAATTTTGAAATCCCCATCTTCGAGGGTCAAATAGATGCAGATGCCGTAGATAAATGGTTGAATCTGCTAGAAGGATATTTTTCTGTTCATGAATTTTCGAGTCGAGAAAAGATTGTTTTCGCTCTTCTCAAAGCAGCCCCCCACGTCAAAGACTGGTGGGAAACCTACTGCGAGCAGAAGAATGGAAGCACAGGCTCACTATTTTCAGCCGCACCCACTTGGGATTCATTCCAGGATGCCATCAAGGAGTAGTACTACCCTGTCAAAAGCTACGAGGACAAATACATAAAGTGGACCACACTGCGGCAGGGAAGGGACCAAGATGTGCTAGAGTTCACAAACATTTTTCATACCCTTCACACATAGTTGGGTATCAAAGATTTTGATCTGCATCTGGTACTCAAATACCATGGTTGCCTACACAGATACATCCAGGAAGAGATGGAGTTCCTGAACATCTCCTCGCTCGGCACAACGTACCGATATGCTGTCAAAATAGAGCAAAAGTTTAAACAGAAGAAGCGAGACTTTGGATCTGCAAATCCGAAGCCCAAAGGACAAAGCCAAGGCAAGGTGACCCAAGACAACTCGTCGAAGCTGCAAGAAAAGAACAACACCACGAAGCCGAAGAAGGACACAGGAAAGTGGTGTGAGTTCCACAAGAGCCCCACTCACAACACAAGTGAGTGTCGGACCAAGCAGTTGCTGGTGGTTGAGTCGAAGGCTTCCAAATCAGATCATGTTCTGACCCTGAGCCGGAACTCGACAAGGGGAATGGCAAAGGGAAGTAGATCATTGATGCAGAGCCCAATGCCATTGTTGCCACCGCCAAGATCTAGAAGAATGAACCCGAAGATCCAGAGGAGGGGGAGCATCTTTTCCACTCACAGATGTGGGTGAAGGGTTCGCCGCTACAATTCATTGTCGACAGTGGCAGCCAAAAGAACCTCATTTCAGCAGAGGTCGTGAAGCGGTTGGGCCTACCGACTACATCACACCCGTAGTCGTACAGTATCGGGTGGCTTCATGAAGGACGAGATCTCAAAGTTCACCAACAGTGCCACCTTCCCTACAGCATTAAGCCCTTCACAAACCAGGTATTGTGTGATGTTACACCTTTGGATGTTTGTGATGTATTATTAGGCCAGCCATACTTGTGGAGGCGACATGCTGTGTATGAGTCAAGGCCTCGCGCTGTCATTCTTTCTTTGGATAATTCATTATACAGGATACCAGAGGTAGCCCCACCTACCGCCACCTCTTTGATCTCTACTAAGAAAGGCAGCAAGTTCATCTCCTAGACTAGGAAATTCATCTGTCTGGTTCGCTCCCAAAGTAAGGGGAAGATCGTCACCACATCCATGACCCCCACGAAGGGTTCCTCCACGCAGCATTAGCAACAAAGGGATATGGTCATGAAAGAACACAGGAACAACTTCTCCTCACCTATAGGGGTACCACACAAGCTTCTGGTGGGCAATAAAGTCCGGTTATATCTGCAGAAAGAATGCCTTACAAGAGCCCATTAGAAGCTTTGACCACGCCGACATGGTCCTTACACCATTACTAAGGCTGTGGGAAATAATGCTTTGGAGCACAGCATTCCTCCATTCCTTCGCCTGCACCAAGTGTTCAATGTGTACACCCCTCGACCATGCTTCCCACCATTACTAGACACATCTGAGATTGCAGAACAGCTCACCAAAGACCTAGCTTAGCAGAAGCTTCCTCATCTCAGGGAGGAACTCAACGCAATGGAGACCATTGCTTCCTAAGGGGGGAGGAATGATCCAGGTGGATGTTGGTGGCCACCCACTTATCCCACTTGGACCCCCACAACTGTCCCTTTCAGTTTTCGTAATTGTAGCACAATTTACTATTTTTAGCAGTTTTTCGGGTCCCGAACTCCCGGAGCCGTTTTGAGGCCCTAAACGACGTTTTTTGGGAAATCTGGGAACAACATGGGTCCATGGACTGATGTTGCTCTTCCCAAAGTTGTAGTTCTCGAATAGATCTTTATAACGAGCTATTGTACGCGTCAAACAGAGATTGTATGCCAAAGTTACGACCCTGAGAAATTGATGTACCAATTTACCCAAACGGGGCCCACAATTATGCATTTCATCTTCTAGGGTTAGGTTTTGGGATGTTAAGGGTTTCCCATTGTTTCTCAACAATAAATAGGCCTTCGAGCCTCATTGTAACATAGTTTAGAGGCATGTAGCTGCCACATCTCTTCTCAGAGATAGGCTACCATCGCCTTAGCTAGTTTATTTCCATTTTTGGTTGTAAGCATATTTCAGTGGTTTCCATTAATGAAATGAAGTATTATTTCCGCTGCATCTTTGTGTATATGGTTATCTCTGTATTTTGTTGTGTTCCTGTTTAAATCCGGATCATTACACTTCAAAAAATCTCAACAGTAAATGCAGAGGAAACAATAAAGATCATAGAAAGATAACCATGCACAATAGAAACAACAATTTTACCCTAGAAACCCAACCTTGAGAAAAAACCCAACAACTTTTTTTAGGAGAAATTATTCTTCAAGAAGGTTTACAAATCAACAATTTGTCTAGAAAATTGTGGCAATATCCAAGTCAAAATACCATTCAAATTTGGCCAACCTGCTTTCCTTTGAGGTCAACCCCTTTAGCCCTCTTTTATTCCTGTTTCTCTTACAACTAGCGGCCTTCTTGCAGCTCTTATGATTTTCCTTCGGCTCCTACAACCTTCTTGCTCCACATGTGTGGTTGTCCAAGAGGGATAAGAGAAATGATGAAGAGAGAGAAGAAAGTTGCTCTTGCTTGCTGGAGGAAATGAGACATCACACCCTCTATTTATGCTTGTCAAATGAGGTGAAATAACCCAAGGTACATGTTGCCACACAATTTAGCAGGGGTCCTAGGAGGGGTACCTAAGGCACAACTACTAGACCAAATAACAACAATGGGAGAAAGACCCACTGTCACCTTAGTCAATGTCTCCTACTCTTTACAAGCTTTCACCAATGGGAGGAGTCCTGGTATGAGGGAAATCACCTGAAATGATGAGATCAATGACAAGGCATAAAATGATTTCCAAGGTCCATTCAAGGAGAGGCTCAATTAGGGCTCAATGCTTCAAGAGAAGCTAGGGGCTCTCCAAGAAAGACCTATGAGGAAGCCTAGACCTAGGGTTAGAAATATTCAATAATGATAAGGATGCCTAAGGTCAAGGCTCCAAAGAGGATTAGGATCTCTCAAGAAGCTTTATATGATGATTATATGCCTTTAAATAGGGTTTTTCTATTTTTGTGAAGCCTAGAATGGGACCACACAAGACCTAGGGTTTATGAATAACCATGGGAGGAGACACTCCAAGGAGCTCACTAGGTCAAGGCAGTGTAGGGAAATGGTTTTAAAGTGATTTATTCCATCGAATACTATGTGCAAAAACCCTCAAGAAATCTCACTATTATGTTCAAGATGGGCATTCAAAGTCCGAGCTAGGGCATAAGTTTTCTCTCAAATGAACTGTGAGAATTGTGTGAAACTTTGAGGATTCCTAGAGGAGACACTAGCGCAATACCTTGTACAAGTCGGGTTCAAAAATTCCTCCTCTAAAGGAATTTGCATGCAACCCTAGCTAGGTTGTCTAGGAAATGTTGTTGCCCAAATTGCATTGACATCGCAACAACTCCTCGGGGTGGGGGTTGTCAAGTTGATCCCCGCCCACTCTGTTCTAGTTGTCTCCCAACAACAGGGTATGGGGGATAGTCCCTATGGAAAATGAGATGAGAGACAAGTTGGGGACCAACTTATCTAGGAGACACAATTGAGTGGTCTAGTCACTTGGTTAATTTAAGCAAGATATAGACTAGATTCACTGTTGAGACTAGTGCCTTATGGAGTCAAATTCTTGCTTATTTACAATTAGATGCGAAGTAACCAGATGGACAGCTGCTGCCTAGATTCTTATGCAAAGGATGTGAGTGATTTGCTTCAACAAGATTGTTAGATGCCTTATCAATTAACCACAAAGCTATAATATGCCAATATTCAACAACATTCAATACTTAGGATGAGCCAAATATCGCTATTGAGATAACCAATGGAAACTTAGATGCCCCAAACAAGATTAAGAATGATATTATCACTTTAATGGCAATTATTAAGAGGAACTCAATCAAATCAACAGACTTATCACCAAGCCAATTTATGATTCAAGTGCTTTTAGGTGAGTGAGCTTATTAGATGTGAAGTATAAATTATTATAACACAAACTCACAAGAACAACACAATGTTAGTCACTTTCACCATATAAATGCTAGGAACAAGTAACAACAAGATATAGAGCTATGAAGACACTTGTGTACTTTATGTTCCTATGATCCTTTTATCAGCAACAAGTGACTATTATGACAACAGTAAGTAAATGACAAATTCCAAGTCTATATGCTTGCCCAATGTTATAAGAAGCAATCCAATTGCTAAGTAAACTTAGCTAACTGAAAAATGAGGTGAATTAGCCCCTTTAAAATGTATTTTTCAGAGATATTTCAGAGATGATCTATTAATTACAGCAGTGAATAAACCACAGATCAACAAGCTAATGAGGCTAAGAACTGTGCCAAAATTGCCTAAAAATAGGAAAGTTTACCGGAGACTTAAAATTTGAAGTTTTTTAACACTCTTTAAGTGTGTGATTCAGAAATTGCAGATCTGAAATCTTCAGTTATGTAGTAAATTCCAGCAAGCATAAAATTAGATCTAGGCTAGATCTAAGGTGCCCAAGTGGCCAAAAATTAGGGAAATGAAAATATTGCAATTTTAAACCATTTTTGGCCAATTTGCATGTGATTTTAGGGCCTAAATCTCACTGATTTAACTACTGCAATAAAACAGAGATAAAACAAGGGTTTAGAGGTCAAGCCCTAGGCCCAAGGCCTTGTAGATGCACTTGTCGAAGTGAACCAAAATTTTAGGATGAAGAAACCATCTGAAGATCAGTCTTTTGGAGCTCAAAAATCTGCAAAACCACAAGGAATTAGTCTCAAAAAATTCAGGTTAGGGTTTAGTGAAAACTAGGGTAAAAAAATGGCCAATAAGAGCAATGCTAGGCCAAGGAAGGCCAACGTTGAGGGTTAGGATGATAGATCAAGGGCTGAAAAGGAAAGAGAATGCTGGAAAGAGGCAACATTGGAGGAGGAAAAGGCCTAAAGGCTTGACGCAGGTGTAATGGAGACCCTAAAAGCTGGATGCTGGGGGTTAAAAGGCTGATGCTAGCCTTGGAGAGGCCGGATCTGGTCCTGGGAGGCATGAAATGAAAACCCTTGTCTCGAAAAATTTATTTCCTTTCCGGATCTGAATTTTGCTGCAAAATCTTTAGTGAATAGTCTTGCAAAATTTTTTAAGAGACTAGATTTTACTCCCAAGGGCCTAAATTTAGCTCTTGTTCAACTTGATCCCTTGATCCAACGTGCAAAAATGGAAAATACAACACCCAAACTTCAAATATATACAAAATACTTTAAAACCCCAAAACCCAAGTTAGAAAAAATAATTTACAAAATTATTCACAAGATCTACAAAGATACAATGGTTTTAAAAATTTTGAATTTTTGAGAAAAATATTTTTATGAAGTTTTTTCCTTTGATAAATGGCTAAAAAATACTTAAAAAACCGCAATGTATACTACAGCCTTAGCGAAGATTTAATCCACCATACAAATATTTGGAATCCAAGCAATAGTGATTCCTGCCCAAGTTTGTGAACTTGGAGGCCAAGGATTGAAGTCCCTGCAAGCACTATCTATATATCTCAAAAATAATTTGCTAGATCACATGGTGAATCAAACCACCTAAAATTAGCTTAAAACTATTAATAGTATGATTTTATTTCCATGTAATGAAAATATAGATCTTACCAATATTTAACACAACATAGAGATGCCAATAGTCAACACATACCACAAATCAATAAGCAAGAACACCTTGAATTGCACCTCCAAAGTCTTTATTATGATAGAAAAAATAGTTCCTAGTGGAACAATAGTTACAAAGATGCTTCAACAACAATTTTCTAGCTAGAGATCAAGATGATAGAGACTTAAATGACTCTCTAATTTATAGATTTATCTTCCAAGTGGAAATATAACGACTAGTTTCTTTGATTATTGTCAAAATTATCTTGGCTGTTGATAAACACTTCAAGATCTTTTAATCTTGGCCCTTGATTTTTTATTAGTTCCAAATTAATTATTTTGAGCTAATTTCCTCAAAAATTTGACTTTGACTTAACCACCAAGGTCCAAGGGTCCAAATTTTCTTGAAATATACAATATTCCCTTGGTGGAGGGCCTTTCAAAATTGATTCTTTTAGGAACCACAAATTTTTCCACTTGGAGAATTATTTTTCCTGAGACAATTTGTTTTTGACTCGAATTAATTAATTTTCTGGCTTAGGGTTTTATTTTGCCAGAAAAATTAATTAATTTACACGAGGGGATTTAATTATTTTTCCACTCTCTAATACATAAGAATTTACATTTACTATCCTCAAAGGGCGAATACACATTTGGTTAGAACCTTAAGACACATAACCCATTTGCGACACAATATGATCTAGTAGATCAAGCGATTTGTAATAAAATAATTAAGCCAACTAGCTTAAATTATTCCCAAATCACTTTTACATTAGATTCGACTAAAAACAGTAGGACTCACCTAATATTCCGACAATAAATTTCACCGTAGCTTTGGGGTTTAAGTTGGAGGGAAAAAACCCTTTTGATTAACTGTGTTTAGAAAACACAGGGAATCAGCGAGGTTGAAAAACCTCCTAGGATGGAATTCGTCATCAAAATTATAGGCTTACCTAGGTTGTTACATAGACTCAAGGTCTTACTAGGATCATTTACATTACATAACTTGTAGAATGGGTTTACAATGACATGTAGATAGTTGATAGAGGACCCGATCTTGTTGAAAAAAAATTGGCACTTCCGCTTCCTTGGAACTTTGACAAAATGTGTGCAACAGGAAGGAGGTTAAAATTTTTGGGAGAAGAAAAAGAGAATGGAAAAAGGGGTGATCACCAAATTTACTTGGATCAATGCCTTACCCTTGGGCTATGGAGTCTATGTGATTCAAAATTCAGCTAAAATTTGTTTTCAAGGAGGCTAAATTGTGATGCCCTAGCAATCACTCTTTAGCATTTACCCACCCAAGATCATTGGACTTTCATGGAAGAAAAACAAGTTTTAATCCACTAGGAACATTTATCTACTTGCTATTAAATGAGTAACATGCACAAATTTTCAATCTAACAATCTTTTCAATGATATTCAATAATTGGGGTACAAGAATAACTATCTAGTTGCAAATTTCCACACATTAGACATTATTACATGAAAAACCTTCAACGAAATCACTTACAAGATAACAAGAGATATATCCAATCCAAGATCAAGATAGCAGCTCCAAGAAAGAGTATGATTTCAACTCCCAAAAATATCGAAATGCATCAAAAAATCTCCAATAGACATCCAAAGAGAAGTTTGAAATTCTCAAGAGAGAGATTATTCATTTTTGGTAGCATTGGATGTGCTATAAGTCTCAAATTTTGCAGGGAGGCTTGGGCTCATGTAGTCCAAAGAACCCAGCAAGCGTTTTGGGAAATTCCACCCAGAAATAGTTTTATTAAATTAAATAATTATTTTTAAAGGGACCCTAAGTCTAAACTTAGGAAAATAAAATAATTAAAGGGTATTAATATAAACTGTGGGTGTAACTTCTAGAAGAAGACGAGGATCAAGCATAAATGACCTTAGCTGTTGATTAGCTTCTAATCTAGGTTGTTGAATGTCAACGAGGAGATTATTTAAGGAGGTTTGACGGTCACTTGGAAAAACACAGAGAGTTTAGAAGTTCGATTTTCTGAAGCAGAGCAACTGTCGGGAGAATTTCGATAGTGAGCTTGTGCAGTGAGGGGCAGGGATATTTGGGTTGGAGTATCTTCTCCAGAGCCTAGGATACACAACAAAGAGATAGAGAGACACCAGAAGGAGGCAACGTAGTACCTAGGAGGGGTTGACGCTGAGCCAGAAGGGCTTACGCAGAGGTTGACGCTGAGCTAGAAGGGCTTACGCAAAGGTTGACGCTGAGCCAGAAGGTTTTCAATTGGTGTTCGTATGCTTATTCTGGTCTAACATTTGAATTGCCTATCATTGTATCTTGATTTCATTTTTTGAGCAAGCTATTGTTATTTACTTGAATGCACTGGTCTATACTTTGAATATATCAATGAAATTTGCGCATTTATATGCTTGCTTAATTCTTGGAAACAAGTAATTTTTGACAAGTAATTCAATTTAACTCTATCCTAGAAACTCATATCACTTTTAACTTAACTTTTCATTAGGGACCACCCCCCTTAGCTAACTTAGGAGATAACTTAGACAGAGAGAGTTGGGAACAATGTGACAACCCCTTCTCTGAGTTCCCTGCCACTAACCACACCTTGTGGGGTTGAAGGCTTTTCTCACTAACCTGTAGGTAGGTGTAGGTGGCAGGTGACAACAATATGACTGTAATCTCTGGCGTGCATATGGTATGATTGTAATCTCTAGCGTGCATATGGTATGACCATAATCTCTGGCTTGCATATGGTATGACCGAGTTCGTTATAATCTCTTACTTGCATAAGGTATATTCACGTATGTCATAATCTATGGCTTGCATATGGAATAACCAGTGACTCGTTGAAAAGCACATAGTCACGCTAACATCTAATCTCCATGGAACTTATGTAAATATGGCACACTAGTATGGCATTTCGATATGTATGGTATACTCAGTTATTTGTAATTAACATCACACTTATTGTATAATCTCGCATTGCACTCAGTTTGCATTGTATGGTCACTGTAATTATCATCGCATTGTGTATAGCATGGTATGGCAAACGCGTATATACATGGTATGGCGGACAATGTTTTGATATGGCAGAGAGTGTCTTGGTATGGCAAACAACATGTACATACATGGTACGAGAGACAATGTTTTTATATGGAAGTTAATGTCTTGGTATGGCAAACAACATGTATATACATGGTATGGCAGACAATATATATATGTGTGTGTGTGTGGATATGGCAAACAATGTATCCATGACATGGTAGACTCCCTAGTGACATGATACAATAGACATGGCAGACAGTTTGATGTATCATGATATTTATACTTTGTTTCTCTTTAGCGATACACTCTGTTTCTCTATAATATGGTTGGCATCGAGATGCTTTGTTTTTCTTTGGGATATGACATCAACACACATTGTTCTTTTGCGTGGTTAACATCATTGTTTCTCTGTGTGGTATGAATGGCTTTCCAACTCACTTCATATAGTTGTATGCCATTGTATATATATGTATATCTCCAGAGCAGTATAGAATCAGAGAAACCCTTTGATTCAAATATTTATGTAGAGACCCTAATAGTTTGACTTGGCAATATAGCAGCTGTATTGGCACTAGGAAAAACTGTATTGACAATATTGCTATAATTCAGTGATGACAGGATGACAATATTGCCATGATTGTGAGAGTGTTTCCTTGACATTGATGACAATGCCTCTATGACAGATGTGGCAATATGATATCAATTCTTTGGATTAGCTTTAGTTCACAAACGAAGTTGTGAAAAGACTCTTGTTGACCCTAGGAGGCCGTGTTTGATGATGATGTCTCACGACTATTGTTCTTTGTATCTCAGCTGAACAATTAATGAATATCTAATAGAAGAAGAATTGAATTTCAGGTTTTCACCCTTGTGGGGTTTTGCCTTGGTCTCCGACCAATCCTAGTGTCTCTATGTGTGTGTGCTTTTCTTCTGATGTTTCTTTTATTTCCGTTGGATTGTTGATGATGTTGTTCTTTTTACATAATTGCATATGATGTGATGATATTATGGGGTGAATGGATATGTAAATGATGAAAAGTATATATAAATACAATTATCAAAGCAAAGAACAATATAGCCCTAAGAAAAAAATTAACAAATAGGACCCTTCTAAATTTCTTGGTACATTGCCTTAAAGTTACCAAGTTTATTAAATCAGTCGGTGCATTAGCACATATAAAAGATGCAACATTGATATGTGAGTTGTTAAATGGGTTCGTCTAGGAGATTGGTATGCAGAATGTGGTGCAAGTCGTAATAGATAATGCAACTAATTATGTGGTTGTTGGTAAGATGCTTATGGACAAACACCGTTAATTGTTCTAGACTCCATGCACAACACATTCTATCGATTTGATTCTTGACGATATGGGGAAACTCTCCTTTATCAAGGAGGTGATTGATATGGCTTGGAGCATCCCCAAGTTCATATATAACCATGCTTTTGTTCTTAGCCTCATGAGGAGGTGCACCAAAAATAGAGAGTTGCGGTGTTTTGCAATCACACATTTTGCCACCAACTTCATTACCATTGAATCTTTCCTTCAATGTCCGTTTAAGTTGAAGCAAATGTTTGTTTCTGATGAGTGGCGTGATTGTAGATATAGTAGGAGACAAGATGGGAGAACCATTGGAAAAATGTTGTACATTGACATCTTTTGGCAAGGAGTAGAAGAAGTGTGCTCAGTTAGTGAACCTATAGTAAAGGTTCTGAGATTGGTAGATGGTGATAAACCTGTAATGGCTTATTTGTATGAGTCCACGGATAGGGCCAAAGAGACCATTCATGCTTATTATGCAGACAAGGGTTCCGCTAGGTTTAATAGATAGATGATGTTATGGGATGTGATTGATAGTTGGTGGACAGGGATGCTTCATCGACCCATTCATGCAACAACACTTTTACACAACCTTGTTTTTTCCTACAAAAGCAACTTTGATTTTGATTGCGAGGTGATGGAAAGGTTGCATACCTGTATTCATAGGATGGTACTTGATCTTGAGCTTCGCAACAAAATCAATCACGAGATACAGATGTATCGAGATGGTGTTGGTCTATCTGGCTTTGGTGATGCTATTCGTGAAAGGACCATCTTCATGCCATGTAAGGGACAAGTCATGACTCATTAGAATTTACTAATTTTGAATTCTAGATTTTTTAAATTCAATTATGTTTTATTTGAAAGTTTAATTATGTTTTAAGTTTTTAAGTTTTCTTTATTTTGTTGTAGATGTTTGGTGGCGAAGTATGGTGTAAGGGCACCAAATTTGCAAAAACTGGCCATCAGAATCCTCAGTCAGACCTGTATCGCTTAGGGGTGTGAGCGCAATTGGTTTATTTGAGAAAATACACTCAAAGAAGCGCAACAGATTGTATCTTTGAGCTTCAACCTTCAACTAAGAAATTACATTTTTTTATGATACTCTTAGAGTTGGAGTTCTCACGCCTTAATGACTTAGTGTCTGTCCATTACAATCTTTGACTATGGGTGAAGTATATAGAGAAACCACTGGATGTGGATGCCATTTCCTTAAACAATATTGATGTATTGTTTAAGTGGTGGGTGGTGTTTGAGGTTCCCATCATGGAGGAGCCACCTACATGGTTAGAGGAGTCGTCGTTAGTACAGGGGTAGCAAGAGGAGGAGGACTCCGGGGAGGAGGAGGAGGAGGAGGAGGAGGAGAATGTGGGAGCATCAACGCCATCTTCTATAGATATAGGAGAGCATAGTTCCATTCCCAATGGTCATCGTTTGACATTAGGTGCAGGGCCAGGGTCTTCACTGCTAGGGGCAGGCCTGGAAAACAACCCATCATCTTTTCTCGTAAAAGGGGGAGAGGGCACTAATCTTAGATAGCTAGCTACTAGTTTTGTTTGTTTTGCTACATATAACTCATGATGATGAGATACATTTATATATGTGATGTTATTTTGTATTGGTTCTCCACATTTGAGTCCTTGATTGGACAATTATCAGGGATCAGTAGGATTTGGTATCGCCTTTGATGTATCATTTTTACATGACATCCACTACATCATATATATTAGTGCTTTCTTCATATTTATGTGCCAATGTGTTTATTTCTTGTTGATTATATGTTTAAAAATATGAAAAAAATGAATATATTTTGCATTTTTTAAAGTTTGTTGATTTTTTCGCCGATGTTGCCAAAAAGATGTTTTCATGACCTATTGTCGCTCGTCACACACACCTACCAGTTAGTGAGAAAATCCCTTAACCCCACAATGTGTGGTTGGTGGCAAATCAAAGAGAAGGTGCTGTCACCTATTCCCAACTCTCTCCGTTTAAACTATCTCCAAGGTTAGCTAAGGGGGGTGGTCCCTAAATGGAAAACTAAGTTAAAAGATGTGAGGTTTCTAGGAGATGTTAAAGTGAAATGAATTACTTTTGAGATTGCAAGCAAATATAATTTGAGCAAGGTGAACCAAAATCAACTTTAATAACTATCAACACATGAGATAATAATAAGTATATGTAAAACTAGTGCTTTCAAATATTTCTCAAAAATAAAAGATACTTGCTCAAAATAAATGAAATGCTTTTAAATGGAAGCACAAACAATCTTGAAAATAAAACAAAAGATGTTGGCACTATAAATTAATCACTACACGATATAGAGATGCTTTCAAGATATATGAGCACTTGCTAATCCAAAGCATACAAGGAAATAATATCTTGCAAAGGAAACTGATTAGAATTCTACTTGAAAAATATAGAATGAGATGATACTTGCCAAAACAAAGTATTCAACACATATTCACAAATGACAAGTGTAATGGTTATTTGCAAGTAAAACAATAAGATGTGTTAAAATGAAATGCACCTAAACTAAAATTGGATGCAATTATCTTGGTTACTTTTAATTTAAATGCCTAATCTAGGTGAGAGATCCTCCTTTTGAGCTCTTACCAAAGGGTAAAAATTGGGGTGACTGTAAGAAAGAAGGGGCGAGGACGCAATAGTGTCATTAACGATACTCGTTCCTTCAGTCTTACTAGCCAGCGTGTGCTTTAGTTGCTACGAGGGAACAAGCCACCCTTATAATTGCAGGGTCGTATGCCTTTACCGTACATCATACCAATTGGAAGAACTTTCCAAGAAAGTCTTTTTCCTATGATTTTTATCAACCAAGCTTATGCTTGGAGGTTAATTTAAAATGCAACTAAATTAAAATTCCTAATATGATATGCTAGTGAGATTATAAGTGCTATGTAAAAGATGGAAATTGCTTCAATTAAATGTGCTCCACAAGATCACTTGTATAGTTGCTCAAGTAAACACAAGATCCATAATCTTCATGAACAATTAAAATTGTGAGTTGCTAAAGATAAATGATGAACCAATAACAAACTAAAGCAAATGAAGCTTGAAATGCATGTTTTCGCAAAATGAGCAACTAGATCACATGTAAAGTTTCCCAAAAGTAAATTGCAATGCTTTGAAAGATAAACATGAGATTTGTGCCCACAATAGCTTTGCAAAAGAGAACTTTAACTTGGGAAAATAAGAGATGACTAGCTTGACATGAAAGTAAATGGTTGCTTTGAAAGGTAAACTTGTTCGATACACAATGCTTCAAAATATACTCAAAATGGAAATATTGCATAACAATAGAGCATGAATTGTTTATACAAGTGTCAAGTTAAATGTCTTGAAGTTTGCAAAATCAATAGTAGAGATGCTTTCATAAAGTAGGAGTAAGTTGCTTTGCAAATGGAAATGTAGACTTTTAAACTTGTAGAAATAAGTAATGCAAGCTTAAAGCATGTAGCAAACTTGAAGAAAAATATGATTTGTGTTACTTCCCAATTAGAGCATGCATATGTGATGTGAAAGAAAATGGAAAAGTTAAAACCAACAAGTCAATCCACCCAAGATTTTCTCCCTAAAATGAATAGATAGGGATGCCAATGGGTTGGCCAACGCTCTCACAAAAAAACAAAATTTTATTATTATGGTGTTACAATGAGGTTAAAGACTCTTTGAGGGTTGTCCAAGGAGTAATGGAAAGATACAATATGAGATCTTGAAACAAGAAGATAATCCCTTCAAGCTATGAGAGCCTCAAGAGGGATGAAATGATTCTACAATTAGAGAATACAAGCTCGAAAATAATGTACGACCTAGCCTCCTTCACAAACTCTCCTAATGCCCACGTCCTCCTTGGAATGAGTCTTGAAGCTTGAGAGGCCCTACAAGAAAGGATGTTATGGCTGCTAAATTAAAACCAAAGTTAGTGTGAGAAAAGACCATGTAAGTGGATGATAATGTTATAAAATAATATACAAAAACTAAATCAAGTGATGGGAAAAGACCCCATCACTTGTCTAGCTTATAAGAAGCTCTTGATTAACTAAATAAAGAGATGAAAGCAAAAGAGTTTAAGATGTAGATTTGCTTGAAATAATCAAATTAAGCACAAACTATGTCAAAAGGACCCCTATAAAACCAACACTCTTGAAAGGTAAACTGTTAAGATTCAAATAACAATAGGAGCTCCTTGAAAGCTATGCCAAGAGTGGGTTGGTCTCTTGAAGACTTCCCCTCACGCTTACTAGTTGAGCCAAAAGATGGCCTTTACGAAACTTCAAATGCATATTAGCTCACATGGATTAAATCAATAAACAATGACAAGAGAACTCTAGAATTTGTATGAAAATAGATAGAGTTGTCTAATCTAGAGCATATCAAATAACCAATTGCAAATGTAAGATAACCATACATTCACAAATTTATAAAAGAATATGAGAAAATAAAATCAAATTAAATACAAGTAGAGAATTATACCATCATTGAGGCAAACACAAACTCCAAGAGAGAAACACCCATGAATGAACCCCAAAGTCTTTTTATTCATATAAAGCACCGGAGTACATAGAAGCAAATCTTTCCCAAGCACAATAGCTCGTTGCAAAAGATACAAAATGAGGGCCCAAGGCTCAATTATATAGGAGAATGGGTGTAAATCCCAATGTAGCATCCATATGACAAATGGCTATGGAGGAAATTCCAAGAAGAGCAAGTCGAGTTACAAGTGTGGATGAAAGAGCAAAAGTGTAGATCCTCCACCAAATTGAACTCCATATGTGGCATGAGCAATCCCCACCAAGAAATCGAATTCTGCAAGTGTGCAATGAGAGGGAGTTAACTCCCCATCCAACTAGCCATGAAGTGCCACCTCAAATGATGATCCCAATGTGCCCAACAAATATCCTCATCATGAACTGCGTAGGCCTCCAAGTGCAACTTGAAATCTCCAAGTACATATGCCAAGTGTAGAAGAAGTGGAGCTAAGTTGAGACAAGCTTCCATGAAATTCTCCATCAAATATTCTTTTGTGTGGATTAAATCTTCCAAAATTTTGATTTTCCAAGTAAGCAACTTAATAATTAAGTGCAAGAAATTCAATTTCCTTGTGGGAGTGGTGCATTTATGGTGTAAGGTGCTCAATCATCCTCCACATGTCCCTTTACTCAACTCTTTGACTTGGGATAATTTCCAAGTCATTTTCTCACATGGAGCATTTATATTCCTCTATTTTAATTTATTTATGACTTAATTAATAGCTAGATTTCCCATTAAACTTAGGAAAAATGGGTTTTGAGGGTCTTGAGCACATTTTTAACCCTCAAAGTGTGTCTTAGTAGAAAGTTGAGGGTGAGAGGTGCAATTTTATTACTCATACCTCATACCTTTTTAGATATCACTTATTACATTTCAGATACAAATTTTATTCTAATTTCCGCCCTACGAGAATTTTTAAAAATTAAAAAATGATCCCTTAGACCTAACCAGACTCCATGAAACTTTCCGAGTAATATAGTATGGTAATATACAATGACTGTAGACACTAGGACTCACCCAAGGCGTCACCATCAAGCCATACTCTGGCTTTGGGGTTATGCTTGGAGGAAAAAGCTCAATTAATTATTAAGTCCTCGTAAGGAGATGATAATTAAGCAAGTTTAAAAAACCTCCCATAGTAATACTCATTTGATGACAAAGGTCCCAAGCTACCTAGGCCTGTTACATGACTCAAACGCATCATAATAGCATCACTTAACATCATCCCCGTAGGGCTTATCCGAGTACAACAAAAAATGATAAGAAGGAGAAGTAGAGTTGAAAAACTCTAGTATATGATGAACTCTGATGGTACAAGCATCCATTGGTACATCCTTGGGCATGGAGTCTTCATACAATCTTCAGGTGCCACTCCAGTGGTCAACATTTGGCTCCATATGGTGATGCAAGCTAGATAGGAAGTGATATTGTGCAAGAACTTGGAATCTGCATCCACCAACAAAAGACATATATCAACAGTATCCATTCAAAATAACATCATATGAAATCAAGTACAGAAATGAAGAGATGGAAATTTATTCTAAGAGCATAAATGACAATTTATTCATGAAATGAAACCAATTAACCAAAAATGACAAAGGATAGGGTTAGAAATACAATACAAGAGATGCCCCATGGCATCAGATGTCTTCGGTGAGATCCATCTTGAGAACCTACCTACTCATAGGCAAATCCTTAGGTTCTTTCTCTGATGTGCCTTGTCCAATTCTGACTATCTTGGGACTTTGACTTGCCCCAATAACAACCTGTTTGTGGTCGTCAAATATACCAAGCCTCTTCCTTTTCCCTTTTCGACCATTGATTTGTTGAGGCTTGATCTTGCTCAAAACTAGTGATTCATTTCTTATGTCTTTTTTCTTCTTTCACTTTTTTATTTTCTTCTTGGTTAGTTGTGATGGTGATGATGATACAATCATTGTCAATCTTACTGCCTTGTTTTGAGAATTCTCTGATGGAAGATTTGAAGTACCCAAGCTTTTTGTGATATGCGTAAATTCTTCATTCTGATTCTACTTTGTTAGGGGGAGGAAACAGTTCGTCAACACTGCATCACTTCCTGGCTTGTTTGACTCATAGATAATTTCATTGTTGGGTTTCCTTAGATCCTCAACATGATATCTTCACTCTAATTCCCGATCAATCCTAACAAAAGTATTATCAGGCATGGGGATGGGAGCATATGATAAGCCCATTTGAAGGCTACCACCTAAATCTGATGCTCGTATTCTTAATAGGAGCATTCCCCATGCATCAGGCACATATATTACAACAATATCCATAGTCATTATTCTGTCTGGGTATGCAGCTAGGAAATCCTGTAAATCTTTAATTATTCCACACACTTCAATTCTTTTTGAATCCATTGAACATATGTTGTGATAGGGCCTAGATACCCATAAGTTCAGTTGCTCCATAACTTTCTTAGTCATGACATTTGATGAAGCCCCTGAATCTAGCATGTAGTTGTGTAAAAGACGATCATTCACTATCAAAGAAACAAAAAATGGTTGATGATCTTCATTCCTCACGTAATAGTTCATACTTTTCAATATAATTTCTTCGTCTTTTGGTTCATCATTTTTCTTTTCTTTCCTTTGAACAACTTCAGTGGCACTTAGTAACTTGGTCCTTTGAGATGGTATCTTTAAAAGCTCTGTCACTGGGATAGAAACCTTTGCATTATTCACCCAATTGCCCAAGTCAAAATTTAATTCTGAAGTAGGAGGAGAAATTTTTTTGTGATTATTCCTGTTTTGAATATCCCTTCTCTGATAAGTCATCCGTTTGTGTTTTTCCATAGAAAGAATCTGTCTAGATTTAGGCTTTTCCCCAAAACTCTTAATGACTTTGTCAAAATTTGCAATCATATTGTCAACCCTAAGATTATTAGGCCTATGGTCAATCTCTTGATTTCTTTCAATGGTGTATATTTGATCTTCCATGGAGAACATATTGATTTGACCACATGTTCCTACATGTTCATCTCCCAACATGCTACCTTCCATAATTCTCTTTACATATGGGCATGTGGCTTCTTCATGGAACTCATTACATGGCCTACAAAAAGGGGGAATCTGATCTACCATGTTGGTGGATTCCAATAGATTTGGAGGCCTGTAATGTTGTGGAGGGCCATTATTCTTTTGCCGTCAATCGTTTGGCCTAGGTTGCAATCTTTGCACTTGTGGTCTTTCCATGGCCACCAACCTATTTTACATGGCTTACATTTCTTTAGTGTGAGTTGCTTCCATAGTCTTGATGAGTTGAGTTAATTCTTTAATAGGATCATGTGTAGTCTCTTCCTTGGCATTGCCTTTGGAATCATTAGATTTTGATGGCCCTCTATTGAAACCAGGTATTTCAGATTTTTTAGATTGCTTTCTAACCCTTTCCATCTTCAAGGCTTCAGTTTGGGCTACACCCAAATTTGCAGGCTCTTTCCTCCTCAACTCATAAGCAGTGTCAGCACAAAAAGAATCCAAATATGAGCACAAAAGAAATTCATCAGTAGGCTTAACAGTAACAGACATGTTTTTCACCAACTCATTAAATCTTTTGTTGAACTCCATGTTTTCATTCTCAGTTTTCTTCATGTTGCTAATGGCATTGGTTAAATGACTATTTTCTTTCTTCTCTCCAGTTTTTTCTATGAAAGCATTGATGATTTCTCGTAAGGAGTCATATGAGTTACCAGGTTGCTCAGTGAGCCAATCAAGAACATCCTCTTCGAACGAGAACAAAAAGTCTCATCTTTACATCCTCATAGTTTGCAATGTTACACCACTTGAAAATGCAAACATTGAAATTCTTGAGATGTGATGTAGCACTAATGGCATTGTTACCTTGAAAAGAAGGCAACTTTTTAATAGCCTTGTCAGGGATATTGTGAGGATAGCCATTTATGTTAAGTAAAATTACAAGGAGCAAAAAGATCATTCATGATGTTTGGTTCCACTTGTTCTTGAAAAAGAAAATGACTATCAAAAATAGCCTTTTGTCCAAGATTATCAAGGGTTCTATTATGAGAAAGTCTATTTAACCTCTCTAAAAATCCTTTCAGGTTTAAGAGTGGGTCTAACTATACAACTTGGATTTCTCCTAGTAGAAACTCTTGCAAAATTTGAATTCAATGGAGTCACCACTTGAGCAAGAATCTAATCCTAAAGTCCAATATGCTAAAACCAAAAGTTAGTCGATTTCCCAAGTACAAGAAAATTTGTCCCCGACAACGACACCAAAAGAATGTTGCCGCCTATCACATAGACCTACCAGTTAGTGAGAAAAGCCCTTAACTCCACAAGGTGTGGTTGGTGGCAAATTAAAGAGAAAGGGCTGCCACCTATTCCCAACTCTCTCCGTTTAATCTATCTCCTAGGTTTGCTAAAGGGGTGGTGCCTAAATGGAAAACTAAGTTAAAAGATGTCAGGTTTCTAGGAGATGTTAAAGTGAAATGAATTACTTTTGAGATTGCAAAAAAATATAATATGAACAATGTGAACCAAAATCAACTTTAATAACCTTCAACACAGAGACAGTAATAAGCATATGTAAAACCCGTGCTTTCAAATATTGCTCAAAAATGAAAGATACTTGCTCAAAATAAATGAAATGCTTTCAAATGGAAGCACAAGCAATCCTAAAAATGAAACAAAAGATGTTAGCACAATAAAATAATCAATACAAGATATAAAAATGCTTTCAAGATATATGATCACTTGTTAATCCAAAGCATACAAGGAAATAATATCTTGCAAAGGAAACCAATTAGAATTCTACTTGCAAAATATAAAATGAGATGATACTTTCCAAAACAAAGTATTCAATTCAACACATATTCACAAATGACAAGTGTAATGGTTATTTGCAAGTAAAACAATAAGATGTGTTAATATGAAATGCACCTAAAGTAAAATTGGATGCAATTATCTTGGTTAGTTTTAATCTAAATGCCTAATCTAGGTGAGAGATCCTCCTTTTAAGCTCTTACCAAAGGGTAAAAATTGGGGTGGCTGTAAGAAAGAGGGGACGAGGACACTGTGGTGTCATTAACGATACTCGTCCCATGAGTTTTACCAGCTAGCGTGTGTCTTCATTCCTACAAGGGGACAAACCACCTTCATAACTGCAAGGTCACACGCCTTTACTTTACTTCGTACCAATTGGAAGAATTTTCCAATAAAGCCTTTTTCCTATGATTTCTATCAACTAAGCTTATGCTTGGAGGTTGATTTTAAAATGAAACTAAATTAGAATGCCTAATATGATATGCAAGTGAGATTGTAAGTGCTATGTAAAAGATGGAAATTGCTTCAATTAAATGTGCTCCACAAGATCGCTTGTATAGTTGCTCAAGTAAACACAAGATGCATAAGCTTCATGAAAAATTAAAATTGTGAGTTGCTAAAGATAAATGATGAACCAATAATAAATTAAAGCAAATGAAGCTTGAAATGTATGTTTTCGCAAGATGAGCAACTACATCACATGTAAAGTTTCCCAAAAGTAAACTGCAATGCTTTGAAAGATAAACTTGAGATTTGTGCTCACAATAGTTTTGCAAAAGAGAACTTTAACTTGGGAAAATAAGAGATGACTAGCTTGACATGAAAGTGAATGGTTGCTTTGAAAGGTAAACTTGTCCAATGCACAATGCTTCAAAATATACTCAAAATTGAAATATCACTTAACAATAGAGCATGAATTATTTAGACAAGTGGGAAGCTAAATGTATCAAAGTTTGCAAAATCAATAGTAGAGATGCTTGCATAAAGTAAGAGTAAGTTGCTTTGCAAATGTAAATGTAGTCTTTGAAGCTTGTAACAATACGTAATGCAAGCTTAAAGCATGTAGCAAACTTGAAGAAAAATGCGATTTGTGTTACTTCCCAATTAGAGCATGCATATGTGATGTGAAAGAAAATGGAAGAGTTAAAGTCAACAAGTCAATCCACCCAAGACTCTCTCCCTAAAATGGAGAGATAGGGATGCCAATGGGTAGGCTGATGCTCCCAAAACAAAACAAAATTTTTATTATTACGGTGTTACAAATGAGGTTGGAGCCTCTTTGAGGGCTGCCCAAGGAGTAATGAAATGATACAATGTGAGATCTTGAAACAAGAAGATAATCCCTTCAAGCTATGGGAGCTTCAAGAGGGATGAAATGATTTTACAATTAGAGAATACAAGCTCCAAAATGATGTACGACCTAGCCTCCTTCACAAACTCTGCTAATGCCAACGACCTCCTTGGAATGAGTCTTGAAGCTTGAGAGAACCTACAAGAAAAGATGTTACGGATGCAAAACTAAAACCAAAGTTAGTGTGCGAAAGAACATGTAAGTGGATGATAATGCTACAAAATAATATACAAAAACCAAATCAAGTGATGGGAAAAGGCCCCATCACTTGTCTAGCTTATAAGAAGCTCTTGATTAGCTAGATAAAGACATGAAAGCACAAGAGTATAGGATATAGATTTGCTTGAAATAATTGGTTTAAGCACAAATTATGTCAAGAGGACCCTTGCAAAACCAACACTCTCAAAAGATAAGCTATTAAGATTCAACTAACGATAGGAGCTCCTTGAAAGCTATGCCAAGAGTGGGTTGGTCTCTTGAAGACTTCTCCTCACGCTTGCTAGTTGATTCAAAAGATGGCCTCTACAAAACTTCAAATGCACATTAACTCATATGTATTAAATCAATAAATAATGACAATAGAACTCTAGAATTTGTATGAAAATAGAAAGAGTTGTCTAGTTTAGAACATATTAAATAACCATTTGCAATTGTAAGATAGCTATATATTTACAAATCTTTAAAAACCTATGAGAAAATAAAATCAAACTAAACACAAGTAGAGAATTATACCATCATTGAGCCAAACACAAACTCCAAGAGAAAAACACTCATGAATGCTTTCCAAAGTCTTTTTATTCATAAGAAACACCATAGTACATAGAAGCAAAGCTTCCACAAACACAATAGTGTTGGTTTGGGGTAGCATCGGATGTGCTCTAGCCATGAAAATTGGTGGAGAGGCTAAAGCACATGAGATCTCTGAGACTCAGAAATGGTTTGGGAAAATTCTGCCCGGTGAAGGAGATATTAAAATAATTAAAATTTTGAATGGGTTCCTAAGTCTAAACTTAGGAAAATAAAAATATTAATGGCTATTAATATAAAACTGGGTTAGAAGGTTCTAAATGACATGGATCAAGCCAAATCTAATCTTAGCCGTTGATTAGAGATGTAATCTCTGTCATTGAAGACTCAACAGAAAAAGTATAAGAGGAGGCTTGAGGGTCAGTTGGAGACACACTAGAGTGATCAATCATTTGATTTTCTAGAGCGGTGTTTGCTAAGAGAAATTGAATCGGTGATCAGAGTTGCAGCGAGGGGCAATGAGTACGATGCAGAGAGGCAAAGATAGTGTCGGAAGACCAACACAGAGGCAGAGAGGCAGATGCAGAGCCAGAGGGAGCCACGTGAGGCTAGCAGTGACTACGTAGAGGCCAGAAGGGCCTGTGCCATCCACATAGAGGCTGTAGAAGTGGCGCAGAGGGCCAGAGAGGTTGCACAGAGCCTCAGAGGGTTGACGCAGAGGGTTTTAGGCTGACATAGAGCCTCATATTGTGCTGGAGAGGGTTTCGTGGGGTAGAATTTCAGAATATCTGCTTCCGAATAGAGGTATTATTGCCAGATTTTTTTTATCTCTGTCAGGTGAGCCAGTTTGGCACCCAATCTACTCACAAAAGCTGCTTAACAATAAAACCCTCAGAATTGCTGCTTAATAATAAAATCCTTAGAACTGCTGCACTAGTTTTCCTAAGTTGGGTTTTTCTGGCGACGATTGTCCAAAAATAACTGTGTCACTTGACTGTTTGTCTATTTCTTTCAGCTGTTGATCTGTAGATGGTTGACACTGTATTTTGTTTATTTCAGTGTTTATATGGTTAATTAACTTGTTAGTAATTAAACAAGTAAGAGAAATAAACTAGAGAATACAGATAAAATTTCTAACGGGTAATACTTAGAAATTTCAACATGGTATCAGAGTGTTGCAGATCATAGGAGAGCTGAAGGCGCCAACTGAATCAAAGAATTTGCAGCAGAAATAACTGTCCTGAGTGACAGAAGTTGTTTCTAGGCAGAAAGCAGCAGAGAAGAGTTGACGCAGAGGGTCTGCGTCATCAGTTCGAGCTAGAGAGAGGCCAACGCAGAGGCAAAAGAACGCAGAAGAGGCTCACGAAGAGCCACACAGAGACCAGGAAGGTTGACGCAGTTGGCCAAGGGAGCAAGTTAGCCTTCCCGGGATTGCGCAGAGCCTAGAGGCTCAGTTCTTCAGTTGCTAAGGCATAGGAAGCCGTGGGCAGATTGTGGGGAGTGACGTTGGTGGGGTGCTGTTGCTGTCGAGACAGAACAATACCTAATGGGGCAAAACCAAGGTAGAGGGAGTCGCTACCTAGGGGGATTTTTAGCCAAAGAAATCCAGATCAGTGTTGCAGGAGCATAGGAGATCAGAGAGGTGCGATTTGACTGTTGGCAGAAAGATTTCTAGGAGGGAAATCGAGACTTAGAAGGAGTTTAGCAGAAAAATTCCATGAGGGAAGTAGAGACTTACAAGGAGTCAAAGAGAGAACTTCCAAGAGGGAAGTAGAGACACAGAGGAGTCGAAAAGAAGAGCAGAGATAGCAATGAATGGACTGAGGGATCAGGACAGGTTGGACGGAGCATCCAACTTTGTCATCTGGAAGGCTAGGATCCTGTCTGTTCTGTGTGACATGAGTGCTAATGTACCTCTAGAGAAGAGGTGGGGAGACATCAAGCAGTGATCAGGAGGACTACAGGTGATGAGGGGCAGGATCCTTGAGGTACCCAAACTCTTGGATCATACCTTGCTATGAGAGCCTCGAAGTGATAGTAGCAGGATGGTGGATGTTGGTAGAAGCGGATGCGGATGAAGCAACATAAAGTGCTAGATTGCAGAGAGGGTTGCAACAGTGCAAGAGGCACAAAGGAGGTTGTAGCAGTGTAGGATGGCACTTAGAGGTTTGCAGCGGTGTGAGAGGCACAGAGTTGTTGCAGCAACATAGATGCAGTAGAGGGAGCACATGACATCGTAGAGAGAACTTCAGCATCGGGAGGGTTTCTAGCCTGACAAGGATGTCAGTAGTTGGGTGGATCAATTACTTACTTCTCAGTAACTGAGTTGCAGTGCAATAGCAATAGCAGTAGAACGATGCAACACGATGAGAGGGAACTGTAATGCAGATGCAGTGTTGGGAGAAAGGACCAGCAGCAACACGAATGCAGAGGGAGTTGTTGTACAGATGTAGTAGTGGTAGTGGTAGAGCCATGGGCAGCAGTGCAGAGGATGTTGGGCAGGAAGGCCTAGCATCAGCACAGGTAACGGTGCCGTATAATCAGGGTGATGCTCAGTGGTGTAGTATTACTAGAGCACATTCCTCGCTAAGAGGGAGTGTTGATTTGGGGTAGCATCAGATGTGCTCTAGCCATGAAAATTGGTGGAGAGGCTAAAGCACATGAGATCCCCAAGATCGAGAAATGGTTTGGTGAAATTCTGCCCGGTGAAGAAGATATTAAAATAATTAATATTTTTAATGGGTTCCTAAGTCTAAACCTAGGAAAATAAAAATATTAATGGGTATTAATATAAAACTGGGTTAGAAGGTTCTAAATGATATGGATCAAGCCAAATCTAATCTTAGCCGTTGATTAGAGATGTAATCTTGGCCATTGAAGACTCAACAGAAAAAGTATAAGAGGAGTCTTGAGGTTCAATTGGAGACACACCAGAGTGATCAGTGATTTGATTTTCTAGAGCGGGGTTTGCTAAGAGAAATCCAATCAGTGATCAGAGTTGTAGTAAGGGGCAGTGAGTACGAGGCAGAGATAGTGCCAGAAGACCAGCACAGAGGCAGAGAGGCAGACGCAGAGCCAGAGGGAGCCACGCAGAGGCCAGAAGGTTCTGTGTCATCCACGCAGAGGCTGCAGAAGTGACGCAGAGGGCTAAAGAGGTTGCGTAGAGCCTCAGAGGGCTGGCGCAGAGGGTTTCAGGCTGACATAGTGGCTAGGAGGGCTGACGCAGAGCCTCAGATTATGCTGGAGAGGGTTTCGTGGGGCAAACTTTCAAAATATCTGCTTCCGAAGAAAGGTATTACTGCTATATTTTTTTATCTCTGTCGGGTGAGCCAGTTTGGCACCCAGTGTACTCATAAAAGCTGCTTAATAATAAAACCCTCAAAATTGCTGCACCGGTTTTTCCAAGTTGGGATATTTTGGGGACGATTGTCTAAAAATAACGGTGTCATTTTTGTGTTTGTCTATTTCTTTCAGCGGTTGCTCTGTAGATGGTTGAGACTGTATTGTGTTTATTTTAGTGTTTATATGCTTAAATAATTTGTTAGTAATTAAACAAGTAGGCAAAATAAACCAGAGAATATAGATAAAAATTCTAACGGGTAATACTTAGAAATTACTTAGAAATTTCAACAAATAGTTCGTTGCAAAAGATACAAAATGAGAGCCCAAGGCTCAATTATATAGGAGAATGGGAGCAAATCCCATTGTAGCATCCATATGACAAATGGCTATGGAGGAAATCCCAAGAAGAGCAAGTCGAATGACAAGTGTGGATGAAAGGGCACAAGTGTAGAGCCTCCACCAAATCGAACTCCATATGTGGCATGAAAAATCCCCACCAAGAAATCAAATTCTCCAAGTGTGCAATGAGAGGGAGTTAACTCCCCAACTAGCCATGAAGTGCCACCTCAAACAATGATCCCAATGTGCGCAATGAATATCCTCATCATGAGCTGCGTGGCCCTCCAACTGCAACTCGAAATCTCCAAGTGGATATGCCAAGTGTAGAAGAAGTGGAGCTAAGGTGAGACAAGCTTCCACGACATTCTCCATCAAAATATTCCATCAAATATTCCTTTGTGTGCATTAAATCCTTTAAAAATTCAATTTTCCAAGTAAGCAACTTCATAATTAAGTGCAAGAAATTCGATTTCCTTGTGGGAGTGGTGCATTTATGATGTTAGGTGCTCAATCATCCTCCACATGTCCCTTGACTCAACTCTTTGACTTGAGATAATTTCAAATCCATTTTCTCACATGGAATATTTATTTTCCTCTATTTTAATTTATTTCTGGCTTAATTAATTGCCAAAATTCCCACTAAACTTAGGAAAAGTGAGTTTTCAGGGTCTAGAACACATTTTTGACCCCTTGAAGTGTGTCTTGGTAGAAAGTTGAGGGTGAGAGGTGCAATTTTTATTACTCATATCCCATACAACTTCTCTAGACATCACTTATTAGATTTCAGATACAAATTTATTCCAATTTTCGCCCTGCGGGAAATTTTAAAAATTAAAAAATGACCCCCTAGACCTAACCAAATTCCATGAAACTTTATGAGTAATCTAGTATGGCAATATACAATGACTCTAGACATGAGGACTCACCCAAGGCCTCAACATCAAGCCGTACGCTGGCTTTGGGGTTATGCTTGGAGGAAAAAACCCAATTAGTTATTAAGTCCTCGTAAGGAGATGATTATTAACTAAGTGAAAAAAACCTCCCAAGGTAACTCGCTTGATGACAAGGTCCCAAGCTACCTAGGTCTGTAACATGGCTCAAACTCATCATACTAGCATCACTTTACATCATCCCCTTAGGGCTTGTGGAATCTGGGTACAACAAAAAATGGTAAGGAGTAGAGTTGAAAAACTCTAGTAATATGAATCATGATTTCTGATGATACAAACATCCTTTGGTACATCCTTGGGCATGGAGTCTTCATATAATATTCAGGTGCCACTCCAGTGGTCAATAGGACCCTCGTCGATATTTTGCCGATGTTGAAATTTTCAACACTGTGTTTAACCACCTGAGAAGAACAACATAGATTCTAGTGAAAACAACCAGTCATCAGAGACAAAGATCATTAGTGAATCTAAGTAAACCAAACATGAATGTCAAGGGAAATTTAATACTTAAAACAAAGATCCCTGTCCAAAATCAAGACCTTGATGTCGTAATAGTGTTTTCTCTCTAGGTAGGGGTGGCTAAAGGTCAACTCTATTAGGTGCTTCCATCCCTTAAGTGGAAGTAACATTTCCTTGATCCACCCTTTAATTGATAGGTGTTAGTGAATAGTAATGATGGTAATAGAGGGTATAAGACTTCATGGTCAAGTGCCATGGTCAAAGGAATTAGTTGATGGAGGTGTCCACATCTTGGGTGTATAGATGTAAGGAGGGAGCATTCGTGGATGCATGACTTACCAACTAGGCTTTTGTTTTTCTACCCCTGTTGTGCGCCTTTTGCTTCTTCTTGATTTTTCTTTGTATTAGTGCTTACAGTTCAAGGGTTGGATCTTGCTTTATATGATGTAGTAGTTTTATTACCCCCTTAAGATGAGTTAGTTTATCGCTCATTGGGGTTGGGACATGCAAGGGTTCCTTCCTTTGATGTAATTGAGCAATATGTGCTCAGGAACCAGGTGATGGCCATGTGAGTGAGGTAGAGTTCATGCTAGGATTTTGCCCACGTGCTAATCTTTATGTCCTTGGCTATCTTCTGCGTTTTGAATTTTCTGTCTTTTATTTCATTGTAGGCATGATTTGCTCTCTCTATTTCTTTTAGTTGCATCAACCTCTCGTGGAAAAGTTTTTGGGCCCTACCCAAATATGTGGACATGAGTGCCAAATTCCAAAGAGCTAATGACAAGTTGTACTCAAAGAATGGAGGTGAGAGGCTTGTAATGTTAGATGGAAGGTGTTAATTATGACATCTAGGAAGATGGATCTACACTATCTTGATCCTGACTTCCCAAGCAATGTCCTTCCTATACCCAAAGGGCCTTAAGGGAGGTCCCACTAGACTAAGATCAAAGATTATGCCCCCAAGTAAGGTGAGAGAACAAGATCGTGGTCAAGGTCTATCAATTTTCCAAATCAACCCATAATCTGTACTAAATGCCCAAAAACACAAACAAGTATAAGCACCCAATTGCAAAATGATCAAAATATCTTTTGAATGGCAACCCACCTGTGCCCATGTGTTCATGCTAGATGGGTGAGAAGTGAATGGCTGATGCAACTGGCAGAGATATATGGCATATCATTAGCTAATGGTGGCTGGCAGGGGCTGTTGGCAGTCTCGCTGACCAGTTGTCTATCAAAAATGTAGGACAAAAGTTTTCTTTCATGGGGTTACCCATTTTGGTGGGTAACAAGAACTATGAGATAGTCAAAGATAATTTTTGGGATTCTGCCATTACCAAGTAATTTTGAAAAGTAGTGCAAATTGAAAATTAACTCACATCTCCAAGGGAATATTGTAATGTTCCTTCCTAAATTTTCCTAATGTTGGGAAAATTAATTTTGGTTAATACTAGCTCAAGGCAAATTTTGGCGGAGAACATAGGAGGAATGCTTTATTTGCATGCTAGTGGAATATGGGGCCCACTCGAAATACGCACTTGGGAGGAAGGGAATTTAAATTCTTGAAGGCAAAATCGAAATTGTGGAAGGACCCACATGGAATGCATGGCCAACACTTACAAAAGGAAGGAATGAGGGAGCAAGGGGAGTCTTTTGTCTATTTGAAAATCGAAATTGCCTCCGTTGTTCAGTTGAGCCAACATTGTGTTGTTTAGCACAAGAGCTTCCCAAGGAGAGAAGCTCAATCTTTCTTCGGTGGACTTCGAGTGCCACCCAAGGAAGGCTTTCCTTCACCACCAAAACCGAAAGAAGCATTAGTTGTAGGTCATACGCATTTCTGGAGCATAACACGTAGTTCGGGAGCCACCACTACGTAGTCATTGGAGTGAGATTTGTTGGGGCAACATTATCCTGGGGATTTTGGAGTTGGGGAGCTGGGAGATCATTTGGAGGGCCATTTGTGGAGGATTGCTGGAGTTGGGAGTACAAAGATTGATAGGACCATTCACAGCAACAAAATTCGTATTTGGAGGGGGCCAAGCTGTGAAGAGTCAATTTTTGAAGGTTGGAACCAAGGGAAACTCTTTCTGGGTTTTTCTGGGTTTTGGGCAAGGATTACAATCGCAAATTCCTAGAATTTTCTGGGCACTCTAGAGTGGGCAAATTAGGGAGCGAAGTTAGGCAGTAGTGTAGTTTTGGAGCAGCATCACAGTTTTCTGGAGGAGTTGGTTATTGCAGTTGTTGGGCTTTCTTGTACTCATCACCTGGTGGTTGTAGCTTGCCTTGTGCAATCCCAGGTGCACTTTCTCCAGCTCATTTGTATCACAACAGATATTATTAATAAAATTTGGCCAGTTTGGTGATTTGTAGAAATTTTTGGTTTATGTGTATGCATTTCTGAATTTTTTTGTGTTATTTATTTGTGCATGTCTTTGTTATTATTGTAAAATTTCCACTAGGAATTTTACAGTGGTATCAGAGCATGTTCTTGGCCAGGGTGGGGAACAACTATGGGTGATGCCACCACAATATCAAGGGGTAGCTTCCCATAGAGGCTGTGGTAGAGGTAGAGGCAGGGGTCGAGGTAAAGACCAAGACCCATTTCATTGAGGTGTTCTTAGACACTGAGCTAGAGGAGGAGGTTGAGACATTTGAGGAGCTAGTGGATGAGGGAGAACCACTATCAGGAGGGCCACCACCACCACCTAGAGGAGGGCTGTTTGCCCCAACCGGGGGAGTCCTTGCTTCACTTCGGGGTTTGCCGAAGTATTTGACACTCAGGATTAGGGGGACCATACAGGGGCGGTGTGTGTTAGTCCTGGTTGACAGTGGGGCCACCCACACTTTCATTGATGCCCAGATGGTGGAGCGTAAGGGCATCCACGCAACTACATTTGAGGGGTTCTTAGTTTTGGTACCCGGAGACCGGACCATGCAGTGTACTATGTCCCTGGGCTGACCTTGAAGATGGGGAACTACTCACTCACTGATCATTTCTTTGTGGTTGATGTCCCAGACATCAATGTGGTGTTGGGTGTCTAGTGGTTGTACGCATTGGGGAAGGTCACTACTGATTGGCAGAAGCTAGAGATGGAGTTCAAGGGGCCAAATGGGAAGCCTGTTTTACTAAGGGGAATGCACTCTTATCCCCCTCAGATAGTTTTAGCCCACCGGATGGAGGCAGATTTGCGACATGGAGATGTGGAGTGGGCAGTTGAGTTGCATATTTCTGAGTCGGGGGCACGGGCACAGGCTACACACCCAGATATACTAGCCTTATTGGAGAGGCACTAGGGGGTTTTTGGGGATGTTCCACCAGGTAGACCGCCAGACCGTGGATTTGAGCACACCATTGAGCTGGAGGAGGGGGTGAACGCAATCATCACCACCCCTTATAGGCACCCAAAGGCCTATAAGGATGAGATAGAGCGGGCCATTCAGGAGTTGTTGAGATTGGGACACATCAGGCCTATCTTGAGCCCATTTGCTTCTTCCGCAGTGCCGGTGAAGAAGAAAGATGGGACGCTGTGCATGTGTATCGACTAATGGGCTCTAAATAAGAGGACCTTGAAGAATAGATACCCCATCCCACGCATAGATGAGTTGATGGACGAGCTTAGAGGAGCTAAATACTTCTCTAAGATAGATCTGCATTCGGGGTATCACCAGATCTGCATGAGGGAGCAAGATATCTCAAAGACTGCTTTTCGCTGCCATTATGGACACTTTGAGTTCTTGGTGATGCCCTTTGGGCTAACCAACGCTCCAGCTACATTCCAGTCTTGTATGAACCACGTGTTCTGTGGGCAGCTGAGATGCTTTGTCCTAGTTTTCTTCGATGACATACTCATTTACAACAGGACATGGGAGGAGCACCTTCAACACTTGGAGGAAGTGCTTCGCATACTTGAGGAGCAACAATTGTATGCGAAGATGTCCAAATGTGAGTTTGGACTAATGGAGATGTTGTACCTGGGGCATGTGATTGGGGAGGATGGAGTGAAGGTGCATCAGGAGAAGATTCAGGCTATACTGGATTGGCCCACACCTAGGAACGTGACGGAGTTGAGGGGGTTCCTGGGCATTTGTACTTATTACAGGAGATTTGTGAGAGGGTTCTCACATCTTGCAACACCTCTTACAAATTTGACAAAGATGGGAGCTTTTGAGTGCACACAGGTGGCAAAAGAGGCTTTTGAGTGCCTCAAGAGGGTCATGAGTAGCTTCTCGGTCTTAGCCTTGCCAGATTTCACTTGATCCTTTGTGCTGGAATGTGATGCCTCGGATGAAGGGGTTGGGCCGTTTTGACACAGGGGGGCCATCCTATTGTGTTTGAGAGCAGGAAACTGCTACCTCGTGAGAGATTGTACTTTGTGTACGACAAGGAGATGTTGGTAGTGATGCATGCACTGGCCAAATTCAGACAGTATCTAGTGGGCAACCTGTTCAAAATGAAGATTGATCACAACAATCTTTGGATCCTTCTTGAGTAGCAATCATTAGAGGAGAGACAACATAAATGGGTGAGTAAGCTCCAGGCTTACGATTTTGAGATTGAGTATGTGAAGGGAAAACACAATGTGGTAGCAAATGCCCTCTCTAGGAGACCAGCAATGCTGTGTTTGATGGATGTCATGCAGGATTGGAAGGCTCAACTATTGGTTGAGTACTCTAAGGACAGGCAGGCTTGTGATATTTTGGATGGCACACACAGGGATGACCGGTTCAGAGTGATGGACGATGTGATCTACTACAAGGATTGGATCTATTTGGTGCCAAGATCTCAACTGAAGGAGAGGATCATGCAGGCAACCCATGATTCCCCACTAGCAGGGCACCAAATCGTGCTGTCCAGGAGAGATTCTCTTTGCAGGGGCTTAAGGGAGATGTTTTGAGGAATGTGAGGGAGTGTGTGGATTGCTAGAGGAACAAAGTGGAGCTGACCCACCAGTCTGGTTTGCTACAACCGCTTCTCATTCCTAAGAGGAAGTGGGAGAGTGTATCCATGGACTTCATCACCGAGCTACCAACTGCATAGGGGCGGGATTGCATCTATGTGTTGGTCGACAAATTGACCTAGTTTGCCCACTTCTTTGCTATTTCATCGAGATCTTTAGCCTCCCAAGCCTCTGAGTCGTTCTTTTGAGAGGTTTTCTGGTTGCATGGTCTTCCCAAGACCATTGTGAGTGACAGAGGCAGTAGATTTATGGGGGCCTTTTGGCAGGAGATGTTTCGGCTACTGGGGACAGAGCTTACACCCAGCACTAGCTATCACCCCCAAACTGATAGGCAGACAAAGATTGTGAACAAATGGTTGGAGGGGTACTTGCGCAACTACGTGATTGGGTAGCAAAGATCGTGGGTCAAGTGGCTACATCTCGGGGAGTTCTGCTACAACACGACTTATCATATGTCCATTGGTATGCCCCCTTTCTGAGCTCTTTATGGGTACGATGCTCTTACTTTTTCTGACATGGTGTTTGGAGATAGCAGGGCCCCGGGGGCCAAGGACTGGGTTCAAGAGAGCCAAGAGATTCTCCAGGCTCTCAAGAACAATTTGCAGGTGGCCCAAAATCAACAAAAGATATATGTTGATAAGCACAGGGTGGAGAGACAGTTCGAAGTAGGGGACATGGTCTACCTACATTTGCAACCGTACAGACAATCTTCACTCAAGCAGAAGGGTGCGGAAAAATTGCGGCCCCACTTCTATGGGCCCTACCAGGTGGTCAGGAGGGTAGGTGAGGTGGCCTATGAGTTGGAGCTGCCTTCAGAGAGCCGGATTCATAATGTGTTCCATGTTTCATGCCTGAAAAAGGCGTTGGGACAGCAGGTCGTAGCAGCAACCAAGTTTCCTCTGTTGGATGATGAGGGACATTTGATTCTGACACCAAAGCTTATACTAGAGACCTGAGAGAAGAAGTTGAGAAACAGGGTGGTTAGGGAGCTTTTGGTCAAGTGGAAAGATTTACCACAGGAGGACGTTACATGGGAAAATGAGTAGAATTTATAGCCTCCAGTTTTACAGTTGCTTGGGGACAAGCAACATCTAGGAGGGGAGGACTGTAATGTTCCTTCCTAAATTTTCCTAATGTTGGGAAAAATAATTTTGACAATTTTGGTTAATACTAGCTCAAGGCAAATTTTGGTGAAGAATATAGGAGGAATGCTTTATTTGCATGCTAGTGGAATATGGAGCCCACTCAAAATACGCACTTGGGAGGAAGGGAATTCGAATTCCTTAAGGCAAAATCGAAATTGTGGAGGGACCCACAAGGAATGCATGGCCAACACTTATAAAAGGAAGGAAAGAGGGAGCAAGTGGGGTCTTTTGTCTATTTGAAAATTGAAATTGCCTTAGTTGTTCAGTTGAGCCAACATTGGAGAGAAGGTCAACCTTTCTTCGGTGGACTTCGAGTGCCACACAAGGAAGGCTTTCCTTCACCACCGAGACTGGAAGAAGCATCAGTTGCAGGTCATACGCATTTCTGAAGCATAACACGCAGTGCAGGAGCCACCACTACACAGTCATTGGAGTGAGATTTGTTGGGGCAACATTATCCCAGGGATTTTGGAGCTAGGGAGTTGGGAGATCATTTGGAGGGCCATTTGAGGAGGATTGCTGGAGTTGGGAGTGCAGAGATTGACAGGATTAGTCACAACAACAAAATTCGTATTTGGAGGAGGGCCAAGCTGTGAAGGGTCAATTTTTGAAGGTTGGAACCAGGGAAACCTTTTTTGGGTTTTGGGCAAGGATCACAATCCCAAATTCCTAGAATTTTCTGGGCACTCTAGAGTGGGCAAATTAGGGGGCAAAGTCAGGCAGTAGTGCAATTTTGGAGCAGCAGCGCAGTTTTCTAGAGGAGCTGATTATTGCAGCCGTTGGGCTTTCTTGTACTCATCACCTGGTGCTTGTAGCTTGCCTTGTGCAAGCCTAGGTGCACTTTCTCCAACTCATTTGTACCACAACAAATATTATTAATAAAATTTGGCCAGTTTGGGGATTTGTAGAAATTTCTGGTTTATGTGTATGCATTTCTGAAATTTTCTGTGTTATTTATTTGTGCATGTCTTTGTTATCATTGTAAAATTTCCACTAGGAATATTACAAATATTCATTGTCTTGTGGCATTGTTTGGAGGCTGTAGTTCTCCTGTTCTGAGTCATTATTGCAGTCTTTGGCATTGTATTTGCTCCTTGGTATTGTTTCCTTTTGGAGAATTTGCTAAAAGTAGGTCTTTGAAAGGATTATAGTTTCCGTTCTTGCATTTCATAAATTAGCAGCAGATGAAGTGTCTAATCAAACTGAGGGTAAGGAGTTTATTTTAACTAATTATGCCAAAAATATCTTAACAGGGACTTACTCTGATCTCATAGAAGCTTTGAGGCATTTTCCTTGTACTTTTATGTTTTTTTCTGTATGATATAATAAGTACTTATTAAAAAAAAAGCATGCATACAAGACATTCTTAGATAATTCAAGGATCCCTTTAGCATCTCCAGATAAATCCTAATATTCATAGCGTTTAAAATATCATAAACAAAAGCATTTATTATTAGGGATTAGATAGGAAGGAATTAGCCATAGGTGCTTATTAATGATATCATGTAGAATATGTTTCTATTTCTTTTCTACTTTTCTCTTTCTGGCATGTTCATGCTAAATTGTAAACATAAGACCAATGATTTTTCCAACTAAAGAAAATGTTGTTACAACACCCATATTGTAAATCAAGAGATTGTTTCTGGAGCAATTCTTATTTTGTGCACAGTAGATGTGAACTGGGGGCTTGGAGAATTATAAGAGCTAGTTTGTTAATTTGGTTGTACGTGTTTTGCCCTGAAGTGAATTGTGGGGTTCCTTCCACTAAACAATTTACGTCTGGTCTTTATTTTTTAAATAGGAGAACTGCACTTTTGCTTTTAATGCTGTATATCGTAGTAGCTATTGGAGACAATCTATTGAGAGTCATGTATAAATCATAAATATTATTTATTTTATGAAAAATGCAATGGTTTAATGTTTATTCCATTAATTTTGTCAAACGGTGTTGCTGACAAGGCTTTGTTTGTTGATAGAGATGCTGCTACTGTTATGCTTTCAGGCCAGGTAGCAGATGGAGTCGCAACAATTTTTGTTGGGGAATTGGTATGCTTAGTACTTATCCTAATAACGTTGGTGCTTGTCATACTATATTTATATGTGATACACCCTTTTTGTAGTTATAATGTCTATTATAACATTGTAAACCAAATTTATCAGAATTGGAACTGGACTTTCCAAAATGCCTGAAATTATGAACCAGACTGGAACCAATATAAAGATCAGCCGAATAAAATACACACACACATATAATTTTTCTTTTTTTCTTTTGGAATATATATATTCCAAAAGAAAAAGAAAAAAACTTATATTTCATATTTGAAATATACATAATGCGGTCCATAAGGACTGTCTTGATACACTGATATCTATACCTGGGAGGTATTTACTATTTACTGTCCATGACTTTTACACAAAAGAAAACAAGAAATCCTCAAAACTGTAGGAATAAAGCAGACTCTGTAAAAACAGTTCTTCATGAAACTAAAAATGGAATTCCATTCCATTGATCTCTTGGTCATCCCAAAGCTCATATTGTCCAAAAGATCCAGCTGGCAATTGTAATGCTTCTTTGGAAAGTTTGTCAGCTTGTTCATTCAATTCTTTGTAGATATGCATGTAACAGGTCCTTTTGAAATTCTCCATCTCAAGAGTGATTTTGTGAAAGATATAATTTATATTTGGAACATTTACCTCAGTTTTTTCGTTAATCCAACCAATCACAAGTTTAGAGTCACCCAAAACCTGTATCTTTTTAACTCCAAGATGACAAGTCATGTATAATAGGATCCATAAACCTGTAAATTCAGCCTTAGTATTGGTACCTCGCCCAGTAGCATATATGAGGAGGTAATGGAGATTTCAATTAATAAACAATACCACTCCAACACCACAATGCAGGGGATCTCCTTGGCTTGTGTCATTAAAGAAACCCCACAATATTTTTTTTTCAGATCTAGCATCACAGGAACTCGAATTTTCCTCCCTTTAGGCTATGTTTTAACTTCCTTGACCTTTTTTATTTGAGACTTGTAACTTTTGGTGGAATAAACTTGTTATGAAAAATGGCTTGGTTTTGAGCCGACCATATATTATTGACAAATATAGCTGGAAAGGCCTAGAAATTTTGCACATATCGGTCTGATACCCAATCCTGTGTGCAGTCTACAAGGGATGATTTGTCCCATTGAGCTGAGGAAGGAGAAAAAATCCGATATAAAATACTCCAATTTTTTCCTGCATATGGACAAGTAACAAAGATGTGAGAGATGGATTCTGCCTCAGACTGACAAAGTGCACAACAGTTAAGCCCATTTCATCCTTTTTTCAATACATTGTGCCATGTCAATAATTTATTGGATAAAGGCAGCCAGAGAGATAATTTACTCTTGAGAGGACTGCTGTGTTTCCATAAATACTGCCATGTTGGGAATCATGATTGCTGTTACACCAAAACCCACAGGTATTAGTCAACAATTGCATCGCCAGAGATAAGGATCCACGAGAGGCGGTTAGTCTATGTTGCAAAACACACGGGGAGCGTTGGCTTATCCAATGTCCAACAGTTCCTATAGAGAAACCATTAGGTCAAGTGGCAACAATGGAGCAATAGCTCACTATCACCTCAGCTAAAGCTCTTGGCTCATTACAGACTTTCACTGATGGGAGGAGTCCCGGTATGAGGTAAATCACTAAGAATGATATGTCAACGATATGAAGGTAGTGATTTCAAGAGCCTATTCAAAGGAGAGACTCGGATGATAAGGATTGCTTGCTTTAAAAGCAAGATGTGTGGCTTTCCAAGAGAGGATAAAGGGAAAACCTAGACCTATGGTTGAGGAGTATTTCTTGATATAAAGTGCCCTAGACTTATGAATCCTAGGAGAATATGGTTTTCTAGGTAATCCTTGTGAAATTGGAATGACAAGGTTACGGGACTACAAAGAAACCCTAGGGAGGCCCAAACGAGGTCAAGGGCTTAGTGTGAAACTTCAAATAAAGGGGTTTTGACCAAGTGAGGGAGAAGAAAAGGATCAAAGAGATTGGATTTGAATTTTTAATGCAATGATCCTTAATGAAGCCACTAACCAAAGGAAAACTAGGGAGAATGGTTCTTGAGCTAGGGCTTGGAGAAACTTGAGATTCCACTGTAGAAATGGATTCAAAATTGAGTGGCTTCAACGTAGTTCTAGATCGAATTTCACCAATTTTGGGTGGCTACAATTGATTTTGGGTGATGGCCTAGGAGACACTAGGTTTAGGGCTTAGAAAAGGAGAAAGGGAGGTGAAAAAGATTTTCGTTTTGGTGATCACCTAGGACTAAGCCAGTGCCTAGCCTATTGGGACAATGGAGTCAATTAGATTTCGATGTTTAGAGTTTCTTTTACCCAATCAAGGAGTTCCCAAGTAACTTCGCATGGCCCTAAAGAAAACAAGTAGGTTACCAAGGAAATTTACACTTCTTGATGCTGCAATTGATGACTTATCAAGGTAATTATGAAGATGATATATGCCTAGGACATTCATTCGCTATACCAAACATGAAACATATGAAAAACCCTCACAAAGTCAAGATTCAATAAATTCGTATTTCCATTAGGGCAACAACTCCAACTTCATGAGAGAAAATTTTCATACATTATACATGTGACATAAATAAAGAGATAGATCATGAAAAGGCACTTACAAGTATAGCGAAATCATCCAATCATCAAAAGAGACAAAAATCGAAGCTCCAAGATCAAGACAAGATTTTCCAAACATCAAAATGCATCAAAGATATCCAATTCCTCCTCCAATAGCTATAGTGAAATTCTCAAGAAGAGATAAAGATCCAAATCCAAGTGATGATCAAATGAAATGATCATTACATCAATATATATCATCCTCTAAGTGGTTCGATTTGCCTAATTAGGCCTAATGATGCCCCAACTAATACAATAATGTGCAAAGATAACATTACTTGGTGACAAGCCCACCAAGATAGCTCCGTAATACAAAAATAAGCCTCTCAAAAGGGAAAGATGATAGATACAATAGGTCGAAGGGTCATTGAAGAGGTCTAGTGGAGTCCAGTATGTGCCAAAATGAATGGATGGGCTCCAAACATAATGATAAAGGGGGCAACCCTTTGGTATCCAAGCAAATGACCTGTGATGCCTCCAAGTGGCTATGGGGGCACAAAACATCCTAATGGGCTTGCAAATGGATTGAACAAGCCTGTATCCCATCTGTAAAGAATGGAAGAATGATGCAAGCCCTCCCTTTGTTTCCCATGGTGAGACACATCCTCATCTGGGCCTTGGATTAGCTACCAAGTGTGTGGTGCAAGAGTGTAACCGGTTGGGCAAGGTGGTTCAAGTGCATCATCATCATCAAATAAATGGAACATGAGCAACTAATGAGTGGAACTAAAGGATCCCATGATGTGGCAATCTGCTCTCTGCTGTGGTGAAGGCCCATGGCTCTCAATGCTCACCCTACAAATGGCAATATGGCCCATTGGAGGGCTTGGACCTCGTATAGGGAGACCAAAACGAAGATGAAGACCCACCTGCAAACCTGTATAAGATCCAATGCGTCCCCTCACCTTCCAATACAACCAAAAATTAGTGCAATTGAGTAAGTGAGTTTACCAATCATGGAACCAAGTGGACACTCAATAGTGGCATGCTCTTCCATAATGATCCGAATTGGATCCATAGAAGATTGTCAAAGAACCATGACTGTATTAGGTCGGAACAAGTCTCTAAAGAATCCAAAACAACGATAAAAAACACCCTGAACCAGTGGTAATGGCAGCCAGCGTGGAAGGACGAGAACCTCAGTCAAAGCGCGTTGACCGAGGCCCATGGAGACTGCGCAGGAGGTCAAAGTAGCCCCTGGGAGCCCCGGATCGGGAAATGGAGGTGATTTTTGATGCGCGATTAGTGCATTGCTGGAAGAACAGGGCCAAAATGGAGGAAGCCCGAGCACTCGGTCGCGTTGGGAACCGGAGAACTGCTGGCGGAAAAGGTAAAAGCACTAAAGTACAAAGGTGGGACCCGCGCTTTGGAAATCGGCGGTATTGATTGGGGCGCCCTTGAACGGTAAGAGGTTTTGGACGAGAGCGGAGTGATTCCATACATCGATCGACGCGTGGCAAGTGGAGGTGAGAGAAAACCGCCGTTGATCGCGCGTTATCGGTCGATCAAGTCAACCACGTGAAACGTGCGTATGGCGTCGGATTTGGAGGGCTCAGATCGGACGGCTGAGATCGCGCCCGATGAAGGAAGCGGAATCGACAAGGGAATACGCCACGTTTTAGAAGGGATTTGGAATCCGTTTGACCACCACGGTGGAGGAAAGATTCATCCACAACGTAACTGAAGAAACGAACCGACGAAGTAGGCTGGTGCCGTTTTAGAGGAGAACATGTGGCCACTCCCTGCGAACTGATGATGACGCCGAGCCAGGGAACTCCAAGCGCAGCTACAGAAGGTGAATCGACAGAGGCGGAAGAGGAACTGAACAGGAACAAGGAATGAAAGGCTTCAAAGCCATGAACAGAGACAGGATATATGGAATCAGTCATCGAGAGGGATAGAGAACCCCAGAGAGACAGAGAAAGAGACCAGAATCCTAAGAGGAGGACGGAACACAGAGAAAGAAGGCAGTAAAGCAAAGCAGAAGAGGACAGAGGGCCGAGCTGACCAGAGGCAGCATCGAGCACCAGAGGCTTGAGAGATCCGAGCCATCCCAGAGAGGATCTGTCCAGGCTGAGCACCACATTGGGCTCTCCCCTGTAGACCAGAAAGTCACAGAGTTGGTAGGAAGAAAAATTCTGTGTACTCAAGTGGCTTGGGGAATCCAAGAACCACCCTGCCAAACAAAACTTGCTTCAGGAGAACTCACTTTGAGTCCCTGTAATGTAATTCTCTGCCTAAAGACACAATAAAACAAGGCCACCATTGAAAGCTGGACCGAAGATGTAGCCCTAGAGAATAGGGTGAACTCCTTATTAAAATTGCTTGTGTCTTTATGTTTGCTTACTGTATTTCTCTGTTGTCTTTCCATTTCATTGTCTGTGTATTGGCAATTTGATCGATCTGTTGCTTCAATAACACAGAACACACACCAGCACATGAGTCTGTAATACCTTTGTTTAATAAATCTTTAACTGATGTCACTCATGGGGTGAATATCAGATCAAGTGGTATCAGAGCTCTAGGCTGTAAGGTTAGACAAGCTTGTGTTCGTTTAGCTGTGAATGCTCACAAGATCAAAGCTCAAATTGGGAGAAGGAGAGTTGGTGGAAACTAATCCTGAAATTGGGAGAGTCTATCATCGGAAGACAATGTCAGAAGAAGGTTTTGTAGGGCCAAACCCTCAATTCATAGAAAGTTTTCTAGCTATAAAGTCTATGGTAGAAGAAATGTATAGAGACTTTAGAAAGCATAAGGTTGAAGATTCATCAGGTTCTAAACAAGATAAGGAAGAAGATGAGTCTCACTGCCATGACCACTCCAAAGGAAAGGGGAAAGAGGAAAGCTTTCTCACACCTTCTAATAGCCCTGTGCATAATAAGAAATCATCTTTGATTAAGCTAGATGTTAAATTTGATTTGCTTATATATGATGGAGAGCTAAATGTTGAAAAGTTGGACAATTGGATTAGACAAATTGATGTGTATTGCAGGGTACAGAACATAAACTTAGACAAGAGTAAGATTCAGCTGGCAAGCCTACGCTTAGGAGGCATTGCCTTGGTTTGGTGGGAAGGCAGAACCCAAGCTAATATGAAAAGACATGGTAAGACCATCTCTGTTTGGAGTGACTTTGTTTCTGCAATCACAAAGCAGTTATATCCATTGGCCTACATGCAACAAGCCATGATGAGTTGGCAAACTCTTCGATAGTTGAAAGGGAAAAGTGTGCAAGGGTATACTCAAGAGTTCAGAAAGAGAGCATTGATGTTGGGTATCTCATTAGGTTCACCAGAGACTCTTTTGAAGTACATTGGTGGTCTACACAGCTACATGAGGCATACCATCCTCATGTTTAATCCCATTAGTATAGATGAGGTATCTGTACAAGCTACTCATCTAGAAGCTAGAGGAAAGAATGGAAATCCAGAAGTTGGGGGACCATCCCAACTCATTGTAAGCAAGAGCAAGGAGAAAAGAAAGCAGAAGTGGAAAGCAAGGAAGGCTAACACTGCACAGAAAGCCAAAGCCTCATGCACTCACTGTAAAAAGGAGGGGCATGATGATGAGCATTGTTGGATTCTGCATCCAGAGCTGAGACTTAAGAATTCCGAGGGCAAGAAGAAGAAGACAGCTGCAACTATTTAGAAAGATTTGGGGTCAGACTTAGGAGATGAAACAACTATAGCAGCCACAGGTATAAAAGGTAAGAATTCTGAAGCATCTATTAGTAATTTTGCTCAATCTGTTATTGATGAAGAAAATGAGAGAAAAAGACATGAGCTTTTCCATATTCGAGTTATTTCCAAAAATCAAAAGATTGATACTTTGATTGATAGTGGCTCACAAGTAAATTTGATTTCTGAAGCAATTGTAAAGAAATTGGGATTAGCAACTACACCTCACAAGAAACCATACCCATTAGGATGGTTGAATGATAAAGCAAAACTACAAGTGACTAGATAGTGCAAACTCAAGTTTTCTTTTGGGTTAGCATTTGTAGATGAGGTTGAGTTAGACATAATTCCTTTGGATATATGTGGAATTGTTTTAGGAAGCCCTTACTTGTATGATAGAAAGGCTATTTTCTATAGAGCTGAGAACAAGTATCTACTTGTTAAAGATGGAATCGAATACTTTGTAAGAGCTCATAAGCTCAAGAATAGTTATACTCTCATAAACTCAGGACAGAGGAAAAGAATGATAAATTCACAAACAATTCCTACTGATGGTTGTAAAGAAAAAGAAACCTGATAAAACCAATGTATTTGAGGGTTGTAATGCTGAACAACAAGCTGATATAGAAAAGGTTGTTTCAGAGTATGATGTCTTGTTTCAAGAACCTAAATGCCACCCAAAAAGGGAATAGTACATGATATTATTTTGCAGCAAGATGTTCCTTTTCTTAACATTGGGATGTACAGGTTGTCTGCTTTAGAGAATGCTGAAATCAAGACGCAGGTGCAGGAGTTGCTCGAGAAAGGGTTTATCAAGCTTAGCACATCACCATGTGGGTCACCAATCGTTTTGGTGAGAAAGAAAGATGGCTCGTGGAGAATGTGCATTGATTACCGAGCACTGAAGATAATAATAAAAAATCGTTATCCCCTTCCTCGCATAGATGATCTCTTAGATCAATTAAAGGAAGCTATTTATTTCACCAAGCTGGATTTGCACAGTGGATACCATCAAGTCAGAGTTGCAGAGCAAGATGCATGGAAGACTGCTTTCAAAACAAAGCAGGAATTGTATGAATGGCTGGTTATGCCTTTTGGCTTGACCAATGCTCCTGCTACTTTCATGAGATTAATGAATGATGTACTCAGACCTTTTCTTGATGATTTTGTTATTGTGTATCTGGATGGCATTCTGATTTTTAGCAAAACGTGGGAAGAACATTTAAAGCATGTTAAGCAGACATTAGATGTTTTGAAAAGAGAAAAACTTTATGTTAAACTCTCAAAATGTGAATTTGGCAAAACATCTCTAAACTACTTGGGTCATATAGTAGGGGAAGGTGAATTGAAAATAGATCCCTCTAAAGTGGCAATCATTGTGAACTGGCCTAAACCCAGGTCTGCTACAGAAGTGAGAAGCTTCTTAGGAGCAACACAATATTGGAGGAAGTTTATTTCTAACTTCTCCTCGATTGCAGCTCCCTTACATGCTTTAACAGGATTGAATAAGGTGTTTTAGTGGGGAGGCAAACATCAGAAAGCCTTCGACACATTGAAAGAGAGAATTAGTACAACACCTGTACTAACACTGCTAGATTTACAAAGACCATTTGAGATCCAAACTGATGCCAGTGACTATGCCATGGGAGCAGTGTTGACACAACACAGTAAACCCATATGTTATCATTCTGAGACTTTTAATCTTGCAATAGTTAACTATCCTGCATATGATAAAGAATTGTATGCATTAGTTCAGAGTGTTAAAAAGTGGAAACATTATTTAATGGGCAAGGAGACAGTAATACATACTGATCATTAACCACTTCAATATCTACATTCCCAAACTAAGTTGCAGCAATCAAGACATTACAGATGGATGGGGTTTCTACAATAGTTTCATTTAGTCATCAGATATAAAAAGGGCATACATAACAAGGTTGCAGACATGTTATCTAGACCCATCATAAATTCATCTACCATACTTAAACATAATTCTGTACTACATGAAAGCTATATAGAACAATATGCTTAGGGTATGGACTTTAAAGATGTATATGCAACTTTGAGTCAAGGCAAAATAGTAGAAGAATTGGACTATCATATGAAGGACCGACTCTTATATCATTGTGGGAAACTCTGCATTCCACAAACCAAGAGAGTAAAGATAATTAGGGAAGCACACACTTCTTTGATATCAGGTCACTTTGGGGTAAGGAAAACAGTTGCACAACTGCAAAGGTTCTGCTATTGGCCAAAAATGAATGAGACAATTTCTAGATATGTAAGAGGGTGTGCCATGTGTGCTAAAAGCAAGCCCAACAACAGAAAAATAGGCTTGTACACTCCATTGCCAGTTCCTTCTCACCCTTGGGAAAGTGTTTCCATGGATTTTGTTGGAGGGCTACCTAAGTCTAGGAAAGATCATGATTATTTATATGTTGTTGTGGATAGGTTCAACAAAATGTGTATTTTGATACCTTGTAGTAAACAGATTACAGCTGAACAGACTGCAAAATTGTTCTTTGAACATGTATGGGTTCATTTTGGATTACCCACTTCCATTGTATCTGATCGAGACACCCAATTTGTGAGGAAGTTTTGGTCGAGTTTGTGGGAATTGATGGACACCAAACTAAAGAAAAACACAGCTTTTCATCCACAAACAGATGGTCAGACAAAAGTAGTAAACGGAATAGTGATCCAGTTACTGAGAGGTTACTGCAGCAAACATCCTAAGCTTTGGGATGAACACTTGTGTTATGTGCAACATGCTTACAATAGAGCCAAGCACTCTTCTACACAGAGATCTCCTTTTGAGACCCGTTTTGATTTCACACCAAGGTCTCCTTTGGATTTTGTCTTTGGTAAAGATACCATGGTTGATGGACACAGTGATGTGGACAAGGCAACTAGGTTCATTGTAAAGTTTTGTAGATGTTCTATGCTAAGAGCAATTTCACTTTTCTCACAGCAATCATACAAGTAGATAAGCAAAATGCAGATAGAACATATAAGCAGATCTTACAGAAGACAAATCAGAAACAAGAAAAATGTATGTGTTTGTTTCGGCGGTCAACAGGATGCTTCAACCAGCAAAGTCTCCTTTGGTCAGCCAGCCCAGCATGTGTCACAACAACCCTCCAACCAGTAGATGAGTCAACCCAAGTCAGTTCTACAAAAGTCAACGCTGTCCTGAAAAGTCAACGCAGGGGCAGCAAGCTAAAAGTCAACGCAGCAGCAAAACGGTCAACCCTTTGACCTCGATTTTTGTGCCAGGTAGTATGGCCTTCAAAAATCGAACCTCCCACAAGTTTTCAGCTTGTTTGGACCAAGCGTTGACCAAAGTCAACGCTGGTCAAGCTTCTGCGAAACCCTAGCAGCAGAAACCCTAGCAGCAGAAAAATCCTCTTCGTCCTTCCCACGTGTGGCTGAAATCCGTCCTCCAGGTAGCTCGTACTTTTTAGGATGAGAGAGGAAGATGTGAGTTGTGTTGTGATCAAATTCTCTCCAACTTTTCCTGTATATATATATCCATCAATGAGGGTGTGTGACACATCTGTTGGGCATGTGAGCCTACATTACAAAACTGGCTGATCTTTGCACATATAATTTATTAAGAATAATAAATTCAAAATATAAGTTCTGCTCATCGGATTAAGACTATTTTTATATGGATTTTACACCTCTCAGAAAGAGGAATCCAACAAAAATATTAGCCTCTTAATCTGAGCATCAGAACATGGAGTTTGGACCTAGTTGTCCAAATTTAACACTCCCTCTCAACTAGGGAGAACTCCATCTATTAGTGCAATTAACATCGTGAGTCATCCCGCCGAAACTTGCTTTGCTGGCTTCTTTATTTCAGAACAGAAGTGGGTCAGTCACAAAGACATCATTCCCCGACTGACATAATCAGTCCAGAGGTCCCAGACCTCACAAATCTTGATCCCAGATCAAGTGGTTGGACCATGCCATCCTAGATAGAGAGTACGGCAATCTCTGATGCGTCCATCAGTCTTTGCTAATAGTCTCTAGCTTTTCCACACCTCATTGGCCAAATGAGAGGTACTTCCCATGAGCCCTGAACTCAATGGGTAGGATGCATACGGGGCACAGATTAAATGAGTGGCGAATTAGCTCAATAATCACAAGGGTGGGGCAGAAGCATTATGAGTGCTTATAGCTCCGAGAAGCTATCCCTAAAGCCCCCCAGAGCTCCCAGAGCTCATTGTCCAACAGGACCCACATCATAGGGTCTTTCCACGACACCAAGACTCTCACGGAAGGTTAGGAACTTGACCTTCCCCAGGGGCTTAGTGAGAATATCCGCGACCTGCTCATCAGTTCCTATATGATCGAGCCTTACGGCGCCTCGCTGTACCATATCCCGGATAAAGTGGTACCTGATATCAATATGCTTGGATCGGTCGTGGAACACAGGATTCTCAGTCATACGAATCCCACTCTGATTATCACAGAGTATTACAGTGGTATCTAGCACATGTTGGAACAGCTCACTAAAGAGCTTCCTCAACCAAACTGCTTCACAACAGGCCATACTAGCAGCAATGTATTCGGCCTCCGCGGTGCTCAAAGCCACCGACTTCTGCTTCCTGCTCATCCATGAGATCGAAGCAGAACCAAGATTGAAACAGCATCCAGATGTGCTCTTACGATCCACCACACTGCCAGCCCAATCGGCATCAGTATATCCCTGGAGTATCACACTCCCGGCAGTGTATCTCAGCCCATGGTTTATCGTGCCCCGAAGATATCTCAAAAGATTCTTGGCACCAACCCAGTGAAAATGATGAGGCTCAACCATCTGTTGACTCAAAGTATTCACTGCAAAACATATGTCCGGACGGGTGTTCACTAAGAACATCAAAGCTCCTATGAGTTGACGATACTCAGTAGGATTGGCCAAGATAGGCCCTGCAGCGCTGCCACTCAACTTCTTAAAGTTGAGTTCCATTGGTGTCGACACGGACTTACAGTCCACCATCCCAAATCTTTCCAGAAGCTTCACAATATACTTTCCTTGAGAAAGGAAAATCTCTCCAGGTCTCTGCCAGACCTCCAGGCCTAGGAAATAGTGCATCAGTCCTAGGTCTTTCATCTCGAACTCAGCAGCAAGCTCCCTCTTACATTGATGAATGAGAGGGTCATCACCTGTCAGGAAGAGGTCGTCCACATACAGCACTAGAATGAGAGGCTTTCCTTCCTCAACCTTAAAGTAAAGGTTTGGATCAGCATTGCTTCGAGTGAAGCCCAGCTTCATCAAGTAACTATCCATCCTCTCATACCAAGCTCTGGGTGCTTGCTTTAACCCATAGAGGGCTTTCTTCAACCTGCAGACATAAGTGTCTCCATCTTGAACTTCAAATCCCAGAGGTTGTTCTACATACACCTCTTCCTTTATTGCACCATGCAGAAAAGCGGTCTTGACATCCATCTGATGAAGACTCCATCCTTGCGTAGCAGCAAGGGCTATGATGGATCGGATGGTGGTATATCGAGCCACAGGTGCAAATATATCGTCATAGTCAATTCCTTCCTTTTGAGAGAAGCCACGGGCAACAAATCTTGCCTTAAACTTTTCAGCACTCCCATCAGATCCATGTTTAATCTTGTAGAGCAATTTAGCGGTGACAACAGATTTGTCCTTCGGTCTCGGGACCACATCCCAGACATCATTCTTCATAATAGCCTCATATTCTTCATGCATAGCATCCTTCCAGACTTGATGCTTGATGGCTTCTTCAAAAGATCCAGGTTCAGATTGTATAATAGTACTCATGGCAGCTAGATACCCTTGGTATCTACACGGCTTCTTGCTTTCTCGGAATGTTCCCCTTGGGGCAGCATGACCCTCAGCATCTTCGAGGGTGTCCCTGAGCCATGATGGCCTCTTTCCTAGAGAAGGGGAAGGATCAATAGGGTCCATTGGCCCTTCAACATCAGGCATAGTCTCATCCTGGGGTTCTTCCAGATTTCCAGGTCTTTCTTCATGGTTTTCTTCAGATCTAGGAAGATCTACTACTTTCTTCAGGGAAGCATCTTCGTCAAAAGTGACATCATGGCTTATCTCTACTTCCCTTTGACCAGGTACATAGACTCTATATGCCTTAGAAGTCTCACTGTAGCCCACAAACATTCCTTTCTTCCCAGTAGCATCCAGCTTACTTCTCTTTTCTTTCGGCACATGAAAATAGACAGGACATCCAAAAATTCTAAAATGTGAGACATCAGGTTTCTTACCAGAGAAAACCTCTTCGGGAGTTTTGGAGTCCAAAGCGGAATGAGGGCATCGGTTTTGAATGTACACAGCAGTATTTGCAGCTTCTCCCCACAGAAACTTTGGAAGACCCTGGTCACATAGCATGGCACGGGCAGCTTCCACAATAGTCCTATTCTTGCGTTCAACAACACCATTCTGCTCAGGAGTATATGCAGTGGTAGTCTCCCTCTTAATGCCAGCTTTTCTGCAAAAGTCTTTGAACTCATTTGACTCATATTCAGTGCCATTGTCAGTCCTCAAAATCTTGATCTTCTTTCTGGTCATATTTTCCACCAAGGCTTTGAAGGTACGGAACCACATGAAAGCCTCATCCTTCTTCTTCAAGAAGTATATCCAGGTTTTGCGAGAGAAGTCATCAGTAAATGTCATATAGTAAGAACATCCCCCCAGGGATGTTACAGGCAACATACCGGAAAGATCAGAATGGACCAGTTGCAATATCTCAGATGTCTTTGTGACACTTGAGGGGAAAGGTCCCCTTGTATGTTTTCCTTCAGCACAACCCTTACATACACCTTTATGATTATTTCCAAAATCAGGCATCCCTGTCACCACCTTCCTTGCTTCAGGAAGAGCCTTGTAATGAAGGTGTCCAAATCTTCGGTGCCATAGTTCGGTTTGACGGATAGTATCACAAGTCATAGCTCCCAACGGACTCCCTCCAACCTAGTAGAGTGTACCAACTCTAAAACCAATTGAGATAGCTTCCTTGAAGCTCTTCTTCCACATGAGTACCTTTCCATCAGAGAAAGTTACATTGAATCCTTTGTCTTCCATGGCAGATACAGACACAAGGTTCTTCTTCAATTTGGGTACATAGAGTACATCTTGTAGATGGAGGACTTGTCCTTGAGACAAGTGGAGGGTCACAGTCCCGGTCCCTTTCACAGGATAAGTGGCATTATCCCCAAGGATAATTTCTAGATTAGTATCCCTTTCAACCATGTCAGAAAGTGCTTCCTTGAATCCGGTGATGTGTCTTGAGGCACCACTATCGATTAGCCAGACATCCATAGTGTCGGGCGGAGATGCAGCTGAGAGAGCAGATATTAGAATATACTCATTTCTTTTATCAACAACATTAGACTCCTCATACCTGGTATTTCTGGTCCTTTTAGAAGGTGGATGGTTTCCTTCAAAGTGAGCCTTCCTCTTTCCTTTGGATTTGTCATTTCTTTGATTCCCATTCCTTCGGTTGTTGTTGTTGTCGTCACTATCGGGAGAATTCTTCTGGAAGGGGCATTCTCTAGCATAGTGTCCAGTCCTATGGCAGGTGAAACATTTACCCTTCTTCTTTTGAGTCTTAGTCCTTCCTTTGTCCTTGGAACCACCAGAGTTCTTCTTTCGGGAATGAGCAATATAGGCAGCATTTCTTTCATTATCAAATTCCTTCATCCTTGTTTCTTCTTGCATACATCTAGACAGAAGCTCATCAAAGTTAGGGATGGTATTATTGTTGAGAATGGTAGTTGAGAATACTTGCCATTCATATGGAAGTCCTCCAACTGCGGTGAGAACCATCTCACGATCAGCTATTGTCATCCAAGAGATCCACTAGGCAGTACAGGAACAACTAGAAAGGAGCCAAGCCAAGTATAAGGCTAGGCATGACAAGCATCGGATGGAGCATAGTTTTCAGGTTGGAGACCAAGTCTGGCTGTATATCAGCAAGGACAAGATGCAAGGTGAAGGTAAAAAGCTAAAGCCTATCAGGTATGGACCCTTTAGGATACTTGAGAAGGTTGGTGAAAATGCTTTTCGCCTTGATCTACTAGCTTACATGCACATCTACTTAGTCGTAAATGCAGATTGCTTAAGATTATTTGAACCTTCAATGATTGAAGACCTTGAAGAGCAGAGTCAATTCCTTCTATTGATGACCTGCTACCTGAATATCTTAATGAATTGCAGGAAGACGCAGTGCTGGGCAGGAAGGTAAGGACGACGCGCAGGGGAAATGTCGAATACCTCAGGATTGGGCTCAAAAGTTCAAAGCCGAGCAACGCAAAGTGGATTGAGATTGGACAAGTGAGAAAGCAATATCCTCACTTAGTCGATGCTTGAAAACCAACTTTTGGTGGTCCAAAAGCTTTTCAGTGGAAAGGTCGTGATCCAAATTGGATCCATAGAAGATTGTCAAAGAACCATCACTGTATCAGGTCGGAACAAATCTCTAAAGAATCCAAAACAACGATCAAAAACATCCTGAACCAGTGGCAATGGCAGCCAGCGTGGAATGACGAGGACCTCGGTCAAAGCGCGCTGACCGAGGCCCATGGAGACTACGCAGGAGGTCAAAGTAGCCCCTAGGAGCCCCAGATCGGGAAATGGAGGTTATTTTTGATGTGTGATTAGTGCGCTGGGAAAATAAGGCCAAAATGGAGGAAGCTCAAGCACTCGGTTGCGTTGGGAAACAAAGAACCGCAGGCGAAAAAGGTAAAAGCGCTAAAGTAAAAATGCGGGACCCGTGCTCTGGAAATCGGCAGGATTGATTGGGGCGCCCTTGAACGGTAAGAGGTTTTGGACGAGAGCAGAGCGATTTTATACATCGATCGACGCCTAGCAAGCGGAGGTGAGAGAAAACTACCGTTGATTGCGCGTTATTAGTCAAACAAGTCAACCGCGAGAAACGTGTGTATGGCGTTGGATCTGGAGGGCTCAGATCGGACGGCTGAGATCGCGCCCGACAAAGGAAGCGGAATTGACAAGGGAATATGTTGTGTTTTAGAAGGGATTTGGAATCCGTTTGACCGCCACGGTGGAGGAAAGATTCATCCATGATGTAACTGAAGAAACGAACCAACAAAGCAAGTTGGTGCCGTTTAGAGGAGGACATGTGGCCACTCCCTGTGAACTGATGATGACGCCGAGCCAGGGAACTCCAAGCACAGTTGCAGAAGGTGACTCGACAGAGGTGGAAGAGGAATTGAACAGGCACAGGGAACGAAAGGCTTCAAAGCCATGAACAGAGACAGGATATAGGGAATCAGTCATCGAGAGGGACAAAGAACCCCAGGGAGACAGAGAAAGAGACCAGAATCCCAAGAGGAGGACGGAACACAGAGAGAGAAGGCAGTAAAGCAAAGCAGAAGAGGACAGAGGGTCGAGCTGACCAGAGGCAGCATCAAGCACCAGAGGCTTGAGAGATCCAAGCCATCCCAGAGAGGATCTGTCCGGGCTGAGCACCACATTGGGCTCTCCCCTGTAGACCAGAAGGTCACAGAGTTGGTAGGAAGAAGAAGTTTGTGTACTCAAGTGGCTTGGGGAATCCAAAAACCACCCTGCCAAGCAAAACCTGCTTCAGGAGAACTCACTTTGAGCCCCTGTATTGTAATTCTCTGCTTAAAGACATAATAAAACAAGGCCACCACTGAAAGATGGACCGGAGATGTAGCCCTGGAGAATAGGGTGAACTCCTTATTAAAATTGCTTGTGTCTTTATGTTTGCTTACTGTATTTCTCTGATGTCTTTCCATTTCATTGTCTGTGTATTGGCAATTTGATCAATCCGTTGCCTCAATAACACAGAACACACACCAGCACATGAGTCTGTAATACCTTTGTTTAATAAATCTTTAACTGATGTCACTCATGGGGTGAATAGATCACATAAGGGGCTTTAGAACGTGCAAGTGTCTCCAAGTTCAAGAAGAAGGTTAACCAAGGACTTTATTAGGTTGGTTCAACCTTTAAAGCGAGTGACATGTCCATGGTACAACCATCAAACGATAGGTGGCATGTGATATAATGATGAAACAGAGTGGGGCATCAGGGGAAGGCTCCAAGTCACATGTCACAGTATAAGGGTAGCTATTAGAGGGGAAGCCCACACTTGGGTGTATGAATGAAGGAGGGAGCAATCATGGTACATGAGTTACCCCGACCTTTGCTTTTCCACCCTTCTTCATATGCCTTTTGCCTTTTATTGTTTTTTCTTTTTATAACTGCTTGGGGCTCCAGGGGATAGGAGCATGATGTGTGAGATGTAACAGGGAATACCCCCTTAATGTGGGGTAGTTCATCGCCCACTAGGGGTTGGTAATATCATGGGTTCCTTAATGATGTAAGGGGTCAATACAAGGGGCCCTAGGAACCAGGGTGATGGCCATAATGATAGAGGTAAAGCTCATGTTTGGCTTTTGCCCACTTGCTAAATTTGTATGTCTCGACCATATTTTGCATTTTGTGGTACATTTCCTATTGAGAGTGGCCAAATTATGATTTTTTCTTTCTTTTTAGTTGCATCAACCTCTGGGGCATCGTTCCAAGCTCGACCTAAAGTGTGGACAAGGGGAGGGGAGGCTAACTCGTTGTGGACCCAATGGACAAATGTGGCCCCGAATGGGAAATACTGTGAAAGGGTTGATAATGAGCGGAGGGGAGTGATGCATATGGTTTCGGGAAATAGGACCACACAACCAAAATCGAGGTTTCCCATGTAGTGCTACCCCTAAAGCTAGTAGCCAATAAAGGAGATCCTACGGGACTAGGATACAAGGTTAACCATCAAATTGGACAGAGGAGACAAGAGTACAAACCAAGCCCACTCTTTTTGCCAAATCCCCCCACTAATCCATGTCCAAAAGTTTCCATGATAAGTAAACAAAAATACCCAACTACACAATGAAAAGCCATACCTTTGGGATTGGAAGGCCCATCTTCAAACATACGATCATAACAAATGGGCAAGGAATCATAATGGCTGGCTCAGGTGGCGGAGATGGTGGTACATCCAGCTATCTGGTGGCTGCAAGGGGCTGCTGGTTGCTGTTTGAGGACCATCTAGGAGAAAAATTTCTCTTAAGGGTGTCACCTATGAGTGGTGGGTAACACTTACCAAGAAAGGAATTAAACAATAAAGATACATTCAATCTCACACAAGATAGAAAAAATGTATACAACATCTTCAAATGGTCTCATTCCTATTATTCATTAATAGATTCATCACATGCATTGGAAATTGCTCATGCTTTCAAGTCCTCCCACAAGTGCTTGCGTCCTCACTTCCTTTTTTAGAATTTACACCTGTTATTTTATAGCCCCTTGCACTTGGTCTACAACTTTGGATTGCTTGTCCCAACTTTGAGATCTCTTCCACATCAATATACACTTTGCTCCTTCCTACTCATCCTCCTTAGGAAATCAATCAAGCAATGCTAGTCCTTCTCTTGTAGCAACTAATCATTTGCAACAACTGCTATCTGTTGGAAAATCAGAAAGGCAGAAACATTTTCTTTATGTTGATAATTACTTGCGATATTCTTATGTTCTTGTTAACTTTCTAGTGTTCTTCTTTTATCTTGGTTCATCAAGCAATTACCAAAACCATAACACAAAGATCAAAGACACCAAATGTAGGCAGACAACCAGTGCAAAACCCCTATCTAGCGGAAAACCCAGTCAACAACTCTTCCTTCAATAGTTTCACGAGATAATCCAAGAATCTTTTACCTAGACACAAACTTCCTCCAATCACCAAGTTAGCCCTTCCCTTCAGTAGCAACTTCGACCAATAACTTCGATCTTGCAGCAGCAGAACTTCGATCTTGAAGCAACAACAAAAACTTCGACCTAGTAGCAACTTCGATCTTGTAGCAACAACACTTCAACCTAGAAGCAGCGACAACACTTCAACCAAGAGACAACAAAAATTTCGACCTTGATGTAGCAACAAAAAGTTGACCTTGATGCAACACTTCAATGTTCCAGCAGTAGTCGAGTAAATTCACACGTGCGAGAGAGAGGTAACCCATAAACTTCAATTTTCTTCTCCAGCAATTTTTTATTTTTATTTTTTATTTATTTTTTTATCCTGCAATTTCATATTCTTTTGCTTCTCTTTCTTGAATATCAAACTTGTGTGAGTGATCCTCCAAATGAATTGAATTGCCCTTATTTATAGTTTCTTCTGTGTGTCGAATTACTTTGATGTACGCTGACTTGATCAGGTGAGGGCCGACTTGGTGTGGAGGTGACAAATGACTTATTTGACTCAATAAAAATTCGTTTTACATAATTGAAAAGCTCAAGAAGGGTCTTATAAAATGGGCAATGACTCTAATGACTCAAGCCAAGACCTAGAAGTCCTCAATGGGGACTTTGATCTATAACATGATGACCCAAGCATGAAACCCATGCTTTAATAATTCATAATAATAATAATAATAAAATTTCTTTTTCTTTCTTTTGATAAATACATTTCATTATGACTCAAATACAATTATGAAGACCGAAACTAGTTACATTCTTCAACACTCCCTCTTAACTAGGGAGGTATTCATAATTACACATATATACAAGTACAAGGTAGATCTCAAAACACATGAACCATGAAGAGTTTAGACACACACGGTGCCACGAACTAGATTCCCGACCAAGGCAATCTATCTGGGTGGGACTATGATGGTCTAAAGCTTTCAACCACTCTAGGTACCATTAGGCTTACTTGCTAACCATCAACCCAGGGAACTAGGTGCATAATGCAAGGTCAAAGCTCTCTGACCAATGCCACCCTCCCTTCTTCGGGAACTAGACATCAACACACAGGCCGACCAGATGTCCTCCTAGGCATTTTGTATTACACACAATGCCTTAACACATAAAATCTCTCCTGATCAAATAGATCAGTAACATCAAGCATGCTTCCAAAACTCCGAGAGCTTTACTTGAACAATCACAACCCCATTTAGTAACAAAATTTCAAATACATAAGTAAGCACAAACCTTTGGGGTCTTCAAACTTCTTGATGCTGCTTCACAATTTATCAAAGTAGGACTTAGATGCTTCCCAAACAAATCTTGACAGAATTTTCCTCAATCATACAACTTCCTTGCCTACTTCACATGTAGTAACATATTCTACAATTTGATCCTGCTTTCCTTCTTTCAGCAACACCTCAATATACATTCTCCAATTTCTTCTTCACGGTATCCATCATGACTATAATATACCCTCTCTCTCAACTTGGGAGATATACTCTTTCTTTTATCCAGGCTCCCTCTTAACTTAGGGAGATCAACTACTTTCTATAACATCGTAGAATCTTTCATGGCTTTAATGCTTCTTATTTGATCTTCATTATTCATATAACTTCATCATGCTTGCCTATCAAATCAACTTTTCTTACGAATATCTTCAACATCTTAAAGATTATGTACTTGCACAACTTAGATAGCAAGTACAACCAAATACATCTATAGAAGCATGAATTTAGCTACATCAGAATCATGGAAGCATATCAAATGTCTAAACTTAGTTAGGTTCATAATCAACAAGAGACACATGCTTTAAATTTCAACTTCTTGTTCGGGTTAGGTTATAACCCCTAGATGACATCAGTAACTCCATCAATATATCAATCTCATTATATGTAGGGCCTCAATATTACTTTCAGAAATATGACAGACTCTATTATGAAATATTGCAAACCCTAGAAGTAATTCAAACAAGTATATTTCTACAATGCATCCAACAACTTTAGACTTTTACTAGGGTTTAATGCAAACCCTAGATTCCATTTTTGAGACACTAAGCCTTAGATGTTAACAAATAAAACCAAGCACAATATGATCAACTTCTACTAGGGTTTGCTGTAAACCTTAGATTCTATCATAATGGAAACAATATCACCATATCCTAGAATATCAAACTTCTACTAGGGCTTAGTTACAAACCCTAGAACTATGAGCTTCAACGAGTAGGTTAGCACATATACAACAATATCTATTAGGTAAACCCAAGCGACAAATATCAATACATTTAAAGTCATACATATAAGAATATTGATTAGGAAAGGGTTTTGATCAGATGGACAAACATACAACTAGGATTTCTTTCCTAGGAGGTTACTCTAGATATTACAAGGGTTTTGTTCATAAGCCCTAATTTTCCAACGCCTCAAGGTCTAGGAATATATTACCATCCAACCCTAAAGGACTAGGGTTTCCATAACAATATTAAAACTCCAATCTTGACATTACCATCAAAACCCCAAACATCAAGATAATATAATTTTTCTAGATTTCATTAGTAACCCTAAGTAGATTAGCATTGACATACCCTTAGGGTAGGATTTTACATAGAACCTTTTAGGGTTCCACAAAGATGATGATTTTAACGAGGGTAGATTTAATCTAATGATTATGTTGATTTTGGGTAGCATCGGATGTGCTCTAGCTCCAAAATTTTGTGGAGGGGCTAGAATACATGAGATCTCTAGAACCCAGAAACCGTTTGGAGAAATTCCACCCAGATGAGGAGTTATTTTAATAATTAATATTTTTAATGAGTTCCTAAGTCTAAACTTAGGAAAATAAAAATATTAATGGGTATAAATAAGAATATGGGTGAGAAACTTCTAAGTGACGAGGATCAAGTCAGTTTTAATCTTAGCCATTGATTAGGGACTTAATCTTGACCGTTGATTCATCAACAGGAAAAGTATAAGAGGAGGCTTGAGGGTCAGTTGGAGATACGCCAAGTGATCAGACAGTTCGATTTTTTTGGGCGAGGTTTGTAGAGAAAATCGAAAAAGTGATCTGAGTTGCAGTGGGAGGGGCAGAAGCAGATATTTGGATCTGAAAGGAGTTTCGAGCCAAAGAGTACGTGGCAGAGAGGCAATAGTAGCATCAGAGAGGCAGCGCAGAGGCATATGCAGCCTAGGAAGGGGCCCACACAGTGCTGACATAGGCCAGGAGGGTCTATTGCAGTGGTAGTGCAAAGTATTGGTCAAAAGTCTGAGATTATGTCGGAGAAGCGAGGTTCTGAGCCGGGAGGGCTGAACAACAGTCTTCCTCTAGCAAATCGATCCAACAAAAGGGGTGACATAGTCTCCTAGAGGCAAGATGTTGGCCCAAGCAGTGATTGCACTGGGATTTCGCAGTGTTTGCCGGAGTGAGGCCACTTAGTGGATCAGTTGTGACTTGGAGAACGAGGTAAACCCTCGTATGTATTTCTTGCTGCTGAGATTTATCTGCAAGGTTAGCCGGTGTGAGAGGCAACCTGTTGTACTCAGATTGTGCTTGCTTAATAATACAAACCCTCTAAATGCTGTATCGATTTTCCCGCATTGGGTTTTTCCGGGAACATTTGTCCAAAAATAACGGTGTCCCTTGTGTATTTGTCTTGTTATATTTCATTTCATGATCTGTATGCATGTGTAGTCTGCAATAGTGTTTTCATCGCTGTTTAAGTAATTAAATAAACTTGTTGAATGTAAAAACAAGTAGGAGATGATAAATCAGTGATTGCAGTAGGATTTCTGGTGTAGATTCAGAATTTTTCACATGGTATTAGAGCATTGCAGATCATAGGACACTGAAGACATCAGCTAGGAGATCCAGTGAGTTTTCTGCAGAGAAGCAGCTGTCCTGAGTGACAACGCTGTTTCAGATGCAGAGGAACAGCTGAAGGAGTGACACAGAGGCTCACGCAGTGCCTGCATCAGCATTTCGAGCCTGTAGAGGGTGATGCAGTACCCGAGAGGAGTTCATGCAGTGACTGCATCAACTCTCTCGGCTAGTGCAGAGCCTGAGAGGCTCAAATCAGTCAGTTGCCGGGGCTAGAGGAGCAAGATTCGATCAATGGAGCTGGTGGGACACTGTTGCTGTTGGTGCAAAACAGTGTCAGTGGAGACAAAGCCGAGGTAGAGGGAGTCACTGCCTTGATAGATTTCTAGCCAAAGAAATCAAGATTCAGGTTGCAGCAACAAAGGAGGATTGGAGAAGAGTGATTAAACATTTGGCTGGAGGATTTTCGTGAAGGAAATTAGGACTCAGATGGAGTATAGAGGAGCTTGTTCCTTAGAGGATTTATAGAGCCGAAGAAATCTAGATCCAAGTCTTGCTGGATTAACAACAGGAGCGGGAGAAGAGAACCAGTCCTATATTTGTTGAGCAAAGATGGCAGTCAATAGATTGTGGGATCATGACAGATTGGATGGAGCATCCCATTTTGTCATCTGGAAGGCTAGGATCCTGGCAGTCCTAGACAAGAGTCACATCAAGGACTATGCCTTGACGTAGTTGCTGTTCCAGTCAATGTTGATCTGCTAAAGAAGTATGAGGAGACCTAGGCAAAGGCTAAATGCATGATTCTAGACACATTGCTGAGAAGGAAACAACAAGGGAGATGTAGGAGACACTAACCACCTTGTACTAGGGGACTTCCGTTCAACGGAAGATGCTATTAGAGAATCAACTGAGACAGTACCAGATATAGAAGGGAGAAGAGATCGATGCCTTTCTCCTCATGTTGCAAGGGATTCGAGACTAGTTGACTTCCGTGGGGTCTACGCTAGATCCTGGGTTCATGGTCGGGACTACCCTGAATGCAATCACCGAAGACTGAGAGGCAATGGTCCAGAGTATCTTGGGCAGAGCTTCTCTCCCCGGCTGGGAGGAGATGTGGGCAACTCTTCGACAGGAAGAGATCAGGAGGCTAACCAAGGCAGGGAGTAGTGGCAGAGGAGCCCGACTCAAGAAGGAGGAGGAGGAAGATGCAACTCTCGCATCATCGAAATAGCATGGGCAGCAAAAAACGAAGAAAAATGATATACCCAAGGTCAGATGCTTTAGGTGTGGGGAACTAGGACATTTCGCCACTCAGTACTCCTGGAAGATGAGCAAGGAAGAGGCTTTCGACTCGAAGGCTGCTCCAGCAAAAGCTGCCAAGGAGGATGATGACGAGGATTGTGCCATGAGTGCTCATGCACCTCTAGAGAAGAGGTGGGGCGACATAGCGCTGTAGTCGGGAGGACTACACGAGACGAGAAGGATCCTTGAGGTGCCCAAACACTTGGATCACAAACGGCTATGGGAGCCCTTAACGACAATAGCAAAATGACGGGTTTCAGTTGGAGCCACAGTTGCAGAGCTAGATTGCCAAAGTCTAAGGCAACACAGTGGATGTTGTAACAGTGCGAGAGGCACGAAGAAGTTTGCAGCAACGCAGTAGCAGTAGAGGGCCAGCACAGATTAGCAATAAAGGTAGCTTCAGCATCACGAGGCATGCATATTGACCAGCATGTCAGTTTTTGGGTGAAGGTTCCTCAATAACTGAGTTGCAATGCAATAGTTAGTAGTGGCAGTGCTATGGGCAATATGAGGCAACATTTTGAGAGGGTGTTGCAGTACAGATGTAGTAGTGGTAGTGGCAGAGTCGTGGGTAGCAGTACAAGAAGCAACAGTGTAGTGGATGAAGGGCATCAGGTCGAGTATCGACAACGCAAAGGAGTGATGCCATGGATCAGAGTGATGCTTCTATTGGGAAGTATTGCTAGAGCACATTCCTTGCTAAGAGGGAGTGTTGATTTTGGGTAGCATTGGATGTGCTCTAGCTCCGAAATTTTGTGGAGGGGCTAGAATACATGAGATCTCAAGAACCCAGAAATCGTTTGGAGAAATTGCACCCGGATGAGGAGTTATTAAAATAATTAATATTTTTAATGAGTTCCTAAGTCTAAACTTAGGAAAATAAAAATATTAATGGGTATTAATAAGAATATGGGTGAGAAACTTCTAAGTGACGAGGATCAAGTCCGTTTTAATCTTAGCCGTTGATTAGGGACTTAATCTTGGCCGTTGATTCATTAACATGAAAAGTATAAGAGGAGGCTTGAGGGTCAGTTGGAGATACACCAAGTGATTAGTTAGTTTGATTTTTCTGGGGAGAGGTTTGCTGAGAAAATCGAACAAGTGATCTGAGTTGCAGTGTGGGGTAGAAGTAGAGATTTGGATCGGAAGGGAGTTTCGAGCCAAAGAGTACGTGGCAGAGAGGCAACAGTAGCATTAGAGAGGTTGCGCAGAGGCCTACGCAGCCCAGGAAGGGGCTCACGCAGTGCTGATGCAGGCTAGGAGGGTCTCTTGCAGTGGCAATGCAGAGTATTCGGTAGAAGTCTGAGATTTTGTCGGAGAAGCGAGGTTCTGAGTTGGGAGTGCTGAACAACAGTCTTCCTCCAGCAAATCGATCCAGCAGAAGGGGTGACGCAGTCTCCTAGAGGCAAGACGCTGGCCGAAGCAATGGTTGCGTTGGGATTTCACAGTGTTTTCCGGAGTCAGGCCACTCATTGCCAGTTGTGACTTGAGAACGAGGTAAACCCTCGTATGTATTTCTTGCTGCCTAGATTTATCTGAAAGGTTAGCCGGTGTGAGAGGCAACTTGTTGTACTCAGATTCTGCTTGCTTAATAATACAAACCCTCTATATGCTGCATCATTTTCCCCGCACTAGGTTTTTCTCGAGATTTTTGTCCAAAAATAACAGTGTCCCTTGTGTATTTGTTTCGTTATATTTCAGTTCATGATCTGTATGTATGTGTAGTCTGCAATAGTGTTTTCATCACTGTTTAAGTAATTAAATAAACTTGTTGAATGTAAAAACAAGTAGATGATAAATCAGTGATTGCAGTAGGATTTTTGATGTGTAGATTCAAAAATTTTCACATGGTATCAGAGCATTGCAGATCATAGGACACTAAAGACATCAACCAGGAGATCCAGTGAATTTGTTGCAGAGAAGCAGTTGTCCTAAGTGACAGTGTTGTTTCAAACGCAGAGGAACAACATGAGTGACGCAGAGCTCGAGAGGCTCAAATTAGTCATTTCTCGTGGTTGGAGGAGTAGAGCAGATTTGATCAGTGGAGTTGGTGGGACACTGTTGCTGTTGGTGCAGAACAGTGTCTGTGGAGACAAAGCCGAGGTAGAGGGAGTCATTGCCTTGACAGATTTCTAGCCAAAGAAATCTAGATCGAGTTGCAGTAACAAAGGAGGATTGGAGAGTAGTGATTTGACTTTTGGTTGAAGGATTTCCGTGAAGGAAATCAGGACTCAAAGGGAGTCTAGAGGAGCTTGTTCCTTAGAGGATTTCTAGCGCTGAAGAAATCCTGATCCGAGTCTTGCTGGATTAACAACAGGAGAGGGAGAAGAGAACCAATCCTATATTTGTTAAGCAGAATGGCAGTCAATGGACTGAGGGATCAGGACAGATTGGATGGAACATCCAATTTTTTCATCTGGAAGGCTAGGATCTTGGCAGTCCTAGACAAGAATCACATCAAGGACTATGCCTTGAAGGTAGTTGTTGTTTCGGTCGATGTTGATCCGCTGAAGAAGTATGAGGAGGCCGAGGTGAAGGTTAAATGCATGATTCTAGATAGGGTCAAAATCATGTGGTTCCACACATCGCTGAGATGGAAACAACAAGGGAGATGTGGGAGATGCTTACCGCCTTGTACCAGGGACTTCCATTCAATGAAAGATGCTATTAGAGAATCAGCTGAGACAATACCAGATGCATAAGGGAGAAGAGATCGACCCCTTCCTCCTCAGGTTGCAAGGGGTTCGAGATCAACTGACTTCCGTGTGGTCTATGCCAGATCCCAAGTTCATGGTCAGGATTACCCTGAATGCAGTCACCGAAGACTGAGAGGCATTTGTCTAGAGTATCTTGAGCAGAGCTTCTCTCCCCAGCTAGGAGGAGATGTGGGTAGCTCTTCGATAGGAAGAGATCAGGAGGCTGACCAACGCAGGGAGTAGCAAGAGAGGAGCCCGGGTCAAGGAGGAGGAGGAAGATGCAGCTCTCGCATCATTGGGACAGTATGGGCAGCATAAAACGAAGAAAAACAATATATCCAAGGTCAGATGCTTCAGGTATGGGGAACTAGGACATTTCGCCACTCAGTGCCCCCGGAAGAAGGGCAAGGAAGAGGCTTCTGACTCGAAGGTTGCTCCAATGAAAGCTGACAAGGAGGACGATGATGAGGATTGTGCCATGAGTGCTCATGCACCTCTGGAGAAGTGGTGTGGCGACATAGAGATGTAGTAAGGAGGAATATACGAAACAGGCAGGATCCTTGAGGTGCCCAAACTCTTGGATCACATATGGCTATGGGATCCCTTAACGACAATAGCAAAATGACGGGTGTCGGTTGGAGCGAGGTGTGATGGAGCGACAATGGCAGAGATAGAGTGCCAAATTCTGAGGCAACGCAATGGATGTTGTAACAGCGCGAGAGGCACAAAGCAGTTTGTAGCAACACAGTAGCAGCAAAGGGTCAACACAGATTAGCAGCGAAGGTAGCTTCGGCATCACGAGGATCCATAGTGACCAACATGCCAGTTTTTGGGTGAAGGTTCAGTTACTTACTTCTCAGTAACTGAGTTGCAGTGCAACAGTTAGCAGTGGCAGTGCTATGGGCAACATTTTGAGAGGGAGCTGCAGTATAGATGTAGCAGTGGCAGTGGCAGAGTCATGGGCAATAGTACAAGAAGCAATAGTGCAGTGGATGAAGGGCATCAGGTTGAGCATCGACAGCGCAAAGGACTGATGCCATGGATCAACGTGATGCTTCTATTGGGAAGTATTGCTAGAGCACATTCCTCGCTAAGAGGGAGTGTTGATTTTGGGTAGCATCAGATGTGCTCTAGCTCCGAAATTTTGTGGAGGGGCTAGAATACATGAGATCTCCAAAACCTTGAAATCATTTGGATAAATTCCACCTGGATGAGGAGTTATTAAAATAATTAATATTTTTAATGAGTTCCTAAGTCTAAACTTAGGAAAATAAAAATATTAATGGGTATTAATAAGAATATGGGTGATAAACTTCTAAGTGACAAGGATCAAGTCTGTTTTAATCTTATTCGTTGATTAGGGACTTAATCTTGTTGGAATTTCTAAGTCTGAAGGAAACATAAACAAGCACACAAATGACATCGTTATTTTTGGACTAATGTCCTCAAAAAAACCCAATGAGGGAAAACCGGTGCAACTATCTGAGGGTTTGATTTATTAAGCAGTATTAGGATACAATCCGGGTGCCAAATTCGGCTCAACCAACAGAGAAACATCTCGGCAGTAGTACCTCTCCTTCGGAGACAGATGCTCCGGCTGAAACCCCGGATAAACATTCCGGCAATTCTCGACAGTGCCGGCTATTCTCGACAGTTCCAGCTTTTGCCCTTTGCGTAAGCTTTCCCGGTTGTTCCAACAGTTCCGACTTCTGCCCTCTACGTCAGCTTTACCGATAGTTCCGACTGTTCTCGACAGTTCCGGCTGTACCCGATAGTTCCGGCTTCTGCCCTCTCCGCCAGCTTTCCTTGCTATTCCGACTGTTCCCGGCAATTCCAGCTTCTACCCTCTGCGTCAGCTTTCCCAGCTGTTCCGGCTGTTCTCGGCAGTTCCGGCTGTTCCCGACAGTTCCAGCTTCTGCCCTTTGCTTCAACTTTCTCGGCTGTCCCGGCAGTTCCCGACAGTTCCAGCTGTTCTCGACAGTTCTGGCTTCTGCCCTCTACGTTAGCTTTCCTGGCAGTTTCGGCTTCTGTCCTCTACGTCAGCTTTCCCGGCTGCTGCGCTGATCCTCCCTACACTATCTCTACCTCTTTGCTTATGTATTCACTGCCCCTCAGCTGCAACTCCAAATCATTCTCTTAACTTTCTCAGCAAACCCAACCCCAGAAAGTCGAAATCTTGATCTCTTGGTGTGTTCTCCAAGTGACCCTCAAGCCTCCTCTTATACTTTTCTCGTTGACAGATCAACATCCGAGATTAAGTCCCTAATCAACGGCTAAGACTAGATCTGGCTTGATCCATGACTTTTGGACCATTCTAACACAATTTTATATTAATTCACATTAATATTTTAATTTCCTTAAGTTTAGACTTAGGGACTCCATTAAAAATATTAATTATTTTAATATCTCCCAAATTGTTTAGAATCTGCCCAAACCCTTTCTAGGTATTGGAGATCTCATGTTGTTATGAAACCAGCTCAAGAAAAGATAGAAAAGATAGATCAACGCCTTAGAATTCAGCCTCTTCGAGGGGGCAACCTCCTTTACAATACATAAATGAACATTTCTTGAATGATACAAATGAAAATACCTCCTTTCTATATATAGGAGTCTAAGGGGTCATAACATAATCAAAGCCGACATAACAATAATAATGTAAGGGCACAATAATAACAATAGTGGGCTTCTATGGGGCACAATAGTAACAATATGGGCACTACATGGGTACATCAATATAATAAGTGGGTTGTACTAATAACAATAAGAGGTTACACTAGTAGTATAGGGGCCTAACATGCCCCTCTCCTTCAAAAAGCGTTGTCCTCAACGCTTGAGTAGTTCTTGATGCTTCTGTATAAAATTCTTGTCCTCCCATGTGGAATCTTCAGTGGGTAAGTTCTTCCACTTGATGAGATACTCTGAAATTGATCGATTTCGTAGCTGTCGGGTTCTTGTTTCTGTGACTGCTACAGGTTCCAATATGATTTTTCCTTCCTCTTCAATTTCTGGCAATATTGTTTGAATTGGAATCTTTTGCAACTTTTGAATAAGTGGCCATACTTTTTCGTTCTTCTTCCATTCATCCCTTGCTTTGTTTATCCAATCTGGTTGGATAATAGAAATAGCACAAAACAATGCTTCCACATCCTCATACTTGAAGAGTCTTCCCATTCGGTAAGGTCGCCATTTTTAAAGTGCATGTAGTATTGCCAACATTTCCTTCTCATAAATAGCTTGCTTGAGATGTAGCAATAAAAATACCCAATCACCTACATCAAAACATTTTTCACTACAATGTTGTTCTACCTGTTGTTTCGTTTGATTTTGCATCGAAGTGGCGTTATCCTTTAAAAGTTGGAGAACTTGTTGTTGATGCTCGATGTGATCTTTCATTGCTTGAACCTTTACCTTCTTGATATGTCCTTTTATCTCTAGAGTTTGAGGAGTGGTAATTTCTTCCAATCCTTTACAAGATATGGTCGGATTCATTTCTTGATGCTCGATGTGATCTTTCACTTCTTGAACATTTTTCTTCTTGATATGTCCTTCTATCTTGATAGTTTGAGTGGTAATTTCGACCAATGAATTACAAGATATGGTTGGATTCATTTCTTCTTTCTCGATGTGATCTTTCACTTCTTGCACTTTTTTCTTCTTGATATGTCCTTCTATCTTGAGAGTTTGAGGAGGTGGTAATTCTTGCCAATGCTTTACAAGATATGGTCTAATTCATTTTTTCTTTCTCTGGGGTGGGGTCCTGGCGTATATCTTCTTCTTTTGATGTTTCTTGATCCTTTTCTTCCTCCTCTTCATATTCTATGTAAAATAATTTCTTCTCAGCACACTTATGACCTTTAGTGCATTTGCTATCACAATTGTAACAAAGCCCTTTTTCTCTTTTTTCTTCCAATTGTTGTGGTGTAACCCTTGTAGGTTGTGGAAGGCTAAGAGAAACAACACTTCCATCTTTACAGTTGTGAGGGGTATGCTTCTTGGTTTCCATAATTTTGCTTTCCACTATGTCACAAAGCCCTTTTACTCTTTCCAATTGTTGTGGTGTTGCTCTAAAGAAGGTGTTGCTCTTTGTATCCTCATAATGTGCTATCATTTCCTCCGTGAAAATTGACCATGTAACAAGTTGTTTACAAGAACAAAGCCCTTCATACCATAAAAATTGATCCGGTTCTAAATATGAAGATGCAATACATACCTTTTGTAACAGTGGTACACCATGTAGATCAAAATATTGCTCCATCTGAAGTATCCAATTTATCGGATCCTTGCCATCAAACTTCCTCATCTTGCTTTTTCTTGATTTTAGGAGCTCGATTTTGAAACGACTATAACTCTGTACTTTCAGATCTTTAAGTTCGGAAATTACGACCTGTAGTAGCCCTCTGTGTCCTCTTTCCAATGCCACTAGTCTGATCCAAATTGGATTCTCCAAGAAAGAGTTATACACAATCTCCCAAGATGACCTGATTATAGACCTTTCCAGAAGAACGAACTTGTATGAAGTGCCACGTGTCACTGTATAGACCTTTAGCTCTAAAAAATATATACAAAAAACTACAGTCTGTCCTCTTTCTGTACCTTCTTACGAAATTTCAATTCGATGCTCAGAGAGAAAGTTATGACGATTTTCCCCAGGTCACCTGTTTGGAATGTAATTTAGGAGTCTGCAAAAAGACCAAATCCCTTAGATCATATCTCCACAAATATAGCACGAAAAGCTCCGAAATTCGGACCTGAGCTTCAGCGCGATGTCTTCTCAAATGGGTTTTTTTTTAGCTTCTGAAACGCCGCAGACGAAAAGTTATAGCAAAAATGCCACGATGACCTATTTGGAGCAGCGAAACCCTAGAATCCAAAGCTCTGATACCAAATGTTATGAAACCAGCTCAAGAAAAGATAGAAAAGATAGATCAACGCCTTAGAATTCAGCCTCTTCGAGGGGGCAACCTCCTTTACAATACATAAATGAACAATTCTTGAATGATACAAATGAAAAGACCTCATTTCTATATATAGGAGTCTAAGGGGTCATAACATAATTAGAGCTGACATAACAATAATAATGTAAGGGCACAATAATAACAATAGTGGGCTTCTATGGGGCACAATAGTAACAATATGGGCACTACATGGGTACATCAATATAATAAGTGGGTTGTACTAATAACAATAAGGGGTTACACTAGTAGTATAGGGGCCTAACACATGTGCTTTAGCCTCTCTAGCAAATTTCGTGGCTAGAGCACATCTGATGCCACGCCAAATCAACACTCCCTCTTAGCGAGGACTGTGCTCTAGCAATACTCTTCACTGAGTATTACTCTGATCATTCGGCATTGGTCTTTGATGCTAGGCCTACTACCCATCATCTGTACTTCTGCATCCCATACTACCACCCATGGCTCTGCCACTGCCACTGTTGCATTTGTGCAACAACTCCCTCTACATTCGTGCTGCTGCCCATGGCCCTGCCACTGCCACTGTTGCGTCTGCACTGCATCCTCTCTGATCATGTTGCATCGTGCTGCCCATAGCATCACCACTGTTAACTGCTGCACTGCAACTCAATTACTGAGAAGTAAGTAACTGATCTCCCAACTCTGACATCTCTGTCAGGCTAGAGACACTCCTGATGCTGAAGCTCCCTCTGTCACTAACAAGTGCTCCCTCTCTGACCTCTGCACTGCTGCAACTACTCCCTGCATCTCGCACCGTTGCATACTCCTCTGTGCCATCCTGCACTGGTGCAACACTCCCGTGCCTCTCTCACTGTTGCAGCCTACTAGCCTCGCGTTGTCTTGGGAATCCTGCACTGTAGCTCCCTCTGTCGCTCCATCCGCATCCGTCTCTACTGACATCGCTAGTACTGCTACTCCTCTTCGAGGCTCCCGTAGCAAGGTCTAATCCAAGAGGCTGGGTACCTCGAGGATCCTACCCCTCATCTCCTGTAGTCCTCCTGACTATAGCTCGATGTCTCGCCACTTCTTCTGAAGTGGCACATGAGCACTCATGGCACATAGAACAGACAAGGTCCTGGCCTTCTAGATGACAAATATAGATGCCTCATCCAACCTGTCCTGATCCCTCAGCCCATTCATGGCCATCTCTCTACTCTTCTTGTCGACTCCTCTGAGTCTCTTTACTTCCCGCTTGGAAGTTCTCCGTTTGACTCCTGCTGAGTCTACTTTCTGCTTGGAAGTTCTCTGTTTGACTCTTGCTGGGTCTCTCTACTTACCGTCTGGAAGTTCTCAGTTCGACTCCTGTTGAGTCTCTCTACTTCCCGTCTGGAAGTTCTCTTCTGGACTCCCTTTGAGTCCCGATTTCCCTCCTAGAAATCCTTCTGCTAACGTCAAGTTGCCCCTCTCCGATCGTTTGCGCAACAACAACACTAATCTGGATTCCTTGGCTAGAAATTCGCCTCGGCAGCAACTCCTTCTACCTTGGCCTTGCCTTGTTAGGTATTGTTCTGACTACAGTACCCCACCAGCTCCACTTTGTAACTTACCCACAGCCTCCTAAACCCCAACAAATTGAAGGTTACAGCTCCTAGGCTCTGCGCAATCTCGGCACCGGTAAATCAGCCTCCTCAACCAACTGCGTCAACCCTCCTGGCCTTTGCGTGGCTCTGAGTGAGCCTGCCTTTGCCTCCCTCAGCCTTTGTGCTGCCTCTTCCTGGCTCAATCTTGATGATGCAGGCACTGCATCATCCCTTCCTTGCTGCTACTCTGCTAGGAACAACTTCTGTCACTTGGGACAACTGTTTTTTGCTATTGCTGCTCTGTTCGGCTGATGTCTTCAGTTCTCCTGTGATCTGCAACCTCGCTCTGATACCATGTTGGAATTTCTAAGTCTGACACATTAGAAACCCTTCATGCGCTTTACTGATTTATTCCTACCTACTTGTTCTGTTAATTAACAAGTTATTTACCATGTAAATATTGGAAATAAAAAGAAGTACATGCTCAACACATTACAGATCATCAACTGAAGGAAACATAAACAAGCACACAAATGACATCGTTATTTTTGGACTAATGTCCTCGAAAAAACCCAATGCGGGAAAACTGGTGCAGCTATCTGAGGGTTTGATTTATTAAGAAGTTTCAAAATACAGTCTGGGTGCCAAATCCGGCTCACCCAACAGAGAAAAATCTCAGCAGTAGTACCTCTCCTTTGGAGACAGATGCTCTGGCTGAAACCCCAGATAAACACTCTGGCAGCTCCTCAGCTCCAATCTGCCCCACGAAAAACCCCAACATCAGCCTCTAGGGACTGCGTCAGTGGGCTTCTGCCCTTTGCGTTAGTTTTCCCGGCAGTTCTCGACAGTTTCGGCTGTTCCCAACAGTTTTGGCTTCTGCCCTCTGTGTCAGTGTTCCTGACAGTTCCGGCAGTTCCGGTTGTTTCCGGCAATTTCGGCTTCTGTCCTTTGCGTCAACTTTCACAGCAGTTTCCGGCAGTTCCGACTGTTCCTGACAGTTCTGGCTTCTGCCCTCTGCGTCAGCTTTCCCGACTGTTCTAATAGTTCCCTGCAGTTGTGGCTTCTTCCCTCTGCATCAGCTTTCTCGGCTGTTCCCGACAATTCCGGCGATTCCCAACAGTTCCAGCTTCTGCCCTCTGCATCAGCTTTCCCGGCAGTTCCGCTGTTCCCGACAGTTCCGGCGTCTGCCATCTGCGTCAACTTTCCCCGCTGCTGCGCTGATCCTCCCGACACTATTTCTGCCTCTATGCTTCTGTATTCACTGCCCCTCAGTTGCAACTCCATATCACTCTCTCAACTTTCTCAGCAAACCCAGTCCCAAAAAGTCGAAATCTTGATCTCTTGGTGTGTTCTCCAAGTGACCCTCAAGCCTCCTCTTATACTTTTGTCGTTGACAGATCAACGACTGAGATTAATCAACGACTAAGATTAGATCTGGCTTGATCCATGACTTTTGGACCATTCTAACACAGTTTTATATTAATTCACATTAATATTTTAATTTCTCTAAGTTTAGACTTAGGGACTCCATTAAAAATATTAATTATTTTAATATCTCCCAAACTATTTAGAATCTGCCCAAACCGTTTCTGGGTATTGGAGATCTCATGTGCTTTAGCCTCTCCACCAAATTTCATGGCTAGAGCACATCTGATGCTACCGCAAATCAACAAATCTCAACCGTTGATTCATCAACAGGAAAAGTATAAGAGGAGGCCTTGGGGTTAGTTGGAGATACAGCAAGTGATGTGTCAGTTCGATTTTTTTGGGACGAGGTTTGCTGAGAAAATCGAACAAGTGATTTGAGTTGCAGTGAGAGGGGCAGAAGCAGAGATTTGGATCGGAAAGGAGTTCCGAGCCAAAGAGTACGTGGCAGAGAGGCAGCGTAGAGGCCTACGCAGCCCAAGAAGGGGCTCACGTAGACCAGGAGAGTCTCTTGCAGTGGTAGTCGTCAAAAGTCCGAGATTTTGTCGGAGAAGCGAGGTTCTGAGCCGGGAGGGCTGAACAACAATCTTCCTCCAGCAAATCGATCCAACAGAAGGGGTGACACATTCTCCTAGAGGCAAGACGCTGGCTCAAGCAGTGATTGCGCTGGGATTTCATAGTGTTTGCCGGAGTCAGGCCGCTTAGTGGATCAATTGTGACTTGGAGAAGGTAAACCCTCATATGTATTTCTTGCTGCCGAGATTTATCTGCAAGGTTAACCGGTGTGAGAAGCAACCTGTTGTACTCAGATTATGCTTGCTTGGTAATAAAAACCCTCTATATGCTGCACCGGTTTTCCTGCATTGGGTTTTTCCGAGGACGCTTGTCCAAAAATAACGGTGTCCCTTGTGTATTTGTCTCGTTATATTTAAGTTCATGATCTGTATGTATGTGTATTCTACAATAGTGTTTTCATCGCTGTTTAAGTAATTAAATAAACTTGTTGAATGTAAAAACAAGTAGGAGATGATAAATCGGTGATTGTAGTGGGATTTCTGATGTGTAGATTCAAAATTTTTCACAGATTAGTCACCCAAATAAGAATCTTTAAGATTCAAAGGTCCTAGACATAACACGTGTTAGTAATGTAAAGTAGATTTATTAGAATGAATGAATATACCTTTATCAGGAAGAGAACAAAGCTTATGGTCTAAGACATACCTTTGAGTTGTTTTCTAGACAAACTTATAGGACATTAATTCCAATAAAACTTCTTTCATGCTTTGTCTTGTGAGGTCTTCTTCATAGACCTTGAGCATTTAGCAAGCCTTTCCTAAACAAGAAAAATATGAAAAGAAATGTTATTAGCATCTAGTACAAACTCATCTAGGTAAGAGAAGGAAACTAAATATAAAAAGGATAATACAAGGAATACAATACTTATCTTTGAAAAGTGGTGAGGGCTCCCTCTCTGTTGATTTGGGGTAGCATCGGATGTGCTCTAAGCCTCAAATTTTGCAGGAAAGCTTGGGCACATGCATTCCAAAAAACCTAGAAACCGTTTTGGAAAATTCCACCTAGAGATGATTATATTAAAATAATTAATATTTTAATTGGGTTCCTAAGTCTAAACTTAGGAAAATTTAAATATTAATGGGCATTAATCTAATTGTGAGTGAATCTTCTAGAAAAAGACAGAGATCAAGTCAAAACGATATGAGCCTTTGATTAGGAGTTAATCTAGGTCATTGATTATCCAATAGGAAGATATAAGAAAGGGCTTGAGGGTCATTTGGAAAATACACTGGCAAATACTCAGTTGCCCAAGAAAAATCGATTTTCTCACTAGTCGAAGTTCGGCAAGAGAAAATTGATTCAGAGGGAGAGTTGCAGGTGGAGGAGAGATAGAGAGGGTTCAACATTAGTCAAAGTGACAGGGACGAAGAGGCAGAGTAGTAGAAGGGTCAACACTGGGCAATTTGACGTTGGGAGAGGCAGCGCTGGCTTGAGTTATGCAGGCACTGCACAGGCCAATCCAGATACCAGAGAAAGTGACGTTGGGCAAGCCAGAGAGATACAGAGGGGGGAGAAACTTCTCTCTTGGGTTAGAGACTTGTTCAGGAACGTCTGTAATTTTTTTTCTAAGAAATCTTTGTTCTATACTGCTCGGTGTAATTTGTACATGTTGATTTTTGCTGAAGAATAATACAACTCTCATCTGCTGCACCAATTTTCTCGCATTGGGTTTTTTCGGGGACAATTCTCCAAAAATAACCGTGTCATTCTGTTTGTATATGTGCCAACATTTTACTTACATTTACTTTCTGCATGTTTTAATTGTGAAGGCTGTAGTAGAATATGTTTTGATATTTTCCGTAAGAATACAATAGATAACTTATCTCTGAGGTAATAAGTAGAAGAAATCATATTAATCACTTTAGTAGGACTTCTATTTTAGAAATTTTCACATGGTATCAGAGGTATAGGGAAGCAGAAGAGAGAAGTCGGAGGATCTAGAGCTGAGAAGAGAAGGGAATTCAAAATTCCTGCAAGGGCAGAAATTCAAATCTCCCAGAGGATTGTGCAGTTCAAACGAAGGAGATTGGATATCGTGGGAAAACCCTCTCTAAGTGAGCCAACAGAGAGGTAAGTCTTTTCCAATGGAAATTTATTAGTGGTGGAAGGGACAACGCAGTAGAAGATTTAGCGAGGAGGATTATTTTAGGTGGGACACAGTTTTCCTACTACAGTTGCAGGATAGGTTAGTGTCAGAAATTGGCACAATATGAATACTCAAAGTGTTTGAGATTTATCTACCAGATTAGATGAAGAATTCGCATGCCTAGCTAATTCAGCATCAACAAATGTTTGGTACATTGATAGTGGGGCTTCAACTCATATGACTGGAGTATGAGAACATTTCTTGAGCTATCAAGAAGAACAGATGGACTTCCAAATAACTATGAGAAACATAACGAAATGTACTCCAGTAGGAGAGGCACCATAGCTTTTCAGATAAAAGCAGGGATCAACATCCGAGCCACCAATGTTCTACATGTGTCAGGATTAGGAATGAATTTAATTTCAGTGTCCCAGTTACAGGACAAGGGATATGATGTATACTTCATCGGGAAGAAAGTATATGTTAAGCATCCAAGATGGAAGAAGAAAAAGAAAATTGGGGTTCGAAGCAACAAGTTGTATAGGTTGCAACTCGAATCACCAATGGCACTGATAGGCAACAACTATAATGGTGAGAAGGAGCGAAATGAATTATGGCACAAGCGAATGGGGCACTTACACCATGGAGCACTAAGGATGCTCAGAGAGACTACTACAGGGGTACCAGTCCTAAGTAGTGAACATGATGACTTGTGTAGAGGATGTGTTCTAGGAATGTATGCTAAAGCAACTTTTTCCAGAAGTAACAATAGAGCAAAGGATGTATTAGGATTAATACACTCAGATATCTGCGGTCCTATGTCCACAAGGGCTCTTAATGGTGGCGAATAGTTTGTCACTTTTATCAATGATCACCCCATAAAATCTTGGATCTATTTCCTAAAGACCAAGGATGAGGTCTTTGATCGTTTCCGAGAGTTTAAGGCTCTTGTTGAAAATATGAGAGGGAAAAAGATAAAGGTATTGCGTTCAGATAATGGTGGAGAATATACAAACAAATATTTCACAGATTTCTGCGCAAAGGAGGGCATCAAAAGAGAATGGGCAACTCCATATAATCCAGAGCAGAATGGAGTGGCAGAACGGAAGGACCGAACTATTGTTGGGGAAGCCAAAGCCATGTTGTTTGATCAGGATCTACCTAAGTATCTATGGGCAAAAGCTTGCAACACAGGAGTATATATCCATAATAGAACTCCTCATAGAGAATTGGGTAAGAGAACGCCCAAAGGAGTATTCATAAGGAAGAAGCCGGAAGTCAGTCATCTCAGGATATTTGGAAGCGTAGCTTATTGCCACATTCTAGACGAGAAGCGCAACAAACTGGATTAGACTGCAGAGAAGGGGTATTTCCTAGGATACAGCGAGACCTCAAAGGCATATAGAATCTACATTCTAGGCAGTAGGAAGATTTTAGTAAGACGAGATGCAAAGTTCATGGAAGATAGAGCTTTCAGGAAATCTCGTGAAATGCCTGCAGAAGATCAGTCAGGAGATGTTCCGTTAGTCCAAGAGCAACAGTGGCGACAAGAAGGACAGGCAGGAGATCATACACCTGGGTCGAGTATAGTAATCAATACCAGTATTTCCTCAGAGGAAGGAAATGTAGATGCTTCTCAATGGACAAAACAACATGATCAAGAGGAAGAATTGGTTGAGCCTCCCACCACTAGTGGTAGAACAAGCAGAGAAGTGTGGCAAACACTGAGGGACGAAGAGGAGTTTGTTGGAGCTCGTAGAGCTGAGGATGCAGCGTAGACAACCAGATAGATACCAAGCATGGGTAGCTCAGGTTGGAGAACCCTCTAGCTTTCAGGAAGCTGTTCAACACCAAGTATGGGTGGATGCCTTGGTGGAAGAGTACAACTCCATGACAAATGATGTCGAAGTAGTACCTAGACCTGAAAATAGATCAGTTGTAGGATCATGATGGATCTACAAGATCAAGTATGCTGCAGACGGTAGCATAGAGAAGTACAAGGCAAGGTTCGTAGCAAAGGGGTATGCTAAAAAAGAAGGGATAAACTATGAAGAGACCTTCACCCCAGTTGCTCATTACACCTCTATCAGATTTGTTATATCCCTAGTAGCTCAAATGGGATGGGAGATTCATCAGATGGATGTCAAGACAACATTCTTGAACGGAGTGATCGAAGAAGAGGTGTATATAGAATAGCTCAAAGGCTTCGAAACTCTTGAGAAGAAGTCTCATGTTTATAGGTTAAAGAAAGCCTTGTATGGGCTCAAGCAGGCACCTAGAGCATGGTATGGTCGAATTGATAGTTACTTGTAGTAGTTGGGATTTGTCAAGAGTGATGCTGATCCCAATCTCTACTATTTACTGGTGGAGAATGAGCCACTTATTCTGGTACTATATGTAGATGACTTGTTCCTAACTGGATCATCTATGCTCATCCCAAGAAGAATCTTAAAGTCGAATTTGACATGAAGGACTTGGGATTGATGCATTATTTTCTGGGGTTGGAAGTTTGGTAGAAGAATGGGGAGATCTTTCTAGGACAAGGAAGATATGCTACAAAGATTCTGAAGAGATTCAAAATGCAGGATTGCTGACCTATGGCTACTCCCATGATCACCAACTGGAAGAAGATAGATAAATCAGAGGATAAAGAAGTAAATACCACTTTGTACAGACATCCGATTGGGTCGCTTATGTATCTGGTCAACACTAAGCCAAACATTTGTTTCGCTGTCAACACTCTTAGTCAGTTCATGGTGGAAGCAAAAAGGGTGCATTGGGCAACAACAAGACACATACTTAGGTATGTACGTGGAACAGTTGGATATGGGTTGAAGTATTCTAGAGGGGAGGATATTAGCTTGAATGGGTTCACTGATGCAGATTGGGTAGTAATTCAGTAGACCGAAAAAGTACCTCAGGGTACTGCTTCAGTGTTGGATCAGGGATGGTATCTTGGTGCAGCAGGAAGAAAAAATCGGTAGCGCTGAGTTTAGCAGAAGCAGAATATATGGTAGTTATCATAGTTACATGCGAAGCCATATGGTTCAGGCTATGTTGCAGGAAACGTGGGGTAGGAGGGCGTTTCCGTACCGAAATGAGTACGAAACACTGAAACGCGTTTGGTACGGCCCTGAAACGCGTTTCAGGCCGTACTGCCACGTTTCACGAAACTGAAACGTGGCCAGTACGACCTGAAACGCGTTTCAGGGCCGTACGACCCATGTTTCAGCATTTACTTGTGTTTTTTTTAAATTTTTTATTTATTTATTTGTTTTCTAATCTATTCTTACGTTAGCCTAGTGACTTCTAGTTGCTTCCAGATGCCTGTCTAAAGTTATAAAAGTGAACTTTTGCCCTAGTGTTGATATGCAGTTCATGGTAATGTTAAATTCTTAAAGTAAAAGTGGTATTCTCCTTTATTTTTCATTTTCATCCTTTTACTTAAATTTTTAACATTACCATGAAATGACTCAGGATGTTTGAGAGTGGTTTCGCCCTCATTGGATTTCATATGGAGAAAGTAGAATTTTAGATCTCACTCAAAATCCAATAGACTTATCTGTTTTTCAGGACTTCAAGATTGGGGGGATTGCAATGTTTCCATTGGATTTTATCATGTACCAGGGTATGGAACTTGTATTTAATCGAGAGAACCAAGCACTCTATGCAGGGGAGACTCCCAATAATCAAGAGAATGTAGGGTACTAGGGTCTGAAACTTGTATTTAATCAAGAGCACTAAGGTCATTCGACTATGTAGGAGGAGATTCCCAATCAAGCACGAGACAAAAAATTAGAAATTTCTCGTGGCTGATTTTGGATATTTCTATTTTCATTATGTGATTATTCATGAGTAAATGTGATGTAAATTTAGATACTTGTAGTTTATGCATTGACAATTGACAATTGACAATTTTATCATAATGTAATAAATTAGAATGTATCATATATGCTTTATGATTGCACATATTTCTTAAATGTCCTAATATATATATATATATATATATATATATATATATATATATATATATATATCTATTCGCGTTTCCCCGTTTCCAAAATTTGCGGAGGTCGCGTTTCGTATTGCTTCCCGTTTCGGAAACTCGTACCCGTTTCCTCGTTTTGTGCAACCTTGGGTTTAGGAAATTGCTCGTGAGCCTCTTCAGAAAAAGGATGGAGGCAACCAAGGTTTACTGCGATAATCAAAGTTGCATCAAACTCTCAGAGAATCCAGTTTTTCATGATTGGTCGAAACATATAGATATCTGTTGTCACTTTATTAGAGATTGTGTTTAGCGTGGGGCAATAAAGCTACAATATGTTCCCACAAGAGAGTAGGTCGCTGATATACTCACAAAGGCTCTCGGAAGAACTAAATTTACTCAGTAGGGTATGGTTGAAAATCTGTTTCAATAGTAACAATAGGTTGCAGTGCAGGGACGATTGGCAATAACAGTGCCAATAGTAGTATAGATGTAGCATTGGCAGTGGCAGTGTTAAAGGCAACAGTACAATAGCAACAACAACAACGCAATAGTTGGTGGACAACATGTCAGACATCATCAACGCAGAGGATGATGCTTCAGAGAGCAGTATGCAGTAGCAGTGTATTGCTAGAGCACATTCCTCGCTAAGAGGGAGTGTTGATTTGGGGTAGCATCGGAGTGCTCTAAGCCTCAAATTTTGCAAGGAGGTTTGGGCACATGCATTCCAAAAAACCCAGAAACCGTTTTGGAAAATTCCACCCAGAGATGTTTATATTAAAATAATTAATATTTTAATGGAGTTCCTAGGTCTAAACTTAGAAAAATTAAAATATTAATGGAAATTAATCTAACTGTAGGTGAATCTTCTAGAACAAGATGGAGATCAAGTCAAAACGATCTCATTGGTCGAAGTTTGACAAGAGAAAATCGATTCAGAGGGAGAGTTGTAGGTGGAGGAGAGACAGAGAGGGTTCAACATCAATTAGAGTGACAGGGACGAAGAGGCAGAGAAGTAGAAGGGACAATGCTGGGTAGATTGATGCTAGGAGAGGCAGTTGGCTTGAGTGACGCAAGCACTGCACAGGCTTGTCCAGAGGCCAGAGAAAGTGACACTGGGCAAGCCAGAGAGGCGCAGAGGGGGGAGAAACTTATCTCTTGTGTTAGATACTTGTTTAGGAACGTCTGTAAATTTTTTCTTAGAAAACCTTGTTCTATACTGCTGGGTGTAATCTGTACATGTTGATTTTTGCTGAAGAATAATAAAACCCTCATCTGCTGCACCAGTTTTCCCGCATTGGATTTTTCTGGGGACAATTGTCCAAAAATAACTTTGTCATTGTGTTTGTATATGTGCTAGCATTTTACTTACATTTACTTTCTGCAATGTTTTAATTGTGAAGGCTGCAGTAGAATATGCTTCGATATTTGCCGTAATAATACAATAGATAACTTATCTATGAGGTAATAAGTAGAAGAAATCACATTAATCACTGTAGTAAGATTTCTATTTTAGAAATTTCACACTCTCAATCCAATCTCGAGAGATACCTATAACTCGAAAGAATTTAAAAATGTTTTTCCAAAGCATGTTAAACCTACAAGTACTAGAAATCAAAGCATAAAGGAAAAAATTCCAGACTTTAGAGTAGAGGACTTAGTAGTGTAAGTCCCTTATTTCCGATTCTTCGATCTTGTTCTTCTTTGGAGATCCTTCTTCGACAAAAATTGCTTGATCCCTATTTCTCTTTTTATTTCTAGGATTATCAAGACAATCGCTTCTATAGTGACCCATCTTGTGACAATTGTAGCATTTAATCTTTAGACAGCTCTATCTTCTTTCTTGGCCCTTCGGACTTCTTGAAGGTTCCTTTATTCTTGTGATGTGTGGAATAGGCATTTGAAATTTTCTCTTCATTCTCTTTGTTGCTTACTAATGAAATTCTGACTTCTTCTTAACTACATGCATCCCATAATTGTTCGAATGTAGGAGTTTCCTTCCAACTATTGATACCTGATGAAAAGGGATTTCAAGATGTTGGTAATCTTAGAAGTGCAGTGATTACAAGCTCTTTTTTCAGGTACTATCTCATCTATTGCCTGGAGTTCATCTCTGATTCTAGCTATTCTTACAAAGAAGGATGCCACAGTGTCATCTTTTGTCATTTTCATTGTCCTTAGTTCATTCTTAAGACTTGCAATTTGATGAATATTCTTGATTGTGAATAATTTGGATAAGGCCTCATACATCGCTTGAGCAGTATCTATGTTGGATGTATATGGGATGAGGCTGTCCTTTATTCCATCCACCATTAGGGTCATGGCCAATATCTTTGTTTCTCTGAACTTTGCCTTTTCTATATCACTTGATTCATTTGTGGGCTTCTTTACTTTTCTTTTGACTAGATCCAAGACTTTATTCTTCTTGAGGATGAGATCTATCCTCTTTTTCCATGCCTTGTAATTGGATGCTCCTAATTTCTTTTCTCCCTTCAATGAGTTAGACATTGTTCTTGAAGATAGTAGGCTTGAATCCTTATATGATCCTTTTTCCTTGCTAAACCCTATTCAAGCTTCTTAAAACTCCTTATTCTCCTTTCAATAGATCTTTAAGCTACCTTTTTCTTTCTTCTTTACCTTAGCTCTGATACCGTGTTGGAAAATCAGAAAGGCAGAAATATTTTCTTTATGTTGATAATTACTTGTGATATTCTTATGTTCTTATTAACTTTCTTGTGTTCTTCTTTTATCTTAGTTCATCAAGCAATTACCAAAACCATAACACGAAGATCAAAGACACCAAATGTAGGTGGACAGCTAGGGCAAAACCCCTATCTAGGGGAAGACCCGGTCAATGACTATTACTTCAATAGTTTCACGAGATAATCCAAGACTCTTTTACCTAGACACAAACTTCCTCCAATCACCAAGTAAGCCCTTCCCTTCAGTAGCAACTTTGATCTTGCAGCAACAAAACTTCGATCTTGAAGCAACAACAGGAACTTCGACCTAGTAGCAACTTCGATCTTGTAGCAGCAACACTTCGACCTAGAAGCAACAACAACACTTCGACCTAGAGACAACAGAAATTTCGACCTTGATGCAACAACAAAAACTCTATCGTCATGCAACACTTTGACCTTCCAGTATTAGCCCAGTAAATTCACATGTGTGAGAGAGAGGTAACCCAAAAACTTCGATTTTCTTCTCCAACAAATTTCCTTCTATTTCTTCTACAATTTTGTATTCTTCTGCTTCCCTTTCTTGAATATCGAACTTGTGTGAGTGATCCTCCAAATGAATCGAACTGCCCTTATTTATAGCCTCTTTTGTGGGTCGAATTACTTTGATGTACACTGACTTGATCAGGTGAGGGCCGACTTGGTGTGGAGGTGACAAATGACTTATTTGACTCAATAAATATTCTTTTTACATGATTGAAAAGCCCAAGAAGGGTGTTATAAAATGAACAATGACTCTAATGACTCAAGACAAGACCTAGAAGTCCTCAATGGAGACTTTGACCTATAACGTGATGGCCTAAGCATGAAACCCATGCTTTAATAAGTCACAATAATAATAATAAAAATTTATTTGTCTTTCTTTTGATAAATACATTTCATTATGACTCAAATACAATTATGAAGACCGAAACTAGTTACATTCTTCAACACTATCTTCCTTAGATATCTAACGCACCCACTTTCACAACCAACTCTCTATCTCAGAGAAAATCTGATTTCCTTCACACTACATAGCTTTATTCTCATCTCCTTTGACCTTTGGGTTTCCAACCGCTTGTACTACCTATTGGTAATGATTTATCCTCATGAATTTATTACCACATTGACAACCTTTCAACTTCTTGTGCCAAATTATTCACCATCCCATGTGCACACAATGATTTCCTTCATGTGTTCTTACTACCTTGTACCAATTGTTTTGGTTGCTTGTGAATATTATCTTGTTCCTCCAAACTTTCCTCTCATGCTACAAACACATCTCAATACACATCCTCTATGTTGTTGCAGATGGACACACATGTAGATTCTTCGACATCAACTTCTTTCTTGAAGACTTGTCAAGGTACAACATTGTCACTAGGGTGCTTCCTTTACTTGGAGTGTTATCTATTTCACTTTCTAGCATTACTATTTTGGGTTTCATTCCCTTTTTTTCTTATTTTATTGTCAACTCTCTCTCTTTCTTTCTATAATCTAGGGTTTTGGGACTACGTAGGAGATGATATAGGCACTTAATCATTGTTGTTATTAGATGCTGTTCTCCTATTCCGATTGACCTATTTGGGTCATTTGCACCATACTTTCTATCATCTCGAATTGTTGATAGTTAGTGGTCTTGTCATTTAGATTTAGAGATCTGTAAATCATTTTTTTTCTCCATCTTATTAAAGAGAATCTAGAGTGAAAGTGTTGTAAGGTCAATCTATAGTATCTTAGAGAAGATAGATAAGACAATTTTATTAATTTTTGAGAACTGATCATGAAAGTAGGTCAATGGGACTGAAGAGTACAACCAGTATGAATACTGTTGCCACACAATATAGCAGGGGTCCTAGGATGGGTACTTAAGGGACAACTACTAGACCAAGTGGCAACAATGGGACAAAGATCCACTGTCACCTCAATCAATGTCCCTTGCTCTTTATGGACTTTCACCGATGGGAGGAGTCCCGGTATGGAAGAAATCACTCGTAATGCTGGGATCAATGATAAGATACAAAGTGATTCCCAGGGCCCATTCAAAGGAGAGGCTCAATTATGGCTCGTTGAAGAAAAGGCTCTCCGAGAAAGACCTAAGAGGATAGTCAAGACCTAAGGTTATGAATATTTAATGATGATGAGTATGTCTAGGATCAAGACTACCAAGGTGAGGCAAGACCTCTCCAAGGGCTTTGCAAGATGATTCTTCTTCAAAATAGGGCTTTCACTCCACTAGAGAGGCTTTGGAAACCTATGCGATACCTAGGGTTTGTGAGTAATCGTGGGAGAAATTACTCCAATATGATCACTAGGTCAAGCTAGGATTAAAAAAAGGGTCAAGAATGATCAATTTTATGTGCAAATGACCCTCAAGAAGTGTTAAAATTGGCAACTAGGGCCAAACTCCATGTGGGTCATCTTATTTATGGAAGCTGATATTTTTCATGGATCCCTCTCATCGAGAGGTGTAGGATTGATCTAAAGATCATCCGATTCCGATAAGTATTCATCGAGTTATGAATTTATTTGCGTTATAAGACAATTCGTCAAGGTCGGCCAACAACCAAATAAACCCCACATGTTCTCAATGTTTTAGTATAAGTAGAGGTGGCCTTCAAGTCATTTCAACACACTTGGGATCTCTTCCTCCCTCTACTTGTCTTTGGGTTTTAGTAGGAGGAGATATCCTAAGGAATAACGTTGCCTTACTCCAAAGCGCAGAAAGCTGGAACTGCCAGAAAAGCTGGAAAAGTCGGAATTGTCGGAAAAGCCGGAAAAGCCCGAACTGCCGGAAAAGCCATAACTACTGGAAAAGCCGGAAAAGTCGGAAAAGTCAGAATTGTCGGAAAAGACGGAACTACTGGAAAAGCCGGAAAAGCTGGAACTGCCAGAAAAGTCAGAAATGCCGGAAAAGCCAAAATTGCCAGAAAAGCCGGAAAAGCTAGAACTGTCGGAACTGTTGGAAAAGCTGGGACTGCTGGGATTGCCGGAAACAATTGGAACTGCAGGAACTGCCGGGAACAACTGGAACTGTCGGAACTGCCGGGAACAGCCGGAACTGCCAGAACAAACGGGAACAGCCGGGAATTTTGCCGAAACAGCCGGAGCATCTGTCTCCGAATGAGAGCAGCATGCAAGGGACAACTAACTAACATTGGGACAGTTGTATGGTACTTAGCAGCAAATACACCAAGCATGCAATGTTACAGCTAGCATGCAATGGACAACTAGCATGCAACATCAAGCATGCTAAGGACAATAAGCATGCTAGGGACAACAAGCTAGCAAGAGACAACAAGAAAGCAAGGTGCAGCCAACACATAGGTTAGGATGGCAACATGGTGCAACAATGATGGGTACAATCACGATTAATGAAGTGTGATGAGATGCAACATAGTGATGATGGGTGCAACATGGTGCAGCGCGGTGAGGTGCAACATGATGACGAAATGCAACACAATGATAGGTGAAGGAGTCACCTTGGAGAATTAGTTGAAGCAACATGTCTTCAACTGATCTCATGTATCATCTTCTTAGAGATGATCTATGCTCTTATCTAGATAAGTCAAAGTGTTTACTTTTGTTGTAAACGTACTATCTCTCTCTCTCTCTCTTTTCTGAACTATTGAAGAACATATAAGAAGAATTGATCAAGGGTTTCCCCAAATTGGGGTTTGTCCCCGGTTAGCGCCACATCTTGTGTCCTGTTGTCTTGGCTTGTCTTTTGCGATTTATGTTTATGTTCTATTTGCAGTTTACTTTAATGCTGATGTGATTGCTAATCTGGAAAAGGTATGGAGCTAACTGTGAAACTTGAAATAAATTGCTCTAAGCATAGAACATACCTAAAATTTAGCATGGTATCAGAGCTGAGGTAAAGACAATGCCCAAGCAAGAGTGAAAGAGAAATCACCGAAGACAGTTTGGAAAGGACAAAAGGATCAGTGGATTCCTCATCCCTCTTCAAATTCACCTTGGGTGAAGTTGAAGCAGAGAATATTATCAGAATGGCGCAACGGAATATGGCCTACCTAAAGATCACTTCATTGGAAGACCGAATCTCAGGGTGGAAGGAAAGGCAGATAACTAGTTCGGCCATTATGCGAAGGAGTGCCTGTATGGCAGGGACACATCGCTTGACGATGATAACAATCATTCCCGGGACATCTTCAATGATCAAAGGAATGACAGGTTATGTAGGTCATCAAGGAAATGGTCGACTCTTCATAGAAAGCAAGGAACCCCAGGTATGAAGAATCAAATGTTGTTTCTGATAAGATAAAGAAGCGTTATCTTGTATTGGCCCTCTCCTTCAGATTCTTTGGGAATCTAGCTTATTGATTGTAGTGCTTCAAGGCACTTCATCAGATAGAAGGGTGCACTCTCTAATTTGGTAGAGATGGAAACAATCGTGGGATTATACTTGGAGCCGATGCCATCTATCCTAGAAAGGGTGTAGGGAAGGTTACCCCTCAATTGAATGAGGGTAACTCGATTCATTTATAGGATCTCTTTTGTGTACCTGATCGCAAGAAGAACCTAGTGTCCATTTCAGCAATGGAAGTCAAGTGTTACAGGGTGGTACTCATCGATGGAAAGGTACGTGTTTGAAAATAGAATTTTCAAAGATGTTTTTGAGTTCAAGGTTGTATCAAGTTGCAGGAAGTCCATTGGGGACCATGTCCATTGACACATAACACCAGAGGTCTGTGAGTCAGATGGTGACAGGGATGCTTGAATTCAAAAAGAGCATGAAAGTACATGTCTGAGATGTACCGAAGGGAAATCTTACAAGGGGAAGATTCCCCTCATGTATCAGGTCCACGGGTTTGGAACAACCCGAGGGGTTTGAGATTGATGATCAGGAATCTCATGTATGCAGGTGGAAGAAAGCCCTCTTTGGCTTGAAGCAAAACTTCCTGGGCGTAGTATGAGAGGATTGATAACTGTCTAATGAAGCTGAGATTCACTAGGAGTGAAACCGATCCAGACCATTACTCAAAGGTTGTGGATGATAGACCTCCCATACCGACACCTTATGAGGACGACCTATTTCTGACAGGTGCAGACCCTCTCATTTTCAGAAGCAAGAGGGAGTTGGATTCCAGATGTGGAATGATAAATTGCAAGCCTGGGACTACCTCAAGGATCTTAACTTTCATAAGTGATATGGTAGTGATGTCAGACAAGATCTGGGAAATGCCTTTGAGTTTCATAAACTCATTCGCGTTGATGTTCTTGGTGAACTTCCGTCCAGACATATGTTTTGCAGTTAGCATGGTGAGCTCATATTTGGTTGAGCCTCACTGGATTAGTGCCAAGAATATTCTGAGATATCTTCGGGGCACAATCTCTCATGGATTGAGATACACTGCCAGAAATATGAAACTGCATGATTATTCAAATGCTAACTGGGCAGGGAGTGTGGAGGATCACTAGAGCACTTCTCAGTGATGGTTCTCTTTGGATTCCGCTTCGATATCATGGATGAGCAGGATGTAGAAGTCGGTTGCTATAAGCACTTCCAAGACCGAATACATAGCTACGAGTATGATCTTGTGTGAAGCTGCATGGTTGTAGAAGCTCTTAAGTGAGCTGTTTGTACACATGATGAATACCACTGTGATTCTCTGTGACAACAAGAGGGGGGATCCAATTTTTGAGGAATCCCGTATTCGATGATTGCTCCAACAAATAGACATCAGATACTGCCTTATCTGCGATATGGTAAGTCGATGAGCGAGGAGGCTCCATCGCATTGAGACTGATGTACAGGTCGCAAAAATTTTGTCAAAGCCCCGAGAAAAGGTCAAATCTGTGACTTTCCTAAATGTCTTGGAGTTGTTGAGAGACCTTCTTATAAGGGTCTTACATGTTGCATGCATTGAGCTTTGGGAGCTTTGGGGGCTTGGGGTACTTACTGGAGCAACATACGATCACAGGGCGACTCACCCTCCCCTGGTGGTGCGCTATGAACAGGATGATTAATTCTTCTGTGGGCCGGGATGATTAGTTCTCCCGTGGCAACTGTGGAACAGGAGGATTAGTTCTCCTGTGGGTGGGATGATTAGTTCTCCTGTGGCAACTGTGGAATAGGTTGATTAGTTCTCCTGTGGGCCAGGATCAATGTTGCACGAAGCGGGAGCGCGGAAGCGTCATTTTCCAAAAATCTAGGAAGCGAAGCGTCCGCGGAAGCGTCTGCTATATATATATATATATATATTTTATATTTTTTTGCATTTATACTCAAAACAAACATCCCAAATACCAAATTAATTGTAGAAGACATGAAAACATGCATATTTTTGCATAAATCAAGATAGATATGGCATCCATGATTCCATTGTAGTTACTAGTATGTACAACAATCATCTATATTCTAGCTATTACAAACATACATCAAATTTTTAAGCATATTATAAAACATAAAACATAGAGCATATTATGATTTATCTAGCAAGTGAGCAACTGTCAACATTTGTCATGTCCAAAATTCAAATAATAATGTTTACAAAATATGTCACTTGGTCACCGCCAAGCCAAAAAGGTTCAAAATTCAAATTCACAAGTCTACAAGTCTAATGAGTAATCTATGACAAAAAGTAGTAGATTGTGAATATATCTACTAATCTCTCCTCCTTCCACCACGAATAGAACGTGATGGCGGGCCTCCACGTGGTGGCAATGAAGAAGATGGTCCCTGTGTAAGTCGTGGCACTGAAACTGATGAAGAAGAACCCCCTGCTGTTGGTGTTGAACCATGGAACCTAGGAACCAAGGGACCAGATGGGGGTGGGGGTGGTGGCATATCAACACGGTCATCATCATCCTAGAATCGCTCAAAAAATTCATGCAAAAAAAAAAAAAAACACTAGTTAACAAAAAAATTAAAAACATGAATTAGAGAAATGCTTTATAAGGGAAAATTGGAAAATTCATACCACAATGGACATACCTGGATAAGAGCATCCTCTAATTGCTCTAGTCGCAACACTCCATCCTCCAAATTGGGCTCCTCTGGATTCTTGTCCCAAATCAACAAGTCTTTATTAGACTTTGCATCTTCACAGTAATGGGACAACAATCGCAAGTTGTAATGAACATAAACCAAGCTCTCTGCCCGGTCTAAATTCAACCTGTTCCTTTTAACACTGTGGATGAAAGAATAAGAGCTCCAACACCTCTCTGCAGAAGAAGTGTTTACCACCTGTGATAGCACCCGCAATGCCAAACTCTGTAGAAGTGGAGTACCCCCTCCATGCATGTTCCACCACTCAAGAGCAGAAAAAGTCTCTCGATCTTGAATTGCATGCATGCTCCCAAATGGACCAGTGTTGAGCGTATAGTTGCTCACCTGTCTCCGTACCAATGCAGCCTCCTCCTCATCAGGGATTAATTTACTCAATGCAGCCATATATTTTTCGTGAACCTCTCTATCTTGGTGTGGTTTTTTCCTGCTTCCCCCCCCAGGTGCTGGTGTTGAAAGCCATGATGGATGATAGTATTTAGGTGTCAAAACATATGCTAATACATGCAATGGAATATTTAGCATTTCCCATCGGTTTTGCACCTCTACACGAATATAATTGTACAAGGTGGTATCTCTAGGCTCAACAATGTCTTTAATCTGCCCCAACATGCTATCCATTTGCTCATACACCTCCCCAATTACTGGTCGATCTGAATCTGCAAACTTGATCATGTAATAAATTGGTTTGGTGAATTGCAAAACATATTTAACCTGTGACCAAAAGTAACTGTCAAGAACAGTGTTCTTGACTGCATTAGCACCATCTGTGTCAGTGTTAATTTCATCCCATGTTTCAGCACACACCAGATTAGTTAAAGCTTGTCTCACCCTCACTAGCCGCCTAAAGGTGAGGTAATAACTAGCAAATCTTGTCTTTGCAATTTTAAGCAATTGCAACTTGGAGTAAGTGCCATAGAAGTAGTTTACCCTTGTATGCCCTGTGATGAATTTAATGAGCTGCTTCCCTTTCCTGTAAACCTCAGCAATCCACCCACAATCTTTGTGTCTCACAATATCATGCATCAAAAGGTTCAATGTGTGAACCAGGCACCCAGACCAAAAGATGTGTGGATGAGTACACTCAATAATTTTTCCTGCTGCCTTACAATTTACTGCATTATCTGTGATCACTTGAACCACATTATTCGGACCAACATCTTTGATTGATTTCAATAGGAGATCTGCAATGTTTTGTGCAGTTGCACTGATGGAGGAGGAGTCATGACATGCAATAAATACTGCACCACTAGAAGAAACACCAAGAACATTTATCAAATGTTGGTTTCTAATATTTGTCCACCCATCTGATACAATGGATACCCCAGAATCCACCCACTCATGTGTAAAACGTGTCAAAGCTCTTTGAACCTTAGCTTTTTCTCTTTCTAATAACACTGTTCTAGCTTTCTCATAGTTGGGGGCCTTGTATCCTTTTGGGGCTTCATTGATGGCCTTTACCATGTCATGCCAATAGGGAGAGCGAAGCACATTGAATGGTACACCGCAAGCACAAAGAAAACGGACTATCTTTCCATCCACATCATCCCTCCCAGCAACATTAAGGAAATCCCCTATTGTTCTTCTACCTCCAGAGGTTGCAGAAGTACCATGAGGAGATGGGCAACTACCAAATTTAGAGGTTGCACTTGATTCAGAATGAGTTTTTTGTTTCTTGTTTTTTTGTTGTGCAGCCATCTCTATTTGGATGTATTTTCTTCTTTCTTCAGTTGAAATGTTTGGGCAAATTTGTACCCCCACAGAACCCTTTTTTTCATCACTCTCCAGCACCCCACAAAGATGCCTCCTCAGACGGGTATATGAACCACAATATGGTTTTCCTCCATGACAACCATGAGGGCACACAAATTTGTAAGATCCACCACCCTTTCCCCCATCAAGTTTGGTCACATAGTTCCACAAGGGTGTTGATGTACCTTTCCCATCTTGTGCTTCAGTGTCCCCTTCAAGTTCATCCCCTTCCTCTTCAAACCCTTCCTCCTCATCATACATTGGGTCACTACTATTAGGACCAAGTTCATCCCCTTCCTCTTCCCTTCTATTCCTCACCCTTGCCATCATTAAAACCAAGAGTGGAATGATACATAGAAGCCAAAAGAACACCATCTTGGAATATGGATATAGGTGGTGGACAACCTGTAAATAAAGGAGCAAGTAGAAACAATGGGAAAGAGTAGGAGAGGGAGGAGAAAAATACAAATTTTTTTTTCAAAAAAACAAGGGAGTTTGGGGTTTGAACTTACCTCTTTAGCTCTTGTAGATGAAGTCCTCCAAGCTCCTCCTCCTTCTCCTAGCTCCTCCTTCTTCACTCCTCCAAGCTCTCCTCTCTTCTCTTCTCCTCTCCTCTCTTCTCTTCTCCAACTCTCATAAACTCAAAGTGAGAAAATGAGGAATGAATGGGAGCTTTATGCTTTTCATTCCTCACCCTAAACTCACCCTAACCCACCCCCTCATTGCTGAGTTAAGTTAACTTTAAAAAAAAATTAAAAAAAATGAGACATTTTTCCTTGGCCCGCGCGGTTTTTTCGGAAGCGCTCCGAAGCGCTCGTGAAGCGTACGCTTCCGGGCCCGAAGGGTGGCGCTTCCGGAGGCCCGAAGCGCCCTCCGAAGCGCGCTTCGGGGCCAACGCTTCTCAAAAACCAGGAAGCGCATAAAAAATTAGGAATCGCGCTTCGGAAAAGTTGGAATCGCGCTTCCTTGGGCGCTTTCGGAACGCTTCCGTACGGGACGCGATTCCGGCCTAGGATCCGGGGGGGGGGGGGCGCTTCCTGCAACACTGGCCAGGATGATTTGTTCTCCGTGGTGACTATGGAACAAGATGATTAGTTCTCATGTGGACCATGATGATTTGTTCTTCGTGGCGACTGTGGAACATGATGATTAGTTCTCCTGTGGGCCAGGATGATTAGTTCTTCGTGGCATCCACTGACAGGATGATTCGTTGTCCTGTGGATAGGATGATTAGTTCTCCAGTCGAGGCATCCTACCCATGTAGTCTAGGACTCATGGGAAGTACCTCTCATCTGATCAATGAGCAGGGAAATGAGGATGGGGACCATAATAGTACTATCGATGGATGCATCGTTGTATCTACCGTACTCCCTATGCTGGGATGACCTCCATTGATCTGGGATCAATGAAACTGATCTGGGATCAGTATGAGTGGTTTGAGACACTCTCTTGTGACATTGATCTGGGATCAGTATGAGTGGTTTGAGACACTCTCTTGTGACATTGATCTGGGATCAATATGAGTGGTTTGAGACACTCTCTTGTGACATTGATCTGGGATCAATGAAACTAATCTGGGATCGATATGAGTGGTTTGAGACACTCTCTTGTTATATTGATCTGGGATCAATAAAACTGATTTCGGGTCAGTAAGAGTGATGTGACACACTCTCTTCAGATGAAACTGACTTCGGGTCAGTAGAGAATGGTGTGAGACATTCTTGATCAATTCTTTTTCTTCATGGTTCAACAGAGTAGAGCAAAGCAGAACAGACCAGAGCTCAACAGATCAAAGCAGAGCAGAGCTTAGCAGAGTAGAGCTCAATAGATCAGAGCAGAGCAGAGCAGTGCAGGGCACTGATGGCAGAGATAGTATAGTCGGACATATGGATCAACGGATGGAGTTCTCCCTAGTTGAGAGGGAGTGTTAAAATTGGCAACTAGGGCCAAACTCCATGTGGGCCATCTTATTTATGGAAGCTGATGTTTTTCTTGGATCCCTCTCATCGAGAGGTGTAGGATTGATCTAAAGATCATCCAATTCCGATAAGTATTCATGGAGTTATGTATTTATTTGCATTATAAGACAATTCGTCAAGGTCAGCCAACAACCAAATAAACCCCACATGTGCTCAATGTTTTAGTATAAATAGAGATGGCCTTCAAGTCATTTCAATACACTTGGGATCTCTTCCTCTCTCTACTTGTCTTTGGGTTTTAGTTGGAGGAGATATCGTAAGGAATAATGTTGCCCTGATCCAGAGGGCAAAAAGCCAGAACTTCTGGAAAAGCGAGAAAAGTCGGAAAAGCCGGAAAAGCCGGAACTTTTGGAAAAGCTGGAAAAGCCAGAAAAGCCGGAACTACTGGAAAAGCCAGAACTGTCGGAACTGCTGAAAAAGTCGGAACTTCCAAAAAAGCCGGAAAAGCCAGAACTGGCGGAAAAGCCGAAATTGCCGGAAAAGACCGAACTGCCGGAAAAGACGGAATTGTTGGAAAAGCCGGAAATGCTGGAAATGCTGGAAAAGCTGGAACTGCCAGAAAAGTCGGAAATGCCAGAAAAGCCGGAACTGCCAGAAAAGCCAGAAACGCTGGAAAAGCCGGAATGCCAGAAATGTTGGAACTGCTGGAAAAGCCGGAATTGCCGGAAAAGCCAGGACTGCCAGTACTGCCGGAAACGACCGGAATTGCCGGGAACAGCTGGAACTGCTAGAACTGCCGAAACAGCTGTAGCATCTGTCTCCGAAGGAGAGCAGCATGTGAGGGATAACTAACTAAGATTGGGACAATTGTATGGTACTTAGCAGCTAATACACCAAGCATGCAATGTTACAACTAGCATGCAAGGGACAACTAGCATGCAACAACAAGCATACTAAGGAAAACAAGCATGCTAGGGACAACAAGCAAGCAAGGGACAACAAGGAAGCAAGGTGCAGCCAACACATAGGTCAGGATGACAACATGGTGCAACAATGGCACATAATGCAGTACAGTAATGATTAATGAAGCGTGATGAGATGCAACATAGTGATGATGGGTGCAATATGGTGCAACGCGGTGAGGTGCAGCATGATGACGAAATGCAGCACAACGATAGGTGAAGGAGTCACCTTGAAGAATTAGTTGAAGCAGCATGTCTTCAATTGATCTCATGTGTCATCTTCTTAGAGATGATCTATGCTCTTATCTAGATAAGTCAAAGTGTTGACTTTTGTTGTAAACGTACTCTCTCTCTCTCTCTCTCTGTTGAACTATTGAAGAACATATAAGAAGAATTGATCAAGGGTTTCCCCAAATTGGGGTTTGTCCTTGGCTAGCGCCACATCTTGTGTCCTGTTGTCTTGGCTTGTCTTCTGCGATTTATGTTTATGTTTTATCTGTAGTTTACTTTAATGTTGATGTGATTTCTAATCTGGAAAAGATATGGAGCTAACTGTGAAAATTGAAATAAATTGCTCTAAGCATAGAACATACCTAAAATTTAACAAGAAGACCTCTCAAACTATGATGTTCAAGATAGGCTTTCAAATTCAGAGCTAGGGCTCGAGTTTTCTCACAAACCAACCGTGAAAATTCCTTGAAACTTTGAGAATCCCAAGAGGAGACACCAATGTAGTTTCTTGTATAAAAGGAATTGAAAAATTCCTCCTCTAATGGAATTCGCAGGGAGCCCTAGCTAGGTTGGCTAGGAGAGGGGCCAAAAAACTTTAGGAGGAGAAAAAGATAAGGAAAGAGGGTGACCACCAATGCTTCCTTGCACCAGTGGATACTTCCCTTCGGTATGGAACCACTAATGTTTCAAAATTCGTCAAATTTGTCCTGAAAGAGGTTAAAAAGTGATACCCTAGCACCTTCTTTTCAACAATTACCCACCCAAGGTCAATGGAGTTTCATGGAAGAAAATCAAATTTCAATCCACTAGGAACATTCATCTACTTGTTATTCAATGAGTAACATGTGCAATTTCACAATCTAACAATCTTTACAATGATTTTCAATAAATTAGGGCACAAAAGAACTAGCTAGTTGCAATAATTCCACACATTAGACATTCTCTTATGACGAATCTTCAACAAAAATTACTTACAAGATAACAAGAGATATATCCAACCAAAGATAAAGAGGCAGCTCCAAGAGAAAGCAAAATTAGCTCCCAAAAATATCGAAATGCATCAAAGACATCCAATTTCGTCCAAGAGAAAGAAGTGCAAAGTTCTTTTTACAAAGAGATCCAAGTGTGATGATGATGATCTCTCGCAATGGGAGAGATCTCTATTTATATGATCCTATATCTAACTTGAATTAGCCTAAGATGCCCCTAAACATTATTTTAATGTGCAAAATAACATATCCTTGGTGACAAGCCCACCAAGTAGCTCATATAGTGAAGAATAACCATCCAAAATGACTCGCAATAATAAAGTCATGATGTAGAAGGGCTCGTTGTGTTGAAGGAAACGTAACTAGGTTCGGTCTTCATAAATGTACTTTTGATATTTGTATTTATTCAAGAAAAGAAATATTATTTTTATAATATATGTCAACGAGTTTCTTGCTCATTGAAGTAGGTCTAGCACATGTCAAAGTGCTATAGGAAGGTCAAAGAGTCAAAATAATTATGTTGAAGACCTTAAGGGCATGTTAAATTATGTATATTTATGTATAAGAGTCAAAGAAGACACCTCCAAGCAAAGTCAAGTCTCCTAGCAAAGACACCATCAAAAGAAGCAATGGCACCATTAAAAGCACCTACTGCAACAACAAAAGTCAAGTCGGCCTGGTGCAACAAGTTGGCTTACGATTCGGCCTAAAGGAGTGATAGTCCTCTATATATAGAGGCTGTCCACTCTTCCAAAGATAGTGAAGATCATCTCTAAAATAAACGAGCAAGTGTAGCCAAGTAAAGGGTGGAAAAGTCAAGTTTAAGGGAGCCTCTAGAGCAGCGAAGGAGGAAAGATAACCGAAGTATTAAGGACTATTTTAGGGTAAGCTGCAGCCACACGTGCGAGAAATAAAAGGGCTGATTGCGGTCACTACAACAACAACATTAAGGTTGCTCATCCATCATTGTTTGGGCTTCAAACTAGGCTTACTAGGCCTCCTATCCAAGCGAAGAGAGAAGGACCTCAAGCGAAGTTAGAGGGAGCCCTATAACTACAACAAGAACTCTCACACGTGCGAAGATTAGGGCTGCAATGCTGTCACACTCAGCCTACCACCATACATCAAGAAAGAACTCGGATGATCTAGAGAAGGAATGAGTATCCTTAGGTGAAGGATATCACTAAGTAAAAGTATCTCTCCTAGAAGATCTACTTATAGTAGAAGGAAGAACGAAGTGCCAGAAGAAGGACGAAGTGTCGGGGAACAAAGTGCCGAAAGGAGGTAGACAAAGTGCCGGGGAACATAGTGCAGAGAAAAGGAAGGACTTGACTTGTGCTTGGAGGATCTTCTAGTCAAGGGTCTAGGGTTTGGCATTGATCAAGAAAGAAGCTTCAATAAGAGAAAACTTACCGAAGGGTTTTCCTGTATAAGATCCAATGTGTCTCCTCACCTTTACGTACAATAATTCATTAGCGCATCTAAGTGAATCAAACTTGATAGTCAAGGGCACAAATGAGACTTCGTAGTTGGTTTCCCTTCCAAATTTGGGGCTTTGAGCATGTAAAGGTGTTACATCCCTAGGTAGGACTAGGAGTGGCTAATAAACAACCCTATTAGGTGTTCCCAACCCCTAAAGGAAAGGACATGTCCAAGGTACATCCTTCAAGTGGTAGGTGTCATGTCGATAATGATGAGGCGGATTGGACACAGGGGTCTCAAGGCCAAATGCAATGGGCTCAAGGATAGTAACGATGAGGGATGTCCACATATTTGGGTCTCTGAATGTAGGAGGGAGCAATCATGGTAAATGAGTTACCTCGACCTTTATTTTGCCACCCTTCTTCATTTTCCTTTTGCCTTTGATTGATTTTCTTTTATTTTATTGCTTGGGGCTCCAAGGGATGAGATCATGTTATGTATGATATAGCAGTGATTACCCCCTTAAGGTGGGGCAGTTCATCGCCTACCAAGGTTTGGGATATGATTGGGCTCCTTAATGATGCAGGGGGCACTCATAGGGGCCCTTGGAACCAGGATGATGGCCACAATGATAAGGGGTAGAGCTTCATGTTTGGCTTTTGCCCACATGCTAAAATTTTATTGTCATTGTGGTATTATTTCCTTTTGTATGTGGTCATGATATGCTGTTATCTTTTCTTTTTTTTATCTACATCAACCTCTGGGGCATCATTCTAGGCTCGACCTAGACATGTGGACAAGGGGAGGGGAGTACCAGAGCCTTGTGGACACAGTGGTCATGTGGACCCAGAGAGGGAAGATGATGAGATAGGTAATGTAATGTGCGGAGGGGGGTGATAAATGTGGAACAGGAAAACGAGACCACACTACCAAAATCGAGATTTTCCAAGTAGTGCACATCCTAAAAATGTAAGCCAGTAGGGGAGATCCCATGGGACTAGGGTTGAGGATTAACCCCACATTTAATGTGAGGGAATAAGACTATAGTTGAAACCCTTCCTCCTTCCAAGTCACCCAATAGTCCATACCCAAGTGTGCCCAAGAAAAACAAGCATAAGCACCCAATTGCACAATGAAAGACATACCTTTAGGATTGAATGACCCACCTTCAAACATACGATCTCCACAGATGGGCGAGGGGACATACAACTGGCTCAGGGAGCGGAGATAAACTGGTACACATCAGCTACACTGGTGGCTGTCAGGGCTGCCGACTGCCGGCTGAAGACAAATCTAGGAGAAAAAATTCTCCTATGGGGTCACCCACTGGTGGTGGGTAACAAATACATTGTGGGAGTGCTAGAGCAACTGCTAGAAAGTGTCGAAAATAATACAAAGAAAGAAACCTACATAAGTATAAAATTAGAACATATGTATAAAATTGTGACAAAGGTATGGTCATACAAAACACTAAGTGAGTTTGTCCAAGGTTGGAAAGGTGGACTACCAAACCCAAGAACTTGACAAGAGAGAGAAAGAGTTTGAAAAGGAGATTGGATAGTGAGGTTGATCATGTCAAGGTCTTCTGAGTTTCATGGCCAAGGGAAGGGGGGAATTGGGCACTGCCTCACTGTTGGAGTCTTTTGGAACCATCGAGGAGCTTGACTACATGATTTGTGGGGGGGGGGAGGTATGAACAAGGGATACTCCTAACGTCCGACATTGAAACTAGGAAACTTTGAATGGATCTTTGGTTGCTCCTCTAGATCTAGGAGGTACTCTGATGCTTGGGGTGTGCTCTACTCCGGAACCATTTGAAGATGATCTCTCTTATGCTTTGAAGATGTGTGGCTTGATATGCAGACCAATACCTTTGAGTTCTTCTCAATAATATTGGGTGGTCTCCTAGAGGAAAAGGCTAAGGAGAAACTTGGGGCCTCACCATCCTGTTGTCTGGTGTGCTCTGGAACTCTGCTTGTTGTTTGTTGCTCCGATTTGACCTATCAACAAGGAAGTATGAGGTACTTGGTCTGGTCATCCTAGGGCGGGGCATGGAGTGCAGGAGCTAAATTTTGTGGCTGAAAGTTTTGCCAATGAGGAGGGCTAAGCATCTATGATCTTGGTACCAGAAGAAAGTAGAGATGGAGCTAACCGAGTCTCTATAGAGGCAGCGATAACATCCTTTGATCTCATCGTATAGGGGACATTGAAAAATGAGGTCCATCTTTGTCTCTGGCTTCTGAAGGTGGCTCACCAGGTAGATCCTATCAAATTGTGGTATATGTAACTTGTCTCTATCCGGAGTCAATGGGATCTGACCTTTAGCTGTCCCAAAGGGATCCTGAGAAGATATTCAAGGTAATTACCGCCAATCAAATGACCTACAAAGTCTAGACCATGTATATGTAAATATGAAGGAAGATCCAAAAGGGAGTTTGACACCAAAGTCTAGTTTTCTACATTTGGATATTGAATTACTCTCTTCTTCTTGTTTGTGTTGGCCTTGGATACTAGGATGGGCATATGGTTCAGTTAGAGTGACTTGCCCACTAACTCTCTTACTTGAACACTCAGTGGAGTACATGGATGATACTTAATTTTCCATGTAGAAACTACTGATATGAGTTTGTCTCTTAAAGATTGATGTATCTTGGGGTCCTTGAGTTTGAGATGGCCTTTAAATCTCTATGTAGGGGTCTTTTGGTATTTGTTTGCTAGATTCTTTTCCTTCTAAAACTGCATTTTATGGCACAATACGTCACAGAAATGGTGTACATTAAGGTGTACTGATCAATGTGCTAGGCAGCTGTAACATAGATTACCTCCTCTCCCTACATAGGTAAGGAGTGCAGACATATCTGCCTTAACCCCAATCTCAAGAGAGTGTACATCCTTATGGAAATTGTCAAATTTGGTTGGAACCTGAAATCAATCGATTTTCCCAAATGAAATTGCAAAGCATCTCCGCTGAAAGTAACTTGTCATCTCCTTTTCCCTCTGAAGGATATCTTAATTTAAACTGTCGATATGTCTATTTTTAATAAAAACCTATTTTAATTTTTTCTTAACTATATTGACTAGATTAGCATATATACAGGGGCATGGGGCTCCTGTGTGAGTGTCTCTACTGCTAGTTGTATCTCTTTCCTTCTGATTGGTTGATTTTGGCCCCTAGTGGACATTAATAAAAGCTTTCTATCATTTCAACTTTCTGATAATTTACATTTCTAGTTTTTTATTTTCAAGATTCTGTCAGATTTAGTTCCTTTTTTGTTTACATAAAATTACATGTTTCAGATTGATAGGTTTGGTCGTTTTAAAGTGTGGCATGGTGGTGGATCACTTTTAGTTGCTGTGTCATTTTCCTGTGTGTTCGGGACTTGCTTGGTATGTACAATTCTTGGGACGAACTCTATTACAGTACGCACAATTGGATATAGTATCTTTGCTGCAATCTTCAACATTGGATGGGCTGCTACTCAAGTCTCTCACATGTAATAAGTTTAGTCAGTACTCGACGTTGCTGTCCTGATCTCACATTTGATCTTCACTGCATATTTGGATATTATCCATAAAGATAAGAAAGTTATTTAACTTATGCACAACTTTTTTGGATTTATCTAAAGCTTTAGAATGCAATGCATTTTTTTATTATTAACTAATACATATTTATCATCCTAAAGGGCAATGGTGAATTGCGTCACAGCAAATTCTACTAGTAGGGTGGCTCTCAGCAGTTGTCGTAATGCTTTTACCATGGTATGTCTCTATTGGTTTAGCTTGGGTTTCATTTCAAATTTCCGCATTAGTGACTGGAAGCTTTCAGTTAGATGTTTCTAGTGTGCATAATGCTCTGTTTGGTTCATTGAATCTCCTGTTATTACACTGCTTATTCTTCTTCTCTTTTTTGGGGAAATATAGGTTGCAAACCTTTTACTTTTTGCAATTGCATTCATCGTGTTCAAATTTATATCAGGCAATGATTCTGTTGGCATTGAGAAACAGGTATGTCCTAGGGTGCAATCTCAACTTTGTTTTTACTGCACCAAAGATGGCTGTGGTTGTCCTGCCTCAAAGGTTTCAGAATGAACTTTTGTTTTTTTATTGGACAGTATCGCTGGATTGCAGTTTTATCAATCATTATTGGCAGCCTTTTTGTGATCATATTTCATGTTGGGGTTAAAGAGCCGAGGTGGGTAGTAGCTTTATAAAATATTGTTTATTTTAATGTTGTATTAATATAGCCAAATATTGTTCTACAGCCAGGTTGAAGCTTTTTGCAGTTATAGATGACAGCATATAATTTTGTAGTATGCTTTTCAATGTCTTGAGGGTAGTGGTTTCCATAAAAAAGTGTATGTCCAAGGACAACAACTCATGAAACTGATTTTCCTACAGGTTGCAACATCACAAAGAACCGAAAAGTTGGAAAAGGATTTCATGGTTTTACTGGTTCAAAAAGGCTTTATATTATCAGGTTGCTTTGGTTTATATGCTTGCTCGAGTTATAACGAATGTTTCACAGGTGAGAAGTGTTGATATTTTGTTTTGTTAAAATTACATGGTTGATATGTAGGTTACATGAAAGTGGTCTGGGGGCTATATGGTGACTGAAACAACTCTTACTGCAGTTTGGAACTATAATCTTGATGGTGTAAAGTGTTTACAGGTCAACCAAGGCTTTCAAATACCTTCTTTTTTGTTATTGCAAATAATTTATTTCGGTCTTAGGGTGCAGGTGACTTTTGCACCAAGGACCAAGGCCACGTCCAATTCCTTCAAGGGTGTTTGATGTGCTTTAGTTTTTTTTAATTTTTTATATATTTTTAATTAACTCAGGTCGCAAATGGGCCTTTTTTATCCAACAAAAGAAAAGACAAACACAAGGACTACTACTTTTCTGAATTCTGTGAAATGCGTCGGATATTGCTTATTTGAACCAATAGCTACATGGAATAAAGAGAGATTTACAACAATCTAACAGCAGGAATTTCTTCTCCTGAACATTGAAAAGGCCAAAAAATTGAATATATGAGCCTGTGCCCCCAAAGGAAGGGAGTCCACATCTCAGTGGAAAAAACTGAACATGACTTTAATAAGAAAAGTCAGTTTCTGGTTAAAGAGTCTCAATCTCTCTGGGCTAAGAGGGGTTGGTTTCCCATGAAAAGTAGTATTATGCTGTATGTTCAACATGAAGCGAATAGAAGACAACTGAATTGTGTGCCACAAAGATTTGCAGTTGTCCCTAATAATCCAAGTGCATCCCAGGAGGAGACTGTTATCACCTGGAAAGTCCCACCCTGCAAATGCTGAAGGGAGTTTGGATAACACCAGGCAATAAGCCACTGTCACCCCACTTATTTCTTGTCACTTTAAAGTAGTGCTTACAAATGTTAGGGGGCTATCTCTAAATGATCTGAGGGGTCAATACTAGAAACAATAATTGATTAATAACACCTTAAGTCTAAATAAACCTTGCTTTTCTGTTATAAATCTGCAATTAAAATAGAAAAAGCAAGTTGAAATTGCCACAAATGCAAAAATTAATGCATGGAAAATGATGTAGAAATTTAACAGTAAGTGTGGTTATGCAACCCAATGCAGCCTATGCTGGAAACAACCTATTTAATGTGCAAAGCAGAAATTACAACAGGCTGTAATATCTGTTTTTAATGCTGTAAATGCTAAATTAATTGCTGTTTTTTGAATTTTCAGTGGTTTAAGTTTTCTTAATGCACACAAATTGAGAAAATGTTAGTTTCTTTCTCTGCACAAAAATCGAGAAAACAACGAGCTAATCATGTTCTTTTAAGACATAAAATTACCTAACGACAAACTAAAATGCCTAATCTATATGCCCTATAGTCCTAGGATGCATGAAAATAGAGGAAATTAAATAGTTTTGTTTTTTGTGAATGATTAAATAGCCTAACTAAATTAACCAGTGCCTTACGGTGTCCAAATATGTATGAATGAAAGTGCACAGGGTGAATGAAAATATTCAAGTACTACAACTTAAATTTTATGAAAAAGTGTCATTAAAAGCAAGAGTCTATGGAAGTATGGAAATTCTTAATTTCTTACACTAAACACATGCAAATATTCTCCAAGAAAATGGTTGAATGTCTTTATTACCAAGGGTTGTAGGACATGTTACCCTTTAAAAATGCACGGTTCATTTTGCATTTTCATGGGTATTTATTATCTCAATATTACAACAAACCCTTGAAGTTCGGTGGTAGTTGCAAGTGTGGGAGACACATGGAGGCCATGCACCTTGTTATAGATTGTGTGAACACTTCTCATCATTTGGGTCAAGGTAAAAGGTGTGAAGGATCACTGTTGGCTTGATGGAGGCTTGTTTGGAACTGCATTGATGAATGATGTGAGCAGCCAGGGAGTCAAAGAAGATGAGTTCCACTCCAAGAGATGTCTAGGGCATGGTTTATGGCAGGATAAGGGTCAAACATCACCTAAGAAGACTCTAGAGCATGACACAAGTTAAGCAAATGCATGAATGAGCATCAAAAAGTTGAACTTAAAGTAGGTGGCTAAAGCATGTTGAGGATGTAATGAACATGGTTAATACGCACACGAATACTCATACTATCTGAAATATGAGAATATCCATCATAGGACAAAGTAATATATTTATATAAGAATTTTTGAATGTACAATTGATATGATATATTGGTTACAAATGAGGGCCTTTGTTTATATACCTAGGTTGGCACCCTTCCTTGAACAACCATTGTTGATTTTTGGTAGCATCGGATGTGCTCTAGCCATGAAATTTGGTGGAGAGGCTAAGGCACATCAAATCTCCAAGACCCAGACATCATTTGGAGAAATTCAATCCGAATGAAGAGATATTAAAATAATTAATATTTTTAATGGGTTCCTATGTCTAAACTTAGGAAAATAAAAATATTATTGTGTATTAATATAAAATGGGTGAGAATGTTCTAAGTGACGAGGATCAAGCTAGTTCTAATCTTAGTCGTTGATTAGGGACTTAATCTCGGCCGTTGATTCGTCAACAGGAAAAGTATAAGAGGAGGCTTGAGGGTCAGTTGGAGACACACCAAGAGAGATAAAAAATTCGATTTTCTGGGGTTGGGTTTGTTGAGGAAACCGAGTTAGAGATCAATTGCAGTGAGGGGCAGTTCAACAAGGGTTTTTGATCCAAGGCCGAAGAATACATAGCAGAGAGGCAGTGAAGTGCCGAAAGAGGCAGCACAGGCCCAAGAAGGGTTGACGCAGAGGCTTGAGGAGCCCATGCAGAGGATGCAAAGGGCTGTAGAGGCTGACGTAGAGGACCTAGAGGGATTCAGAGGCAGGGCTGGGAGACTCTGTGGGGCAGACGGGGAGCTGATCAGCAGATCCTGAGTTGGGAGAGGGTGAAGTAGTTCTAGAGCAGTGCTTGGAGCAACTTTCGCTATCCAACACAAGGAATAGTCAGTCACTGTGGGGTTGATCATCCGGTTGCTAATTTTCCGGAATATCTGTCTCTAGAGAGAGGTACTACTACCAAGGATATTCTTTGAAGGGTGAGCCATTTCTGGCAACCTAGTTGTATTCAGAGATCTGCTTAATAATACAAACCCTCTATATGCTGCACCAGTTTTCCCGCATTGGGTTTTTCCGGGAACGATTGTCCAAAAATAATGGTGTCCCTTGTGTTATTGTCTCAGTTTATTTCAGTGCATGATTTGTATATCTGTGAAGGCTACATTTGTGTTTACTTCGATATTTATGAAATTAAATAGCTTGTTAATGTAAAGAACAAGTAGGAGATAGTAAACCATAAATTGCAGTAGGGGTTTCTGATGTGTTAGATTCAGGGTTTTTCATATGGTATCAGAGCGATTGCAGATCACAGGTGACTGAAGGCATCAACCGAGAAATCTGAGAGTCTGCAGCAGAGAAGCAACTGTCCCGAGAGACAACGTTGTTCTGGAGCCAGAGACGTAGAAGGAGTGATGCAGTGCAAAGAAGGTGACGCAGAGGCTCACGCAGTGCTTGCGTCAACATTCTGAGCCAAGAGAGGGTGACACAGTAGTTGGGAGGAGCCCACGCAATAGCTGCGTCCGCTGTCTAGGTGAGCGCATAGGCAGAGGAAGGGCAGATCAGGCCTATGTAGTGCCAAGTCATCTTTCTCAGCCAGGAAGGATTGACGCTGTGGCCAGGAGGAGCTGATCCAACGATCATTGTGATTGCATGGAGCCAGAAGGGCTCAGATTCTTCAATTGCCGGGGCTAAGGGAGCTGTGCACATTTTGATTTGAGGAGCTGGTGGGACACTGTTTCTGTGAGTGCAGAACAGTGTCTAAGGAGACTGAACCAAGGTAAAGGGAAGCACTACCTCAATAGATTTCTAGCCAAGAAATCTAGATTCTAGTTGTAGCGGAAAAGGAGGATTGGAGAGGAGTGATTCGACAATTGGTGAGAGGATTTCTGAGAGAGAAATCAAGACTCAAAGGGAGCCTAGAGAAGAGGAGCAGAGATGGCAGTGAACGGATTAAGGGATCAGGACAGATTGGACGAGGCTTCCAATTTTGTCATTTGGAAGGCCAGGATCCTGACAATCCTAGATAAACATCGCATTAAGGACTATACCTTGAAAATCGTAGCTGTCCTACTTGACCTGAATGCAAATGAGAAGTATGAGGAGGCCGAGGCAAAAGTGAAATGCATGATTCTAGACGGGGTCAAGGATCATGTCATACCACATATTGCTGAGAAGAACACACCAAGGGAGATGTGGCAGACGTTGACCACCCTATACTAGGGCTCTTTTGTGTAGCGAAAGATATTATTAGAGAATCAGCTGAGGTCATATCAAATGCAGAAAAGAGAGGAGATAGATCTGTTCCTTCTCAGGTTGCAAGGAATTCGTGACCAACTTACTTTCGTGGGGTCTACACTAGATCTAGGGTTTATGGTCAGGATTGCTCTGAATGCAATCTCCGAGGACTGGGAGACGTTTGTCCAAAACATTTTGGGCAAAGCGACTCTCCCCAGTTGGGAGGAGATGTGGGCAGCTCTTCGACAGGAAGAGATCAGGAGGTTGACTAAGGCGGGGAGTAGCGGTAAGGGAGTTCGAATCAAGAAAGAGGAGGAGGAGGATGCAGCTCTAGCATCTGCGAGACAACAGGGGGTTCAGAAGAGGAAGAATAAAGATATCTACAAGGTCAAGTGATTCAACTGTGGGGAGCTGGGACATTATGCATCTCAGTTCACTAGGAAAAAATGCAAGGGAGAAGCTTCCAACTCAAAGGCAACTCCAACAAAGGCAAAGAAGGATGTCGGGACTGATGACGATTGTGCCATGAGTGCTCATGCGCCTCTAGAGAAGAGGTGGGGAGACATAAAGCTGTAGTGGAGAGGACTACAAAAGTAAAGGGGCAGGATCCTTGAGTGTTGATTTGGGTTAGCATCGGATGTGCTCTAGCCACGAAATTTGGTGGAGAGGTTGAGGCACATGAGATCTCCAATACCCAGAAAGGGTTTGGTCAGATTCTAAACAAATCAGGAGATATTAAAATAATTAATATTTTTAATGGAGTCCCTAAGTCTAAACTTGGGAAAATAAAATATTAATGTGTATTAATATGAAACTGTGTTAGAATGGTCCAAAAGACATTGATCAAGCTAGATCTAATCTTAGCTGTTGATTAGGGACTTAAACTCGGCCGTTGATATGTCAACAGGAAAAGTATAAGAGGAGGCTTGAGGGTCACTTGGAGAACACACCAGATGATCAGTCATTTTATTCTCTAGAGCGGGGTTTGCTAAGAGAGATAGAATCAGTGATCGGGAGAGCAGCTGAGGGGCATTAAGTACAGAGAAATAGAGAAGCAGAGATTGTGTCAAGAGAGCAGCGCAGCAGCCAAGGAGAGAGACGCAGAGCCAGCAAGGGCTCACGCAGGGCCATGCAGAGGCAGCCAAGTGCCGTGCAGAGCACCAGAGAGGCCAGCGTGTCTATGTAGAGTCCCAAAACGCTGACGCAGGGCCTCTTGGGGCTGACGCAGGCCAAGAAAGGTTGACGCAGGGCCAACGTGAGATAGAGAGGGGCTAACGTAGTCCAGATTGGGCAAACACTGGGGTTGCAGGAGCAGTTTTGTGCTGAAGAGCTGTCGGAAGGGTTTTCTGGGGTTTCAGCCAGGAGATTTATCTCAAACTGTGAGGTATAGTTGCTAAGGAAATTCTCTGTTGGGTAGGCCAGTTTCGGCACCCAGATTGTACTCTGATATTGCTTAATAAGAAAACCCTCAGATAGCTGCACCGGTTTTCCTGCATTGGGTTTTTCCGGGGACATTGGTCCAAAAATAATGGTGTCATATGGTTTGTTTGTTCTTGTTTCTTTTAGTTGTTGATCTGTAATATGTTGAGCATGCACTGGTGTTTATTTTCAGTATTTACTTTGTAAATAACTTGTTAAAGAAAAATAACAAGTAGGTAGGAATAAATCAGAAAAAGTGCATGAAGGGTTTCTAAACTAAGTAAAGTTAGAAACTTCAACATTGAGGTGCCCAAACTCTTGGATCACAATCGGCTACGGGAGCCTTTAACGACAGTAGCATGATGACAGGGGTCGGGTGGAGCAAGGTGTGATGGAGCGGCAAGGCAGTGCTAGAGTGCAGAAGTTTGTAGCAGCACAGTGGAGGTTGCAACAGTGTGAGAGGCATATAGGAGGTTGCAGCAGAGCAATGGCAGCAGAGGGAGCACAAGATAGCAGTAGAGGTAGCTTTAGCATCACGAGGCTTCCAGACAGACTAGGATGTCAGCGTTTGGGTGAAGTCAATTACTTACTTCTCGGTAACTGAGTTGCAATGCAACAGTTAGCAGTGGTAGTGCTATGGGCAGCATGATGCAGCATGTTGAGAGGGCGCTACAATACAGATTTAGCAGTGGCAGTGGCAGTGTCATGGGCAACAGTACAGGAAGCAACCGTGCAGTGGATGTGAGGCAGCAGGCCAAGCATCAACACAGAGGACTGATGCGCAGGATCAGTGTGATGCTTCTATGGTGAAGCATTGCTAGAGCACATTCCTCGCTAGGAGGGAGTGTTGATTTTTGGTAGCATAAGATGTGCTCTAGCCATGAAATTTGGTGGAGAGGCTAAGGCACATGAAATCTCCAAGTCCCAGAAATCGTTTGGAGAAATTCCACCCGGATGAAGAGATATTAAAATAATAAATATTTTTAATGGGTTCCTAAGTCTAAACTTAGGAAAATAAAAATACTAACGTGTATTAATATAAAATGGGTGAGAAAGTTCTTAGTGACAAGGATCAAGCCAGTTCCAATCTTAGCCGTTGATTAGGGACTTAATCTCGACCGTTGATTCGTTAACAAGAAAAGTATAAGAGGAGGCTTGAGGGTTAGTTGGAGACACACCAAGAGAGATCAAGAATTCGATTTTCTGGGGTTGGGTTTGCTGAGGAAATTGAGTTAGAGATCAGTTGCAGTGAGGGGCAGTTCAACAAGGGATTTCGATCCAAGGTTGAAGAATACATAGCAGAGAGGCAGTGAAGTGCGAGACGAGGCAGCGCAGGCCCAAGAAGCGCTGACGCAGAGGCTTGAGGAGCCAGCGCAGAGGATGCAGAGGGCCATAGAGGCTGACGCAAATGTCGTAGAAGCTGACGCAGAGGACGCAAAGGCAACGTTGGGAGACTCTTTGGGGCAGAGTAGGAGCTGATTAGCAGATCTTGAGCTGGGAGAGGGTGACGCAGTTCCAAAGATGGTGATGCAGTTCTAGAGCAGTTCTTGGAGCAACTTTCGTTGTCCAGCACAAGGAACAGTCAAAGTCACTGTGGGGTTGATCATCCGGTCGTTGATTTGTTGGAATATCTGTCTCCGGAGAGAGGTACTACTACCAAGGATATTCTTTGAAGGATGAGCCATTTCTGACACCCTAGTTGTATTAAGAAATCTGCTTAATAATACAAATCCTCTATATGCTGCACCGGTTTTCCTACATCGGGGTTTTCCAGGGGCAATTGTCCAAAAATAACGGTGTCCCTTGTGTTATTGTCTCAGTTTATTTCAGTGCATGATCTTTATATCTGTGAAGGCTGCATTTGTGTTTACTTCGATATTTATGAAATTAAATAACTTGTTAATGTAAAGAACACGTAGGGGATAATAAACCAGAAATTGCAGTAGGGGTTTCTGATGTGTTAGATTCAGGAATTTTCATAGTCATATGCTTTGAAACATGCGTTTTCATAATTATTAATTATTATTATTAACTATTATTCATTATTATTTCCAAATAATAATGAATAATAGTTAATAATAATAATTAATAGTTATGAAAAGGCGGACATGACTGTTCATGGAAGGACATGGCTTTCTTTGAATAACTATTATTCATTATTATTTATACATATTTATGTTCATAATATTACATTCCCCTTTAGAAAAGCTTTGTCCTCAAATCTTATTGATGACAAAGGCTTTGTTTCTTTTTTTGTTTCATAATGCCTTCTTATCTTCTCAATTCTTAGAATTGTCATCTTGGATAATACAAGATGATATGAACTTTTGAGTATGGTACAAAATTGTCGTACTGTGAAATGATCTCGCCATCCCAAATCAATCTTCTCTAGAATTTTGCGTGTATAGGCCTTCCAAGATGAAGTATTATCATGAGACTTGATGGTACTGATATTAATATTTTTCAGAAGATATGTTGATTGTTCTCCTTCTGATTGAAGTTGATGCACTCGTTGATTAATGTACGTACTCTTATGATTAGGATGTCATATGTAGTTCTTTGTTAGTTTTTGTAGTATCGGATGTGTTCTAGTCTTGAAATCTTGTGGAGAGGCTAGAATACATGAGATCTCCAAAACCCAAAAAACGTTTCATGAAATTTCGCAAAGTGGTTTTCTCGATCCCGCCATTGGATACATGGAAAGTCCGTGTTGATTGCGGTAACCCCCCTCAACAATACCACTTACCGCACTCACCCCCCCGCAAACCACTCTTTCGGTATTACTGTCTCACCATTCCTTCTCCCTCTTTTATCCACCCGCTAGTCTTCTGCCAAGTATAACCACCACTACCCCTCCCGCTAAAACTGGTTGATGACCGTTATCATTCATTTATTCCCGCCAACTTCTCATTGCATTAAATCCTATGCACCAATAACAGTTAATCAATTCAAACCATTATTCATTCCCTAATAAAACTTTGCCACCTATTCAAATTAACCTTTTGCATTCTATTTGTTGCTACAATTAGAAGAACATCTCTAAGAGAAATTCCAACAAACAACAACCTTCAACCATTGTTTCCGGCCTATAATAGTCCTATATCCGAGTAAATCCTTATCAATTGTCTCAAAAATTTGTTTTTTTTCCCAATGGCTTCACATAAAGGAAAGTAAAAAATTGTTACAGATAATCCCCTCTTACCCCTTGTGATTAACTTGGATGAACTCCCATTAGTAGATACTCATTTCAAAGTTGCAGAGACTAATTGTGAATTCGATCTATATGAACTTCACAATTGGGATTTTCAAAAGTACCAAGATACCAGTGATGAATTTTATTTTTGGGAGTCCCTATTGCCTCAATTTTGTTTCCCACAAATCTATCATTTCCCAGAATTCATTGCTTGGTGTGGAGCTTGATATCTACCTAGCCAAAGAGCTGTAATAGCTCAGAACAATGAAACCCTTTTCTATGTGACTTCTGAATCAATTTGCCAAGCCCTCCAACTGAATCTTCAAGAACCTTTGCATCCATTTTCTACTGATGCATTAATGGAAGTTTACCAAAAGCTGTCATTTTCAGACATAGCTCATATATTTGAATCTTTCTTGCCTAAGAATTCTGAATTACCCAGGACCAATCCTCCCTATTCTGCTACTATGTTCCCTGAATTGTCTAGGCAGGTCATTTCCTTAGTGTCATGTCTATTAGGATACCCCAACGACCAATGGGTTGATGAAGTCATCATGGGCTTTCTGTCAGTTTTCTCTTATGGTAAAAAAACCCTCAATAATATTCAACTATAGTCAATTTTTGTCTGATGCAATTCATGATCAATTATTGAAATTTAGTGCAGAAGGTTCCTTCAAATATCAATCAGTTCTAGTTTACTTGTTTCTATATCATCAATCTGAAAGGTTTAAGTTCCATTTGCAAAAGTTGGATGCTGCAGGTGCCCCACAGTTAATCATTCACTGGACATCATTAGTGAGAAAGACCTCTCAAGGATTCTCATTTAGTGATTTTGTTAATCAATTCATGTATATGGCCAACTGTTTATTAAATAGTGATGTAGTTCCTAGAATTTCAACTGAAATTAAGAGAATTTTACACCTAAATGAGAAAACTAAAGTTGGACACTGATATTTATACCAGAATTTCACTAAAATTAGGATTTATGGATGTGAACTACAACCATACACGTTTCTTGCATTTCATGGATATTCTAGTTGTTGTAAAGATATGGATCATTGTACTCTCTTTTGCTGGATTATTTGATGACAGTCTATTAAAAGAAGATTTGCAAGGGTTTTTCCCATAGTGGGTTTTTCCCTGGTCTCTGACCAATCCCGATGTCTTTATGTGTACATGCTTTTCTTCTCTTGTTCCTTTATGTTCCAATGCATTGACGATGATGTATTTGTTCTTTTTACATAGTTGCATATGCTAATGAATAATGATGTAAATATGTATAATGTTATGATGCTATGGGGTAAACTTAATGTATTGATGAAGAAATGCAATTATCAAAGCAAAGAACAATACAACCCTATGAAAATTGACATGGATAGTAAGGGAAAGATGGAAAGATGGAAAGTGTAAAGTATGGATGATCTTTCTTGCACTAACTCAGTTAGTGCCTCTGATTAGTGCCCCTACTGAAGGAAGGACCTTATGGGAGGTTAGTATGGACTAGGGGCAAAGGATAACCTCCCTAGTGAAGCATGAGAACAAGGATACAATCAAGAGTGGTCAATCATCCATCTTGGCCTGTGATCCATATTAATATGTCCCGTAACATTAAATGAAAGAACATGATTACAAGAATGGTTAATCTGCCTTCTAATAGATGACCCGCATTCCTTCAAGAAGGATGCCAGATGGGAGAGAGCATTGACCAAAGGATGAGTGGAGAGCTTTGTTGTAAAGCTATCTGTGGGCCATCATGGGGTTGCTGGCTCAAAAATGGCAGAAATTTTTTCTCTTGTGGATTACCCACTTTTGGTGGGTAACAATTTCCATCAAGGATTTTTAGTCTAACTTTTTTGACTTTTTTTTTATCTCCAATTGATTGAAAGTTTCAAGGGTTTGATGAAGAGAAGCCTTTTTGTAGCATTTTCTCTCTCATAACTCATTCCAAACAGTTTGCTTCCATAGGCGTCACCCTTTGACTCCATTAGCCCGGGATTGAGGAAAGGCACTAGTCTATTATTGTGTCAATCCTAATAAATTTAAAACCCTAAATTATATATTTTTTAATGTTATCTATGGTAAATTAGGGTTAGGTTACAAAAAATCTACATTTAATAGCATAAAATACCTTGGACCTCATAGTCCTAGTGTTAGGTTCTACATCTACTATTTCGAAAAAGAAAAATATCTAATTTTTTATGCATTTTTAGGCACCTTTTTAGGGTTGACGTCTCGGATTTCATAGCTATTTTATGTGTTTTCATCCATTGAAAAACTGCTGCAAATTTTTTCTTAGTTTACTCATTAACAACCTTTGCTTATTTCTCACTTATCATCAAATTTTAGGCTATTTTGTTATTGTTGTAATAAATTGTATTGATTAAAAACCCTAAATTTATAACAACAATTTATAATTTAATGATACCTTGTGTTTGGGATCTAGTTGATTCTCTTTTAGGACTCTTCAAGCCCTCTAAATTTAGCAATAGCTCTTTTGAACTAGTTATCTTTAATTATCTGTCACCTCACCCTGACCCTACTTTATTGAATATCATCTTTGGGTGTTTATTTAGCAGAACTCTTGGAGGGAGTTTAGCCTGTGAATTATTTTGTTATCTAATCTTTGAGATCTGCTGGGGAAGCCTCTCTTGTGGGAATAATATCCATCCACATAATAGTAGGGGACCAACTACTAAGGTGGTAGTGGTGGTTGATCCCATTGTTGTCCTTAATCTAGAATGTTGAGTGAGGCACTACATTAGGGTGGTATATTTTGTGGGAACAAGTACAACAAGTGATCATTTGTTGTAAAAATGATTTTTGTAAAGATTATTTATTGTAAGTAATCAGACGAAAGGGAACGATCATAAGATCATGCCCTTTCCCGAAAAGGTACCCATGGCAGTATCTAAGCTAGGGAGCCTGATTGTAAAAAACCATCATTCAGTTCATTAATAATATATATACATTTATTCAGTAAAAATCAGAGTTATTCTCTCCATTTGGTATCAGAGAAGTTCAATCTTCTGGCTTGTTCGTTGCATCATTCGATTGATGTAATCACTGGTTTAGCGTCCGTTATTTTTCTCTCATCTGTCATACTGTAAATGCTACCATAATTCTCCCACCTTTCCGCTGTGCTCATTGTTCTGCGTAGTCCCCTGTTTGTTTTTCTCCCCGCCATCAACGATTTTCTTCCTCCACGGTGTTGTGCTCCTCGTCGCTGTCCACCATCTGCAACTGCTCCCATGCTCCGTTTGTCGCACCTTCCAGCGTCAATACCCTATTCCTTGGCTCTACCATTTCCCGCTGATCAAACCTGTCGCATCACGTCCACCGTCACTGCTTCCGACAGCGCCAAACCGCCCATCCATTCACCCTCACCATGCCACCATCTCTAGCTCCTATCGCATGCCCTCTATTTCTTCTCGAGCCACCGACCCCGATGACCATGGTGTTCCAATCCGTCAACAGTCACGTAGTTTTTTAAATTTACTTAGGTTAAAGTTATTGTTATATAAAGTTATAACTATATAGTTATCTTATATTTATATAAACTTTATAATTATTAAATTATATTGTCTATAATTATCTAGTTTAAAAAAAATAGTTTATAAAAAAACTATGTATATATATATTATATATATTATTAGTTAAAAAAGAAATTGAAAAAAAATTAGGGTTAAGGAAGAAGGTTAAGATGGATAAGTATACTCCACCGCATACCCAATCAATGTCTTCATCAATGTTGATGGCTGATTTTAACAAAAAATTGATAGATCTTGAGACTAAGGTCAATAGACATGCTGAAAAAATCGAGGAACTCCAGAATTCAACGAAGAGAATAGAGAATCAACTCGAGCAGAATCATAATGAATTTAAAAAGGATCATGCAATCCTTTCAAATAAGGTGGATTGAAATCATAATGCAACATCAATAGCTCATGATCGAGCAATGGCGATGTTGACTTGTATTTGTGACAAGTTGAAGATTACACCTGATCAAATACCTCAGAATAATGAAGCTACTCAACATCCAAATTCTTCGGATACATCAAACTCATTAGACTCACATGAGATCCCCGAGTCTCCAAAAGCATCGTCCATGCCCAATCAACAAAATAGTAACACGAATTTTCAAAATATGCAGCTCTGTTATCAATACTCAAATATGCAGTTCTCGAATCAATACCCTTTCTTCACTCCACCAACGGCTACATATCAATGAAGAGCAAAACTAGAGCTCTCTAAATTTGATGGTAACAAGAAATGCAATGTCGCATGGTTCAATAAAGCCGAAGAATATTTCAAGATTTACGGTATTGACAATGATGATGAAAATATTAGGCACACATCCAAGAAAATGGAAGGCGAACCATATACTTGGTATATGCGGTGGAAGAAGACGACAATTGCTATCAGTTGGAAGAAATTCCAAAAATGCATTCTTTAAGAGGTTCCAACGTGTCAAGGAAGAAGAATTTTTCTCAGCACTCACCAGACTGCAACAAAAAGGAGATGTGGATGAATACACTCGAGAATGGGATACTTTAGCTACACGAGTACCTTGATTATCATAAACTCGAATCATTCAATCATAGATCATGAGACTTAAACCCCATCTCTAGGCTGAGCGTGAACTTCATGACATCACTTCTATAGAAGAAGCAAGACAGAAAGCAAAAGTCACTGAAAAGAATCACGAAAAGATGTAGTGGCCAAAAGTAGAAAGAGTATATTCGAGATGAAGATTTCTCCAGACTGCGAACACGAATAATACAAAATATGTTCCACCACATCTTCGTGAAGGAGACAAAATTAATTTGGAAATGCAAAGAATGAAACAAGGTAAGTGCAAATGTTGTGGTGAAAAATGGGACCCTAAACATAGATGTGCTAAGGGAAAAGAAACTAAGAACTTGTATACATGTGAAGCAACCAATGATTCAGACAATGAAGAATCAGACGTAGAAGAAATTGAAGATTCTCCATAATTTTCTCCAGAACTAGATAATGAGAATATTCTACAAGTGTCATTATTGGCCATGACAGGTATATCGCAGCCCCATACATTAAAGTTAAAAGGACATATCAAAAAGAGCAACGTAATGGTTCCAATCGATATCGGTAGCATCCACAACCTTTTGGACTCAATTATGGCGAAAAGGCTCAACATTTTTGCATTTTCCATGCCCAACATGAAAGATATGGTAGCTGATGGTAAGAAAGTTGAAAAAGTAGGGAAATGCCATAAAGTCAAATTACAGATTCAAGACTATAATCTAGAATCTCTGTTCTACACTGTACCATTAGGAGGAGTGGATGTGGTTTTAGGTATCCAATGGCTACAAACCCTAGGCACTTATTTTGCCAACCATCAAAAGCAATTTATAAAATTTAAATGGGAAGGGCAGAAATACAAGTTATATGGGTTCCAACCCCCTGAGAATCAAATTGTATCATCATCCCAGATGATGAAAATGATTCAGAAGGGAGCACCAACATATGTAGTACAGTGTCATCAAATGTAGATGTTGGTTTCAAGATTGGCTAGCGAAGAAGCACCTGCAGTTCAAGAATGACCACCTGAAGTTCAAAAACTGATCCAAAAACACAAGGTGTTCCAAGATCTTCCTATGAAGATCCTGCCTGAAAGAGAAATCGAGCACATAATCAAAGTCAAATCAGGATCAAACCCTATCAACATCAAGCCATATAGGTATCCACACCACCAAAAACAATGAAATTGAAAGATTAGTCCAAGACCTTTTAAAGTATGGAATCATTACACAAAGTAGAGGCCCATACGCTGCTCCAGTGGTTTTAGTCTGAAAGAAGGATGGGTCCTTTAGACTGTGTGTAGATTATCGAGGACTGAACAAGGTAAAGATTAAGAATAAGCCTCCAATCCTGTTTATAGATGAAATGCTAATTGAACTTCATGGAGTCCAATACTTTTCAAAATTGGACTTGAGATCAGGATATTACCAGATCAGAATAAGGCTAGAGGACATAGCGAAGACTGTTTTTCAAACACATGAAGGTCATGAATTTAAGGTAATGCCCTTTGGATTACCTAATTCCCCGACAACCTTCCAAGCCAACATGAATGAGGTATTTCGTACATATCTAAGGAAGTGTGTGTTAGTGTTCTTTGACGATATTCTAATCTATAGCAAAACATGGAAGGAGCATCTACAACATCTGGAGCAAGTTCTCTCTATATTAGAAGAACATCAGTTCTATGCAAAGATGTCCAAGTGCACCTTTGGAAAAGGAGAAGTAGAGTACCTTAGACACATAATATCCAAGGAGGGAGTAAAAGTAGATCCCAATAAGATCAAGGCTATTAAATAATGGCCCAAACCAATTAACATCTCCAAGTTAAGAGGATTCCTAGGGTTGACTGGGTACTATCGAAGGTTTATGAAAACTACGCCCATTTTACCGCACCTCTAACAAACCTTCTAAAGAAGAATTCATTTCGATGGGATGAGGAAGCAAAAAGGTGTTTTGAAGATTTGAAGGAAATTATGTCTAATGCACTTGTATTGGCAACTGTGGATTTTTCAAAGCTGTTTGTAATTGAGTGTGACACTTCAGGTTTTTTCATACAAGCATTTCAGATGTAGGATGGTCACCCAATTGTGTTTGAAAGCAGGAAGTTCATCAAGAAAGAATGTCTCAAGTCTACATATAACAAGGAGATGCTTTCCATTATGCATGTTAGTGTCGCTCAGATTGTACAGGCACCACGACAACTGCTCAGGGCGGGGGTTGTCACTTTGATCCCCACCCACTTCGTTCTAGCTGTCTCCCAACCACAGGCTACGGGGGTAGTCCCTATGGAAATGAGGTGGAGGAAAACAAGTTGGGAACCTATTTGTTCAGGAGACATAGTTGAGTGGCCTAGCTACTTGGTAGAATTTAACAAGATTAAGGATTTGATTGGATTTAATATTGAGACCAGTGCTTGATGGAGTAAAAACTTCTTTCTTGTTACAAATTATAGCCAAGTAACCAGATGGACAACTGCTGCTTATATGATGAACTAACCTATATGAAAATGCAACTCCTAAGAACTAGGTGTGATGCAAGGATCTTGGTTAATTTTAGATTAAATGCCTAATCTAAGTTGAACCTTTCCCTTAATTGTTTTGAGAAACAGTCTTCAGAGTAGGTTGTGAGATGGAAGCCAACGGGAAGCAGGCAGTGGCCTGATTAACGATACCTCCCCCTGTGTTCCAACCACCTAGTGCCTCCGGCGCTGTAGAGACTATGGCTTTGACGACTGCAAGGTCACTATGTTAACCACTAAGAAGGGTTGAATCCCTCAAGCTAGATGAGAGAGGGTTGTCCTAGGAGTCTATCAACCAAGCTTATGCTTCGAGATAAGTTATTAAATGCAAAGCCAAGACTTGAATGCTTATGCAATGATTATGAGTGAAGTCACTTGAGTTAAGATTGTTTAAGTGTTTAAGTACTTAAGTTATGATTACTCTTTATGACAACAACACTTAATAACAATTAGAAGACAATCTTAAAACAAGACAAGTGCTTAAGGATACAAGTGCTAATAAGAAATGAATCCACAAGATACTTCAACCAACGATATAAGTAAAAGAACTTAGAGCACTTATCCACAAGATGCCAATAACAATTATTCAAGATGTTCTTATGCCAATATCACAATGCCAATTAGATGTTAAGTGCTCAAAATTAATATTTAGGAAAGATAAGATTAAAGTTCTTTTAGTGAGTGAGCTTATTAGATGTGAACATTGAACTTTATAACATATAAACTCACAAGGATAACACAATGTTAGCCACCTCCACAATATCAATGCTAGGAACAAGAAATAATAGAATGTACCAATATGAAAGCACTTATGCAATTTATGTTCCAATGACCTCTTAATAAGCAACAAGTGAATGATATGGCAACGCTAAGAGACTTATAACAACATTGAGAAATTTATGACAATAGTAAAGAAATCACTTTAAACCCAAGAGATGACAAGCCTATAGCAACTAGATTTGATCACTAGAGTGCCCAACAACTTGCCAAGGTGAAATAGTGAATTTTAGCTTACTTGAAATGCAATTTTCAGAATTAGATTAGATATGATATATCTTGTTACAAGTGCCACTTCAAGCTCAAAACTAGGAAAAAATTAGTTTTTGAGCCATTTAGGTGAATTATTCAGGAAATTACAGATTTGATTCAATGATTTACTGAGAAAATTCCAGCAAGCAAAATTTTAGATCTAGGCTAGATTCTTGATGCCCAAGTCGTAAAATTTTGAGAAAATTAAATTTTGAGAAAATTAAATTTTGAGATTTTTGAGTTATTTTGACCAACTTAGGATGATTTTAGGGCACTTATATCACTGTTATAAAATAAAATTTACAACAGTAGCAAAACAGTGAAAAAATTAAGGTTTAGAGAACAAACCCTAGACCCAAGGCCTTGAAGATCCCTTGGTCCAAATTTGCTGAAACTTTAGGATGTGCTTGCCACCTGAAAATCAATTTTTTTGAGGCCAAAAACTTGCAAAGTCCCACCAAGTATTCAGTTTAGAATATTCAAAGATGGACTTAGGGCAAACTAGGGCTAACACTAGGCCCAGTAGGACTAGCGTTGAGGGAAAAGAGGGCAAGGAGGCCAAGGAAAGGACAGAGGAAGAAGGAGAAGGCCGAGAAAGGCTAATGATAGAGGGAGAAAGTCCTAGAGGGCTTGACAACTAGGGTTTGAGGGCAATTTAAGGCCCTAAAGGGCCACGTCTAGCCCAGAGGGTAGCCATTGGGGGAAAAGGAGGGAAGACGAGGCCTGTTAGGCCTATGACTAGGCCTTTGAAGGCCTAAAGACCCCAACACAAGGCCTAGAAAGGGAGGTTGAGGCCCCTAGAAGGTATGACCTACCCTAAAAAGGGTTGAAATGAAGACGTAGAGGAATAGATAGCTGACACAGGCCAAGAGGAAGAGGATGCTAGCCCTAGGAGGGCTTGATCTGGGCCCGAGAGGCCTAAAGCTTGAAACCCCAGCGCTTGAAAATTTTATTTTCTCCAAATCTGAATTTTGTTGTAAATTTTCCAACGGCTAGCGCTACAAAAAATTCTAGAGACTAGTTCCTACCCTCAAGGGCCTAGATCTAGCTCTATTCCAACTTATTTTCTTCATTTCACTTGCACAAATAGATTCACAAACACCCAAAACCCCAAATATATACAAAATCTCAAAACCCCAATTAGTAAAAATAATTTGCAAAATAATTTACAAAATAATTTTACAAATATACAAGGGTTTTAAAATAAATTTTGAGAATTTTTTTTATGGAGCTTTTTTCTTTGATAAATGGCTAAAATTACTTTAGAAACTCAATGCACACTGTAGCTTTAGCGAAGTTTAAATCAACCACATAAATATTTGGGATACAAACAAAGTCGATTCATGCCCACAATTTGTGAACTTGGAGACCAAGGACTGGGGTACCTACAAACACTATGTATATATCTCAAGAAAATATGTTAATCATATGGTGAATCAAATCATCTAAGATTAGCCCAAAACTATCAATAGAATGACTTTATCCCCATCTAATGAAAAAACAAATTTTATCATTTACCAACACAACATAGGAAAGCTCGTAGCCAACACATACCACAAATCAATGAACATTGAACACCTTGAACTGCACCCCAAAGTCTTTATTATGATAAAAATAAAAGTTCCCAGTGGGACAATAGTATTACATCAATTGATCAACAACAATTTCTTAGCTAGAAATCAAATGGCTAGAGACTCAAATGATTCTCTAATTTATAGATAAATCCTCCAAGTGGAAAAATAATGGCTAGTTTGCGTGATCCTTGTCAAAATAATCTCGACCGTCGAAAAATACTTGATCATTTTTTAATCTTAGTCGTTGAATTTTTGTTTTTGAAGAATTTTCGAATTTATTATTTAATTCCATTTTTATTAGCTCAAAATTAATTATTTTGAGTTAATTTCCTTAAAAAATTGACTTTGAGTTAACCACCACGGTCCAAGGGTCCAGTTTTTCTTAAAATATTTAGTATTTCCTTGGTGAAATACCTCCAAAAAGTAATTCTTTTAAGACCCATGAATTTTTCCACTTGGACAATTTAATTTCTCTAGACTTCTAATTTTGACTCTAATTAATTAAATTTCTGGCTTAGGATTTTAATTTAATTTTGTCAAAAATTTTAATTAGTTGACACTTGAGGGGATTTATTGTTTTTTCCACCCTCTAATATTTTAACCATGGTGTCTAAGTATGAGGGACCATGCATTAAAATATTTTTTACATAAATTTTTTTACAATTCAACCCTCAAAGGGGGAATATCTGTTCGACTTAGACCCTCAAATTACATAGCCAATTTGCGACACAATATGATCTAGTAGACCAAGTGATTTGTAATAAAATAATTTAGTCTACTAGCTTAAATTATTCCGAAATACTTTTACATAAGACTCGACTAAAATGCGAGGACTCACCTAAGACTTTGACAAAGAATTCCACCCTAGCTTTGGGGAAAGATGTTGGAAGGAAAAACTCTGTCAACCATCCGTGTTTAGAAACACAAATGAATCAATGAGAAGAAAAACCTCCTAGGATGAAACTCTCGCCAAACTAATAGGCTTACCTAGGTTGTTACATACATTCACGGTCTTACTAGCATCATTTACATTACATAACTTGCAAAATGGGCTTATAATGACACATAAACTGCTCATAGATGATCTGATCCTGTTGAAAAAATTGGTACTTCCGCTTCCTTGGATCTTTGACAAAAATTGTTCAACACACACATTAGCCAAGTGGAGACAATATCTTTTGGGAAGTAAATTCTTAATACAAACAAACCATAATGGTCTTCAACACCTCGTCCACTAGAAAACACTATCTACAGAACGACAAAAATGGATCGAAAAAATTGCTGCATTCGACATGGATATATTACATAAGAAAGGGAAAGACAATGTAGTAGCAAATGCTCTGTCCAAGAAAGATGAAGAATCATCATTACTTGCAATTTCGGTCGTTGTCCTAGAATGGCTTAATGAAATTCGAACTGAATATGCAAAGGATTTTGAAACAAGTGCTATAATCCGAAGAAGTATCAATGGATTTTATTGAGGGATTACCTGTGTCAGACGAAAAGAACAAAATTCTCATAGTAGTCGATAGACTCACAAAATATGCACACTTTATAGGGATGAAGAAATCAGATTCAGCCAAAGAGATTGCTGAGATGTTTTGTAAAAATGTCTACAAATTACATGGTTTTCCCAAAGTCATTGTTAGTGATAGAGATGCCAAATTTAAAGGGAATTTCTGGAAGGAACTCTTCAAACATGTTGGGACATACCTCAACATGAGTTCAACATATCATCTTCAAATAGACGGAAAAACCGAGTCTGTCAATAAATGCTTAGAAGCTTACCTTCGTTGTTATGCAACAGTTAAGCAAAATAAGTGGGCTCAGTGGTTACACCTTGCTAAGTGGTGGTACAATTCAACGTATCACACCTCCACAAAGATGATTCCATTTCAAGCTTTGTACGACTATGAACCTCCTAAATGGAAGGACTTGGCCTTCATCGAAATTAGAGTTCTGGTAGTTAAAGACTAGTTGGAAGTGACCTAGAAAATCCTTCAAGCAAATCTAAGTATTGCAAGGAATCACATGAAACGACAAGCCGACCAGCATAGATTGGAAAGAGAATTCGAAGTTGGAGAGTGGGTATTTGTTAAGATTTAACTTTACAAACAAGCATCCCTAAAGCAAAAGGGTAAAAACAAGCTAGCACCAAAATTCTATGGACCGTACTAGATCAACAAAAAGATCAGCCAAGTGGCATATAGCTTAAGCCTTCTTGATAATAGTAGAGTTCACAACGTTTTTCATCTATCTTGTTTTAAAAAGGCATTGGGCAAACACCAATCAACACAGACCACCCTGCCAATGTTAGATGATGAAGGCAAGCTCATTCTAGAACTAGAGGGGATCATCACTACCAGGGAGAAGAAGTTACATTCATGAGTAATTAAAGAATACCTTATCAAGTGGAAGAATCTACCAGAAGAAGAAGCCTCTTGGGAGATAGAAGCATTTTGCCAAAAACACCCATCGTTACGTATGCTTTGAGGACAAAGCATCTTTTCAAGAGGGAGGCAATGTTATGTAAAAATTATTTTGTAAAGATTATTTAGTGTAATTATATGAAAGGGCACGATAATAAGATCATGCCTTTTCTTGAAAAGGTACCCATGGCAATATATAAGCCAGGGACCATCATTGTAAAAAACCATCATTCAGTTCATTAATAATATATATACATTTATTCAGTAAAAATCAGAGTTATCCTCTCTCATGGGAATAATATCCATCCACAATATAGTAGGGGAACAACTACTAAGGTGGTAGTGGTGGCTGATCCCATTGTTGTCCTTAATCTCGAAATGTTGAGTGAGGCATTGCATTAGGGTACTATATTTTGTGGGAACAAGTACAACAAGTGATCATTGCTCCTTGTTAGGGTGCAAGAAGTGATGAGTTGCTCCTTGTCAATGGACAAGGGCTGATGAGCTACTCAATTTCAATTTCTTAGAGACACACAATAATGTTTCAGCATAGTATATCAATAGGTCCCTCAAGCAGACTCTAGGGTGACAAATAAGCGAACCCTAGGGGATATGAGTTTAATGAATGTCTGTTAACAGGTATAATATGTTTACTTTTCTTCTTTGTACTTTATCCTTATCTATTTTGGGTGAGATAATCTAAATTGATCACTCACCCAACTTATTGTATTTTATTGGAAACATGGTCAACTTTGATTACTCTCCCCATAATTTTGTATGGCATATAGAATAATAGAAATGAGTGTATAACATATGTACAGTTCCAACAATTCCTCTCTAATACCTTTTTGTGTGCAAGTATTGGCAGCTTTGTTACTGTGCTCATATCATCAGCACTGCCTCTTCTTTTTTTTGGTTTTTTCCCTTTGGCTGTTTTTACTTATTGATATAAATAACAACTGAGATGGTTTTATAGATTGATATGATTAGGATTTGATTCAAGAAAATAGATTGAATTTGCTAAAATACACTAGAACATAGATTTTTATTTTACAACAACACTTCATTCTAGGTGCTACCAAAGAAATCTTTACATTTAAGAAGATCTCGGTACAGTTTTGTATTGATTTTTTTACAGCAAAATATTTTAACTGATACTGAATTTCATTCTATGTTTGTGCAGGCTCTGCTTGCTTTCTACCTTATAGATGATCTACATATGCATGAGTCCTCTAAGGCTGTGGTAATGCAATGAAATTACAAAGAGCCTAATTTTTTTAATTTATAGTATTATGCAAATTTGGTAGATTATGATACCTGATATGAATTCAATCTAGTACTAGTGTTAACTTTGCTGACTGTTTTCCTGGCAAATCATTGGTTGTAGGTGCCTGCTATTATCTACATTTGCAGCTTTATGGCCTCCATATTTTTGCAGGTCTTAAAATTTTTGTTTTCTGTATGCATGCAAACTTCATCACATTATATATTTGAAGATACAACCTATTATTTGTATCTGTTTTTTCAAAGTCTTATTTGCACTGCATTTTTATCTGCCTCAGGAGTTAAAATGGACTGGATATCGACTTAAAGTCTTTTTCACAGTGGGTGCAATTCTATGGATGTTTTCTGGGGCTACAATCTATCTTCTGCCAAGTAGTATGTGGAGCTACATATATTTGATATCAGTAGTTATTGGTGTGGGCAACGCATTAATCATGGTATGGCCATGAAATTTGCTAGTTGAACTCTCTCCTAATTCAAGTTGCATTATGATTAACATCTCTAGATATACTTTGTCATAGTTTTCAGATGCTGCCTTCACTGGGGGCTAATTACAATATAAAGATAGATTCTTGTGGATAAGAGTTTGAAACCTGTTTTCAGTATCATAGAGAATAACTGGAAGCTATTCCATGTGAAGCTGAACAAACTGGCATCAAATTCAATTAATTAGGAGTCAGGTCTGAAACCTGAAAGTTGGGATTTATCATTCGCTAGAGATAATGGTTGACCATTCAAGCCCAATATTATACACTAAATATACACAGACTATAACCAACTGTGCCAAGTTTCTGCGTAATATAACAGATTTGCAGTTGCTGAGAAAATAGTCAAATGCCATATATCAGAGTTGACAACCAGTCAAAGAACATTCAGATTGATATTTAAAAGATTCTGAGTTTTAACAATGCATAGTAACCATTCTCTGTGCATTGCATTAGTCACACATATCTTCCAGTCAGTGCCCTTTCACTTCCTTTGTACTTTACAACCTATTGCTTTTGTTTCTTATTTATGTTGCTTTCTGTGCAACTCCTTTTTCTTCCCTCTCTCACTAGTAATACTTTCACGTGCTTAATTCATTACACATACCTTGAATGGCAAGGTTTTATACATAAAATTTCTGTAACTTATGGTAGGATTTAGAATTGAGATGCAATTAACCTTAAATTATTCTATTTTATTCTTCACCATACTCAACCTATAGTAGATTGAAGTTTCTCACGTGCATTTTAATATATCTTGTTGTCAATAAGTTTGCTTGAACTTGCATATTAGTATCTTGATCCCTTATCTCGGTAACTCCACTCTTTTATCTATGTTTTGGTGTGAGCAACTAACCTTTTGTTGGGCTTTCACTGAACTAACATTTTAATTTATTTTGTAAACCTACCTGTACCATTGAAGTACAAAATGTCACTCTAATGAATTAAACTTAAAACCACGTGCAAAACAATACCGTGTAATAGACACATGTTAAAGAGTTCACACTCACTTGTGCCATGGTTTAGGTTTAGGTCTATTAATATAGGGGCTATGGCATTTTAAGTTCTTCATCTTAGACTACGACAGTCCTGATGAGCTTATGTACATGATTGGCATTTGCAATTGGTTGTACTTCATCTAATTCTGGCTAAAGTTTGTAGTTGAACTCCTTCCCTCCCAATCATCCCAAGTCTCTGCCAGGTAGAAACCTATCTACATATACAAAAAGTGCTTGGTGGATTTTACTTTCATGTTTGCATTAGAAGAATTTTGTGTGTCGTATGGGATGAATGACAGTGCTGGTGAGCTTTTGTACATGATTGATTGGCATTTGCAATTGGTTGTACTTTATCTAGTGTTTTAACTTTTAAAACTCGGCCCAGTCCGACATGAAACTGGTCAAACCAGCCAAGCAGATGAGCCACCAGGTCAACTCAGGTAGCAAACTGAACCAGAGGGCGGGTTTGGTAACAAACCAGCCTGAACCAGCTGAGTCCGTACTAGACCAGCCAAGCCATCATATGGACCCCATGCTGGTTTATGAGATTATCTTTGCAAATGAAATTAGTATGTTATCTTGAGCTCAACGAGATCTGTAATGTATTAAGTCTAACCTTGTTTCCACATTCAGAAAAGCTAAAGAGGAAAAGGTGCAGATCGCCTGAGTCTGTTGAATGAATGATTGAAACACAACACAGAGATAGCAAACCTGTCTCTTGGGGCACAAACTTCAGTGCTGGAAATCCTCTCTCATTGATATCTAATACACCAGTAATAGTATGTATTTAAAATGGTGGTTCTGGCTATTTAAAATTGTCATATTGATAATTATAAAATTCTGTTGCATAACAAGATTTAACAAAAGGGTGAGCTGACTGCACTTTTAAAGGTTTGATTTCACTATTTCACAGTTGCCTTGAATACTTTGTTTGTATGCTGTATTTAAACTTGATACTTTGCTTATCTCACCTGGATATTTATTCATTGGTTTGTGGAGAACAATTCTGTTCACCCAGAAGAAATTATGGCTCAGAAGAAGGTTTAAGTCCGAGCCAGTTAAGGCTATCTTAATATGACCTTCAGATTGGCCTTAAATGTTGCCCAATGGTTGCTGTAAGATGACAAATGATTTTATGTACTTTTTTGAAAAATGAGTCATTGAGTCCAAGTTGATCCACGTCTGAGTTGAACCCCAAGTTGATAGGTGGCCAAGTCAAAGTCCTAGTCCGAGTCTTAAAACTATGACTTCATCTCTTCTGACTAAAGTATGTAGTTGAACTCCTTCCTTCACAACCATCCCAAATCTTTGCAGGTAGCAACCTATCTCATATACAAAAACTGTTTGGTGGATTTTACTTTCATGTTCGCATTAGAATAACCTTTTTGTGCCCTGTGGGATGAAACACCATACTTTTAAACCACCTGGCTAACTCCATGGTTACAATCTAACTTTCAATTAGTCTCTCTTGATACTAGTATCCGGCTTATATGAAATAATCTACTTCAAGATTCAACAATACTTCATGAGGTCAACATTGCAATGTTTTTCAATAAAAATACACTAGAACTCTTAAGGCTTGTTGCCGTGAAATATAGCAGACCTTGGAGAGAGGGGCACCCTACAAGGCTAACAATAGACCAAGAGACAACAATGGAGTAGTGGCCCACTGCCTCCACAACCAAAACCCCTTGCTCTTTATGGATGTTCATCAATGGGGGGAGCCCCGGTATGTGAGGAGGTCACATAATAGATATTCTAAGTTTAGGGTATGTTGTTGCCCGGATTGTACAGGCACCGCGACAACGCTCAGTATGGGGGTTGTCACTTTGATCCCCGCCCACTCTGTTCTAGCTATTTCCCAACAACAGGCTATGGGGGGTAGTCCCTATGGATGAGATGAAGGAAAACAAGAAGTTGGAAACCAACTTGTTTGGGAGACACAGATGAGTGTGCTAGACAATTAGTTAAATTCGAGCAAGATTATTGATTAGATTAATTTTTAAAGTATGAGACCAATGCCTTAATGGAGTCACAAATTCTTGCTTATAATAAATTGGAACCAAATGACCGGATGGACACCCGCTGCTTAAGATGATTGTTTAACCTTAATGATATGCAAACCTATGACCTATGTGTGATGCAAAGATCTTGGTTATTTTTAGTTAAATACATAATCTAGATGTAACTTTCTTCTAACTATTTTGAAGCTAGGCTCCAAGGTAGGTTGTGGGAAGTAGGCCAATAGGAAGTAGGGTATATGGCCTAATTAACGATACCTTCTGTTGTGCTCCGATCACCCGATGCCTCTGGCGTTGTAGAGACTGTGGCTTTGACGACTGCAAGGTCACTGTGTTAACCACCGAAGAGTTGCCGAGGCCCCTCAAGCTAAGTGAGAAGGGTTGCCCTATATCTATCAACCTAACTTATGCTAAGAGGTAAATTATTAATGCAATTTAAATCTAGTATGCTTATGCAAGATATTATGGGTGAGATTATTTTGAGTTAAGATTGTTTAAGTCATTTAAGTATTTATGTGTAATTCGTTTTAACACAAGAGTACTTAACAATGTTGTGATAAGTGTTAAGAGATACAAATGTAAATTTCAAGGAACCAACTTATCCACCAATGATTATTAACAGAAGATATTATGCCAATCAAAAGATCAATGTTAGATTCTGAGTGCAAAGACGATATAAGCCAATTTCAAATCTATGACAATTTATATCAACAATAAAAATTTCGAAAATTTAGACTTTATCAACATTATAACAGCAGTGAGGAAACAACTCAAAATCATGAAATTTGCATTGGACATAAAACATAAAATTTTTCAATGAGCAGAAAATGTAAATTAATTTATTTAGCCCACTTAGTGATGATGTATTAAGTGATATTTCAGCTCTGATTGTTAGTTTACAACAGTAAACAACCACAGAACAACAAGCTAAAGATGCCAAAAATAGATGGTCAATATGCCTAAAATAGTAAAAATGCACTAGAACTCAAAAAATTTCAAATTTTAGGGTTTGCAGCAAGTGAGATTAAGAAATTTCAGAACTGATAAATTTATTATAGAAGTAAATGAATGACAGGTCAACTGGCTAAAAACACTGAAGATGATGCCCAAAATGCCTAAAATTAGTAAAACTTGCCGGAAACTGAAAATTCAATTTTTTTTATCCTTAAGTGATATATGCTTCAGAAATATTGTAGACTTGAATTTCACAATTATGCAGTAAATTCCAGCAAGCTAAAAAGTTAGATCTAGGTTAAATTAGAGATGCCCAAGTGGTCAAAACTTGTGAAAAATTATATTTTGCAATTCTAATTGATTTGACCAATGAAAATGTGATTTTAGGGCTTAGATATTAATGATTTGACTGCTGTAACAAAACTGAAGAAAAACAAGGGTTTAGAGGTCAAACCCTAGGCCCAAGGCTTTGAAGATTCCACGGTTGAAATTTGTTGAAATTTGGGATCACGTTGCTGCTTGAAAAATATGAATTTTGAGACCTTAACCCTACAAAACCGCCAAATATTTAGCCTTAAAACTTCAAATCATGGTTCCTTGTCAATTTAGGGCAAAAAAGGCTAACAAAATGGAGAATAATGCTATGGGAGACGAATTTGCGTGAATAAAAGGGCTAGGATGGTAGATTAAAGCCCAAAGATGAAGGATAAGCCCTCAAAGAGGCAACGCTATGCCTAATAAGGTTAGCATTGGGGTTATGGAGGGCTTAGAGGCCTAAGAAGAACCCTAAAGCTTATGGCCTATGGCCTAAAGGCCAAGGAAAGGGAGCCACAAGCCCTTAGAGGGATGTAACCTAGGGAGAGAGAAAGAAAAGGGTCAAGGAGGAAGGCTGAGGGAGGACGAAGGAGGGAGGAGGGCTGAGAGGGAAGGAGGCCGAGAGAAAAAGAGGAGGTTGTAAGGCCTTTTGGGCCTACGACTAGGGTAAAAAAGGGAAGTTGCAACCCCTAAGGTTCACAGCTAGCCTTGGGAGGGTTAGAAACCAATGCCCAAACCCCGAATATATACAAAATGAATCTAAAAACCCCAACCCAAGTTAGACAAATAATTTACAAAATTAATTTATAAAATATACATGAGTTTTAAAATAGATTCTGAGAAAATAATTTTTATGATATTTTTTCCTTGAAAGAATGGTTAAAGCGCTTCAGAAAAATTAATGCTCACTATAGCCCTAGCGAAGATTCAATCCACCATATAAAAACCAAGGATCCAAGCAAAGTAACCCTTGCCCACAATTTGTGAACTTGGAGACCAAGGATTGAGTACCTGCAAACACTATGTATTATCTCAAAATAATAATATAAAGCACCACATAGGAAGCCTGTAGTCAATACATACCATAGATCAACGGACAAGAACACCTCAAGTTGCACCCCCATGTTTTTTATTATAGTAGAAAAAATAATTCTCAGTGGGACAATAGTTTACAAAATGCTTCAGCAGTAATTCTAGCCAAAGATCAAGATGACTAGAGACTCAGTTGACTCTCTAATTTATAGATAAATTGTCCAAATGGAAAAATAACAGCTGGTTTCTTTGATAATTGTCAAAATAATCTTGGTAGTTGATAAACACTTCAAGATTTTTTAATCTTGGGCATTGATTTTTTATTTTTGAGGAATTTTCGAATTTATCATTTAATTCCATTTTAATTAGCTCAAAATTAATTATTTTGAGCTAATTTCCTAAAAAAAATTGACTTTAACTTAACCACCAAGGTCCAAGGGTCCAAATTTTCTTGAAATATACGATATTCCTTTGGTGGAGGACCTTTAACAATTGACTCTTTTAAGAGAAATTTTTCCATTTCGAGAATTTATTTTTCTAAGACAATTTAATTTGACTCTAATTAATTAATTTTCTAGCTTAGGATTTAATTTTATTTTGCCAAAAAAATTAATTAATTTACACATGCAGGGATTTAATTATTTTTCCAACCCTCTAATACATAAGATTTTCACTTATAAGACTCAAAGAGGGAATACACATTTGTCTTAGACATTCAAGACACAATCCATCTGCGACACAATATGATCTAGTAAACCAAATGATTTGTAATAAAATAATTAAGCCAATTAGCTTAAATTATTCCCAGACCACTTTTACATCAGACTCGACTAAAAACACTGGACTCACCTAATAATCCGACAATAAATTTCACCTTAGCTTTGAGGGTTTAAGCTAGAGGGAAAAAACTCTTCTGATTAGCTGTGTCGAAAAACACAGGTAATCAATGAGGTTAAAAAACATCCTAGGATGGAATTCATCATAAAATTATAGGCTTACCTAAGTTGTTACATAGACTCAAGGTTTTACTAAGATCATTTACAATATACAACTTGCAGAATGGGATGACAATGACACACAGACTGCTGGTATGTGATCTGATCCTTGTTGAAAAAGTTGGTACTTTTGCTTTCCTGGAACTTTGACAATTCGAGTGCAACATCTGGTATGGGGACACATTGCTTCCAAGGAGTAATGTGAGAATCCCAGAATCTTGCATCCAAGGAAACATAAGTCCATCAAATAGATATCCATTCAACATCAAAATCATCATGCATATATAGAAATATATTGCTGGGACAAAAAAATATACTCTAATAAACTGAAATGTAAACGACATAAAATGCTGAAAGTAAAACTATCTAACTGACATGAAATAAAAGGGAATAGGGTTAGAGATACAATACAAAACGATGCCCTATGGCATCAAATGTGATAAACATGGTGCATACTGAGCATCTGTCGACTCTCCGACAAGTTGTGGGTTGCTTCTTGGATGTGCCATGCTGAATTCTAAAAATGCTAGGACTATGACTCATCCGAATATCAAGTTGCTCTCGGTCATCAGATGCATCAAACTTCTTCCTTTCTCTTTTCTTCTCGGTGGGCTGTGATGTCAATAATGACACCATTGTAGATTTCTTTTCCTGATTCTGAGAATGCCAAGATGAAGGATCTGAAGAATCTGAAGTATGGCCAATCTTATTTTGTATGTACTCAGTCAAAGGTGACACATAAGCCTGACCATTCTTAGTTTCTTTTTCAATTTTGGTACTTCCAACTGACTTGTATTGAGTGGGGCAAGTAACCTCCTGGAAATGAGATGAGAATTGCTCTGGTGGACTGGGAGGCTTGTGATCTGTTGCAGGCTCTTTGTTTCTTTCATTATTTGATCCATGCTGAAGTTCCTGTACCTGTATCTTTTCCATTATTTGTAGTTTATTCTGAAGAGTGATCTTTTCAATTCTCATGGCACCCATCTGATCTGAGTGTTCAAGCTTCATAGCACTGATTTCTTTGGCATGGATTTCCTCCATGGTCAACAACTTATTCTGGAGACACATCTGACCAACTTCCATATTTTTTATTACTTTGTCATGATTTGTTTTTATGGCAATCAAATGATTCTGCATACTAGACTTCATAGCCTCCATCTCTCGAGCACACTTTTCCTCTATGGTAGCCATTGGATTAGAGTGATTAGTTCTCATGATCTTTACCTCCTCGACACGCTTTTCTAATTTGGTGAACAAGGTTTTTATATCCTTGGAATGATCTGCCATCAATTTCTCTTGATTAAATTCCATGGTTTTTATTATTTGAGTTAACTTATTGATAAGTTGCTTATATTTTTCCTTTTCATTGTTGCTACCAACTCGACAACTCATCCTTGCCTTTCCACTGTCGAGGATTCGTCTTGCAATGACACAAGTGGATTCATTATGAAATTTCTCGCAAGATTTGCAATACAACCCAGTCTCTTGATGACCACTTTCAGCTTTTTGTCCAGTAGCAGAGGCACAAGGTGGGCCCCTTTGATTTCCATATTTATCTTCAAAGGCCTCAAAAATTGATTGTAAGGAGTCAAAAGTTTGATCAGGGAACTTCCAAAACCAATTCAACGCATCATCTTTGAATGAGACAACAAAGAGTCGCATCTTGACATCCTCATGTTCATCATATGCATAGCCAACGAACTTTTCCATACGAAAAACAAACTTTGTAAGGTGCTCACTAGCAGTGACTGCATTATTAACCGTGAAGGCAGGGAAATTATCAATGGCATCTCCCATGATGACTGCTTAAGGGGAAAGGGAAGCTGATGGATGTTAGAGAGAGAGAGAGATCCCTGTTCAAGAAAATAAGAGATCCACAAGAAGCAAGCTTCTAGCAGAAATCTTGTAAAAAATGAAAGAAGTGGAGTCGCTACTTGAACATGAATCTTGCTCCAAGATCCAAAAGGTAAAGACCAAAAATTTAGTCAAGGATCAAGCAGATGGATATGAAGTAGAGCTTCTTGCCTGAGAAAAATGAATGAATAAGTGGAGTTGCCACCCAAAACAGGAAACCAACCTAAACGTCCAAAAAAATGTGGCATTGGCAGAATAAATGGAAAGATGGAGTATGATTAGAAGATTATGAGAAATTGTCGTAAATCCTGGGAACGAAAAAATCTATCCTCGGCAACGACGCCAAAAATGTTGTTGCCCAGATTACATAGGCACCACGACAACGCTTAGGATGGGCGCTATCACTCTAATCCCCGTCCACTTTGTTCTAGCTATCTCCCAATGGAATGAGATGAAGGAAAACAAGTTGGAAACCAACTTGTTTGGGAGACATGGATGAGTGGCCTAGCCAATTGGTTAAATTCAAGCAAGATTATTGATTAGATTAAATTTTAAAGTATGAGACCAGTGCCTTAATGGAGTCACAAATTCTTGCTTATAATAAATTGGAACCAAATGACCAGATGGACACCCGTTGCTTAAGATGATTGACTAACCTGAATGATATGCAAACCTATGACCTATGTGTGATGCAAAGATCTTGGTTATTTTTAGTTAAATGCCTAATCTAGATGTAACCTTCCTTTAACTATTTTGAAGCTGGGCTCCAAGGTAGGTTGTGGGAAGGAGGCCAATAGGAAGCAAGCTAGGGCCTGATTAACGACATGTTTTGTTGTGCTCCTATCACTTGATGCCTCCGGTGCTGTAGACACTGTGGCTTTGATGACTGCAAGGTCACCGGTTTAACCACCGAAGAGTTGCTGAGGCCCCTCAAGATAAGTGAGAAGGGTTGCCCTATATCTCTATCAACTTAGCGTATGCTAGAAGGTAAATTATTAATGCAATCTAAATCTAGTATGTTTATGTAAGAGATTATGGGTGAGACTATTTTGAGTTAAGATTGTTTAAGTTATTTAAGTATTCATGTCTAATTCGTCTTAACAATGTTGTGATAAGTGCTAAGAGATACAAATGTAAATTTCAAGGAACCAACTTATCCACCAATGATTATTAACACAAGATATTATGCCAATCAAAAGATCAATGTTAGACTATGAGTGCAAAGACGATATAAGCCAAGTTCAAATCTATGACAATTTATATCAACTTAAAAGATTTAGAAAATTTAGACTTTATCAACGTTATAACAGCTGTGAGGAAACAACTTGAAATCATGAAATTTGCATTGGACATAAAACATAAAATTTTTCAACGAGCAACAAATGTAAATTAACTTATTTAGCCCACTTAGTGATGATGTATTCAGTGATATTTTAAATCTGATTGTTAGTTTACAGTAGTAAACAAGCACATATCAACAAGCTAATGATGCAAAAAATAGATGGTCAATATGCTCAAAATTAGTAAAAATCAGTGTTTTTAAAACCGGAACCGGTGACCGGACCGGTCCACCTAATGAACCGGTTTACCGACCGGAACCGGTCTAACCGGGACTGGTTTGGTCTAAACGAACCGGTTTTTAAAAAATACATTAAATAATTAATTTTTAATGAAACAAAACTATTTTTAAGATGTAAAACCATGATTCCAAGCCAATAGAGACAAAATATGCAAAGTTTGCTCATTTATATACCATGCAAAGGTGAATATATCAAAATGGCACCGAGTGCAATACATATCATCGACAAAATAGAAAAATACATAAGAAATGAGGCTCTAAATGGCCTATAAAGTCCAAAAACAATGCTGCAAGCTATGAGGCCATTGGCCTACTACAAGTCTACAGTGTACACATGATCAATCATCAAGTCCATCACCACTACTAGACACAGGATCATCATCAGGAGCTACATAGACATCATCTGGTTCAGAGTCTGAGGATGCCTCTGCCTCATCTGCAACATCAGTATCAATGCCACCAATGACAATAGAAGTGGACCTAATGGAAGCACGAGTTTTTCGACCTGCACGACTAGTGCCTTCCATTGGTTCCTTGCCTTTCCTTGATGCCGCTACTGATCCTGGTTCTGATGCCGCCACATAATCTGCCTCATCCTCCGCTAAAGCCATGTCGATATCAAAATCAGCCTCAAACACAGGATCTTCAGTCTCCTCCACCCATTCTGATGTTGGATCAATATCGTCCAACACAATGGGATCTAGATCAGGTGATTTGCTCATCATTTGGTTCCTCCTCAGTCGAAGGTTGTATTGCACAAAAACAAGATCATTTAACCGTTTTTGTTCCAAACGGTTTCTCTTCTTCGTGTGTATGCGCTCAAAAACAGACCAATTGCGCTCACAACCTGAAGCACTGCAAGTTTGACTGAGGACTCTAATTGCAAACCTTTGCAATTGAGGACACTGGCCACCAAATGACTCCCACCAATGTGCTGCAAAGAAAAAGACAATAATTAGTAACTTAGTTTATAATTTGAATTGTAAAGAACGTAAACAATTTTAACTTGAAATGAAAAACAAAATGGAAATTGGAATTGCTTACCTGGTTGGTCCACATCTCTTGCCATCTTTGCCAAGTTTTTGCCAAAAGTACCACTTGCTTGATTGAAAATAGTAAGCTGTCTATGTATATCCAATTGGTCTACATGGTTAGGGACCATGCGCTCCAAGCAATCAATCAATCCAGCTCTGACCTCCCCATCATGCTGATCTCCTAGCCGATTTTTATAGTGATACCTTGGGTTCAAAAAATACTCGGTTGCATGTATAGGACGATGGAGTTGATTGTTCCATCTGTTATCAATGATCTCCCATATACGACCATATTTAGCTAACCTGTCATTGTAAGCTGCCCGTATCTGCTCCTTTGCCTGATCCATAGCTTCATAAATGTAGCCCATGGCCAATCTTTCCCCATCCACCAACCTTAGCACCTTAACAAGGGGCTCGGTAATTTTCACAAGCTCTACAGACCTTTTCCAAAAATAAGTGTCTAACACTTTCTTTTTGGTGTCTTTTCCATCTGGTCTACGAGCCCACCGAGATTCAGACCATTCATCAGAGGAAAACATTTTCTGCAAGTTTCTATGTTGACCATTGAGACATTGCAACGTGAGGAAGTGAGTTGCAAATCTCGTAATTGCAGGCCTAACAAGCTCTTTGCCTCCAGTGTGTTTCCTCATTAGGCTCAATACCCATGAGTGGTTGTAAATGTATTTTGTAATGCACTTGGCATGCTCTACAGTGTTTTTTACCCACTCCACCTTGCCTATATCCTCAAGCATGAGGTCTATGCAATGTGCAGCACATGGAGTCCAAAATATGGTGTTATATTTGGCCTCAAGCATCTTTCCAGCAAGAACATAGTTTGAGGCATTATCAGTGATGACCTGCACAACATGCTGCTCCCCAACTTCCTGAATAATGTTATCCAAAAGCTCAAATAGAAGGCTTGCATCCTTTACCCTATCAGATGCATCAACTGATTTCAAAAACATGGTTCCTTGAGGGCAAGAAACAAGGAAATTAATGATAGTGCGGTTCTTTCCATCGGTCCATCCATCTGACATAATGGAACAACCTGTTTTGACCCATGACTCTCTAAACTCAGCCAAATACTCATCAATGGAAGATATCTCTTTTTGCAAAAGAGCTCCCCTCAAGTCATGCATACTAGGGCCTTTGAAGCCCTTTCCTGCAACTATAACAGAGTCCCACATAGCTTGGTAATAAGGTGAGCGAGCAGCATTAAATAGGATATCTGAATCATACCACCATCTAGCAATGTATTGGTGAGAAGTTTCTTTGCATTGTTTTTTCTAATGCTGATCCAAAGTGGGTTGAGAACTTGGCTGGGAGGAAGTGGGATTAGATTTAGAAGAGGCAATGTTGGCAGAAGATGAGAAATAACTTTGGATGTTTGGTCTCTTTGCTCCTTTTGATGGTTGGCCAACTCCAACAGAAGGATGAACATAGTGAAAGGGGTCATTGGTGGAAGGGATAGAAGTGGAGTCTTGAATCTCATAATCATCATACCCACTCTCTTTCATAAGATTCATGGCTTCCATTAATTCCCTCTTCCTTGCAATTTCATCTTGGATGGCCTTCTCCCTAGCCTTATCCTCATAAAATTTTTCAAGCTTGGCAATGTATTCTGCCCTAATAGGACCTAACAGTTCTTTTGGTGCATCACATGGCTTTACTTGGCCTCTTACCCCAGCCAAGTGTTGTTTCAACCTAAGAATACCCCCACCTCCAATAGATTTATGGCATAATTTGCATATCATTTTTCCCTCAATTACATCACAATGAACCCATGCACTGTCCTTTCCTTTTGGAGCCATGTTTGCTTGAAATAATAACAATTTGCAAAGAAATCTGCCATTAAAAAAAAAAATTGCAGCTAAGGAACATGGAAAACCAATGATAAATGTAGGAAAAAAAATGCACATGCAAGCTACAAAAATTGATAGCATAGAGCTAGAGAGTTCATAGGCTTAGCATAGATGATAGATCATTGAAGTGAGAAGTTTATAGCACAAAAAAAATAATTCATGGACAGCAGACCCAAATGAGGAATTATCAAGTGCAAATCCTTACCTGGAAATGCAAAGTAGCTCCCTTAGCCTCCTCTTGATGATGGCAACTCCACTGACAGCTACACACTATCTCCAAAATAGCTCCAACTCCAACTCCAAGATGACTACTTCAGCAAAAACTCCACACTCTCCAAGCTCACAAACAAACTCACAAACACTCACAAACACTCCAAATCAGTTGTGTGAGACAAATGAGAGTGAGAGGGGTGTCTTATAGCAAGTGTGAGGGTGTTTTTGGAGGGAAAATCCCTTTCCCTCACCCCCAAAACCCCTAAACTGCCCTCAGTTCCAAAAAACCGCTGCGCTTTTTGCTTGACCGGCGGCCTGTCCATAAACCGGCCGGTTTAGGACGGAACCGACCGGTTAGCAATAAACCGGCCGGTTCCGCCCTAAACCGGCCGGTTTTTACCGGTTAGGGCAATTTTCCGGGCAAAGGGTGCTGTAAACCAGGTTTTTTCACCGGTTCTGACCGGTGAGCCTCCCAACCGGCCGGTTAGGCCGGTAACCGGTTGGACCGGAACGGTTTTTAAAACTATGGTAAAAATGCACTGGAACTCAAAAAATTTAAAATTTTAGGGCTTTTAGGAAGTGTGATTCAGAAGTTTTAGAACTGATAAATTTATTACAGCAGTAAATTAGTGACAGATCAACGAGCTAAAAATACTGAAGATGATGCCCAAAATGCCTAAAAATAGTAAAAACTTGCCGGAAACTGAAAATTCAAATTTTTTGATGCTTATTAAATATATGCTTCAAAATTATTTCAGACTTGAATTTCACAGTTCTTTAGTAAATTCCAGCAAACTATAAAGTTAGATCTAGTTCAAATTAGAGATGCCCAATTGGCCAAAACTCGTGAAAATTTAGATTTTGCAATTGTAATTGATTTTAACCAATTAAAATGTGGTTTTAAGGCTTAGATATTAATGATTCGACTGCTGTAACAAAACTGAATTTCTTAGATATTAATAATTCTTATATGTTCAAAATAGGACCCTGCATCAAGCACTGGATTTCAAGACACCCAAAGAAGTTTTCACTGGTAAGAAACCTGATGTTTCTTATTTTAGAATAATTGGTTGTCCTACGTATTTTCATCTTCCTAAAGAGAAATGAAACAAGCTAGAAGCATCTGGGAAGAAAGGTATATTTGTGGGCTACTGTGAAAATTGAAAGGCATATAGAATCTATGTGCCTGGACAAAGAGATGTGGAAGTTAGCCATGATGTCACCTTCGATGAAGACATTGCACTTGGGAAGGACAAAGATCCCCCCATTCTAAGGAAGGATAATGATGATGTTGTAGAAAAACAGGATGAACCTTCGACAGATGAGCTTATGGCCATGTTGAAGGCTCGATGGATCCCACTGATCCACATTCTGATGACCCCTCTACCTCAAGAAAAAGACCGCTGTGGCTTAAAGATACTCTTGAAGATGCTGCAAGACATATTGCTCCAAGAGGACATTTTGTGAAAGTAAGAAGCTGAACAGGTATCAAAGGTACTTAGTTGGTATGAGTACTATTGTTCAATCTAAGCCATGTACGTTCAAAGAAGTCGTAAAGCACCAAGTCTGGAAGGATGCGATGAATGAGGAATATGAATCTAACATGAAAAATGATGTCTATAATGTGGTGCCTAGACTGAAGGACAAGTCCGTAGTCATCTCAAAATGGCTATACAAAATTAAACATGGCGCTGATGGGAGTGTTGAAAAATATAAGGTCGGGTTTGTTGCTCGAGGCTTCTCTCAAAAGGAAGGAGTGGACTATGATGAGATATTTGCACCGGTTGCCTGATATACCACTATCCAATCGATTATTGCTCTCGCTGCCTCTCAAGGATGGAGCCTACATCAAATGGACGTTAAGACTACTTTCTTGCATGGCTCGCTTAAGGAGGAAGTCTACTTGGAACAACCTTAGGGGTTTGAATTACAAGATCAAAGGACACACGTATGCAAGTTGAAGAAAGCCCTCTATGGGTTGAAGCAAGCCCCTAGGACTTGGTATGAGAGAATTGATAACTATCTTATGAAGCTAGGATTTACAAGGAGCGATGCCGATTCTAACCTATACTTTAAGGTTGAAAAGGACATTCCTCTCATTTTGGTCATTTATGAAGATGATCTCTTTCTGATAGGTGAAAACCCCTCTCATTTATCAATGCAAGAGGGAGTTGGCTTCTGAATTCGAAATGAAGGACCTAGGTCTAATGTATTACTTCCTAGGCCTGGAGGTTTGGCAAAATCCAGGTGAGATTTTCTTTCCTCAAGGAAAATACATTGTGAAGCTGCTCAAGAGATGTGGGATGGTGGATTGCAAGTATGTGTCTACTCCGATGGAACTCAACTTCAAGAAAATATGTGGAAGTGTTGTTGGGTCTGAATTGGCAAACCCTTCTGAGTATCGACAACTTGTGGGGGCCTTGATGTTCTTGGTAAAATCCCGACCTGATATATGCTTCACTGTGAATACGTTGAGTCAATTTATGGTCGAGCCTCATCACATGCATTAGATTTTTGCTAAGAATCTCTTAAGATATCTTCGTGGCACAATCAACTATGGAATGAGATACACTGTCGGGAATTTGAGGCTACATGGATATACTGATGTTGACAGTGTTGGCAATGTGGTGGATTGTAAGAGCATGTTTGGATGTTGCTTCTCATTGGGGTCTGCATCAATTTCTTGGATGAGCAGGAAGCAAAAATTGATTGCTCTAAGCACCACCGAGGCCGAATACATTGCTACTGGTATGGCTTGTTGTGAAGCTGTTTGGTTGAGGTTGCTCTTTAGTAGCTATTTGAGCATGTGTTGGATACCACCGTGATCTATTGCGACAACCAGAGTGGGATTCACCTTTAGGAGAATCCCGTGTTCCACAACCGCTCCAAGAACATTGATATCAGGTACCACTTTATCCAGGATATGGTACAACGACGAGGAATAAGGCTCCAACACATCAGGACTGATGAGAAGGTTGTAGACATCCTCATGAAGCCCTTAGGGAAGGTCAAATTCTTAGCCTTCCGAGAGAGAGTTGTAGTCATGGAAAAATCCTCCCATGGGGGTACTGCTTGAGTTGGACATTAAGCTCTGGGAGCTCCTGGGGGCTTGGGGTACCTCTTGGAGCTATGAGTGACCATAGGGTGAGTGGTTCACCTTACCCTATGATACTCCATGATGATTGACATGTGTGTCGGGTGAGTGGTTTGCCTTCCCCTACGATACATGTGTCTAGGGTGAGTGGTTTACCTTCCCCTATGATTGACATATGCATAGGATGAGTGGTTCACCTTCTCCTATGGAATATGAGAAGGATGAGTGGTTCACCTTCTCCTGTTGATGCCCCAACATACATCCTACCCATGTAGCTCGTGTTGAAGGAAATGTAACTAGGCTAGGTCTTCATAAATGTAATTTTGATATTTGTAGTTATTCAAGAAAAGAGATTATTTTGATATTATTTGTCAATGAGTTTCTTGCTCATTGAAAATAGGTCAAGCATATTTTGAAGTGCTTCTAGGGAGTGAAAGTCAAAATGTAATTATGATGAGACCCTTTGAGGGCATGTTATCTAATCCCCGTCCACTCCGTTCTAGCTGTCTCCCAATGGAATGAGATGAAGGAAAACAAGTTGGAAACCAACTTGTTTGGGAGACACAGATGGGTGGCCTAGCCAATTGGTTAAATTCAAGCAAGATTATTGATTAGAATAAATTTAAAGTATGAGACCAGTGCCTTAATGGAGTCACAAATTCTTGCTTATAATAAATTGGAACCAAATGACCGGATGGACACCCACTGCTTAAGATGATTGTCTAACCTGAATGATATACAAACCTATGACCTATGTGTGTTACAGAGATCTTGGTTATTTTTAGTTAAATGCCTAATCTAGATGTAACCTTCCTTTAACTATTTTGAAGTTGGGCTCCAAGGTAGGTTGTGGGAAGGAGGCCAATAGGAAGCAGGCTAGGGCCTGATTAACGACACCCTCTGTTGTGCTCCTATCACTCGATGCCTCCGGTGCTGCAGACCAGTGTTGCAGGAATCGCCCCCCCCCCCGGATCCAAAGGCAGAATCGCGGATCGGAGCGAATCGATCCGGAATCCCCAGTGGAAGCGCGGATCCGTTTTTGAGGTGGCGCGATTCCGGGTTAAAAAAACGATTCCTGCCATTTGAGGTTGCGGCCCCCCGGAATCGCGCATCCCTGGACGCAACCTTGACGCAACCTGGACGCAACCTTGACGCAACTTTGGACGCAACCTGGACGCAACCCACCAATATGACATCATTCTCATATAGGATTCCTAATACCATATAACTTGAGCATTGTAGCCTGAATATACGGTCTTACTGCTCTGAATACAATGTCAACTCAATGAATATACATTGAAAAAGGGCGGGTTGCGTGGCGCAACCGGAAGCGCAATCATCTACTGAACTGATGGATGCACTTCTATATATTCATATACTGTACCATCATACATAGGGATGCCATACATATTTGTGAGATTGATACACACACACACACATAAATATATACAACTGTTGAAGTTGAGGTCATGCATATACTGCTGTAATTAGAACATAGCAATACCATACTCAAGCTATTTGAGCAGTGATATCCATACATAATGCTAAGTGCATATAAGAATGAAGAAGTCTCTGCTTATAGGTTTATACCCATCATTGCCAATATTGGGAAGCCATACCAATATTGATCTATATGAGAAACGATAACATATATATGACTGAAGCAAGTGACATGTCCATATTGAATTGATGTCATGAACAAATGTCATAATGCAAAGAATCATACTGAAGCATATGCCAATGATCATATGACACTATTGGTAAATCATACCAGGAGCAAGAGCATAGCCATATAACGAACGTCCAATTATTCCAGAGGTGCAGTATCAAATTATCAATACACTGTGAGAGTAGATCTGAGAGACTTCCTTGTAAAGTCTGCAATTCTTGCTAATGTAGTTTGTTGCCCTTACCTTGCTTCAAATCACTGTGATCTTATGTCCAACTATGCTTCCACCTATGCTGATCTACTAGGTATTCAATGTACTGCTGGTGGGGCTTAAGGTTCCTCCTCAAGCCTCCTACAATTCACGGTTTTGCTACAGCAAGGTCTAGGTCTTCATATACATGAAAATATACTTGGTTATAACTGCACTGATCCTCAGGATGACTGTGGCCTGGGTAGAGGACCTTAACTAGGCCTTCACCCCCTCAAAACAGACCCCCCAAGCTGCTGTAGAAACAACCCTTCTTTGTGGCCTAGAGAAGAATGAGAATCTCCTTCGATGACAAGGAACCACCCCCCTTTACCTGTGCTGTTGCTTGAGATGACTGCAGCTAGGGCAGTAGGTCCCTTCTAGGCCTCTTGGCGCTCTCAAATCCTCCTCCTCATACAGCTGTAGCAGCACCTTCCTGCAGCCTTGTAAACAGAGACAAACCCTCCACAAAATAGCACAGAAAAAGCATCAATACTTCTTGACTTGTGGCCTGATCTAGCAAGTGAGATGCTGCCCTAAATAGTCTTGAATTAGCTCTCCAAGCCTCCTTGCTGGCTGCTTCCATTAAATGCTGAAGGAGGACTTTGCAATCATGGTTTGCATTTTCAAATTTGATTTGTGGCCTTCATGAGCAATTGAGCCCAGCTCTGACATATTCCCAAACTTGAATTCTAACAGTCCCTTGCTTGATAGAAACTTGATAACTTTCCTTGTGATTGCATTCCTTCTCTTGCTTGAGCTTGTCCTATGAAATTTTATAGGCATCAAGCAGTATCAAATTGATACTGATGTATGTTTGTAATAGCTAGAATATAGATGATTGTTGTACATACTAGTAACTACAATGGAATCATGGATGCCATATCTATCTTGATTTATGCAAAAATATGCATGTTTTCATGTCTTCTACAATTAATTTGGTATTTGGGATGTTTTTTTTGAGTATAAATGCAAAAAAATATAAAAAAATATATATATATAGCAGACGCTTCCGCGGACGCTTCGCTTCCTAGATTTTTGGAAAATGACGCTTCCGCGCTCCGCGCTTCCGCTTCGCGCTTCCGCTTCGCTCCCGCTTCGTGCAACATTGGTATGGCTCTGACGACTGCAAGGTCACCGGTTTAACCACCGAAGAGTTGCCAAGGCCCCTCAAGATAAGTGAGGAGGGTTGCCCTATATCTCTATCAACTTAGCTTATGCTAGAAGGTAAATTATTAATGCAATCTAAATCTGGTATGTTTGTGTAAGAGATTACGGGTGAGATTATTTTGAGTTAAGATTGTTTAAGTTATTTAAGTATTTGTGTAATTCGTCTTAACGCAAGAGTACTTAACAATGTTGTGATAAGATAAGTGCTAAGAGATACAAATGTAAATTTCAAGGAACCAACTTATCCACCAGTGATTATTAACACAAGATATTATGCCAATCAAAAGATCAATGTTAGATTATGAGTGCAAAGACGATATAAGCCAATTTCAAATCTATGACAATTTATATCAACATTAAAAATTTAGAAAATTTAGACTTTTATCAACGTTATAACATCAGTGAGGAAACAACTTGAAATCATGAAATTTGCATTGGACATAAAACATAAAATTTTTCAACGAGCAGCAAATGTAAATTAACTTATTTAGCCCACTTAGTGATGATGTATTCAGTGATATTTTAAATCTGATTGTTAGTTTACAGCAGTAAATAACCACATATCAACAAGCTAATGATGCCAAAAATAGATGGTCAATATGCCCAAAATTAGTAAAAATGCACTAGAACTCAAAAAATTTAAAATTTTAGGGCTTTTAGGAAGTGTGATTCAGAAGTTTTAGAACTGATAAATTTGTTACAGCAGTAAATTAGTGACAGATCAACTAGCTAAAAATACTGAAGATGATGCCCAAAATGCCTAAAAATAGTAAAAACTTGCCGGAAACTGAAAATTCAAATTTTTTGATGCTTATTAAATATATGCTTCAAAAATATTTCAGACTTGAATTTCACAGTTCTTTAGTAAATTCCAGCAAACTATAAAGTTAGATCTAGTTCCAATTAGAGATGCCCAATTGGCCAAAACTCGTGAAAATTTAGATTTTGCAATTGTAATTGATTTTAACCAATTAAAATGTGATTTTAAGGCTTAGATATTAATGATTCGACTGCTGTAACAAAACTGAATTTCTTAGATATTAATAATTCTTATATGTTCAAAATAGGAGCCTGCATCAAGCACTAGATTTCAAGACACCCAAAGAAGTTTTCACTGACAAGAAACCTGATGTTGCTCGTTTTAGAATATTTGGTTGTCCTACGTATTTTCATGTTCTTAAAGAGAAACGAAACAAGCTAGAAGCATCTGGGAAGAAAGGTATATTTGTGGGCTACTGTGAAAATTGAAAGGCATATAGAATCTATGTGCCTGGACAAAGAGATGTGGAAGTTAGCCATGATGTCATCTTCGATGAAGACATTGCACTTGGGAAGGACAAAGATCCCCCCATTCTAAGGAAGGATAATGATGATGTTGTAGAAAAGCAGGATGAACCTTCGACAGATGAGCTTTTGGCCATGTTGAAGGCTTGATGGATCCCATTGATCCACTTTTTGATGACCCCTCTACCTCAAGAAAAAGACCGTTGTGGCTTAAAGATACTCTCAAAGATGCTGCAAGACATATTGCTTCAAGAGGACATTTTGTGAAAGCAAGACGCTGAACAGGTACCGAGGGTACTTAGTTGGTATGAGTACTATTGTTAAATCTGAGCCATGTACGTTCGAAGAAGTTGTAAAGCACCAAGTCTGGAAGGATGCGATGAATGAGGAATATGAATCTAACATGAAAAATGATGTTTGGAATGTGCTGCCTAGACTGAAAGACAAGTCCGTAGTCATCTCAAAATGGCTATACAAAATTAAACATGGAGCCGATGGGAGTGCTGAAAAATATAAGGTCGGGTTCGTTGCTCGAGGCTTCTCTCAAAAGGAAGGAGTGGACTATGATGAGATATTTGCACCGGTTGCCCGATATACCACTATCCAATCGATTATTGCTCTCGCTGCCTCTCAAGGATGGAGCCTACATCAAATGGACGTTAAGACTGCTTTCTTGCATGGCTCGCTTAAGGAGGAAGTCTACTTGGAACAACCTCAGGGGTTTGAAGTACAAGATCAAAGGACACACGTATGCAGGTTAAAGAAAGCCCTCTATGGGTTGAAGCAAGCCCCTAGGGCTTGGTATGAGAGGATTGATAGCTATCTTATGAAGCTGGGATTTACAAGGAGCGATGCTGATCCTAACCTATACTTCAAGGTTGAAAAGGACATGCCTCTCATTTTGGTCCTTTATGTAGATGATCTCTTTTTGATAGGTGAAAACCCCTCTCATTTATCAATGCAAGAGGGAGTTGACTTCTGAATTCGAAATGAAGGACCTAGGTCTTATGAATTACTTCCTAGGCCTAGAGGTTTGGCAAAAGCCAGGTGAGATTTTCCTTTCTCAAGGAAATACATTGTGAAGCTGCTCAAGAGATGTGGGATGGTGGATTGCAAGTCTGTGTCTACTCCAATGGAACTCAACTTCAAGAAAATATGTGGAAGTGTTGTTGGGTCCGAATTAGCAAACCCTTCCGAGTATCGAGAACTTGTGGGGGCCCTGATGTTCTTGGTAAAATCCCGACCTGATATATGCTTTGCTGTGAATACGTTGAGTCAATTTATGGTCGAGCCTCATCACATACATTAGATTTTTGCTAAGAATCTCTTAAGATATCTTCGTGGCACAATCAACTATGGACTGAGATACACTGCTGGGAATTTGAGGCTACATGGATATACTGATGCTGACTGGGCTGGCAATGTGGTGGATCGTAAGAGCATGTTTGGATGTTTCTTCTCATTGGGGTTTGCGTCAATTTCTTGGATGAGTAGGAAGCAAAAATTGATTGTTCTAAGCACCACTGAGGCCGAATACATTGCTGCGGGTATGGCCTGTTGTGAAGCTGTTTGGATGAGGTTGCTCTTTAGTGAGCTATTTGAGCATGTGCTGGATACCATTGTGATCTATTGTGACAACCAGAGTGGGATTCACCTTTAAGAGAATCCCGTGTTCCACAACCGCTCCAAGAACATTGATATCAGGTACCACTTTATCCGGGGTATGGTACAACAACGAGGAATAAGGCTCCAACACATTAGGACTGATGAGAAGGTTGCAGACATCCTCATGAAGCCCTTAGGGAAGGTCAAATTCTTAGCCTTCCGAGAGAGAGTTGGAGTCGTGGAAAAATCCTCCCATGAGAGTACCGCTTGAGTTGGACATTAAGCTTTGGGAGCTCCTGGGGGCTTGGGGTACTTCTTGGAGCTATGAGCGACCATAGGGTGAGTGGTTCACCTTACCCTGTGATACCCCATGATGATTGACATGTGTGTCGGTGAGTGGTTCGCCTTCCCCTATGATACATGTGTGTAGGGTGTGGTTCACCTTCCCCTACGATTAACATATGCATAGGATGAGTGGTTCACCTTCTCCTATGGCATATGAGTAGGATGAGTGGTTCACCTTCTCCTGTTGATTCCCCAACATACATCCTATCCATGTAGCCCGTGTTGAAGGAAATGTAACTAGGCTAGGTCTTCATAAATGTAATTTTGATATTTGTAGTTATTCAAGAAAAGAGATTATTTTGATATTATTTGTCAATGATTTTCTTGCTCATTGAAAATAGGTCAAGCATATTTTGAAGTGCTTCTAGAGAGTGAAAGTCAAAAAGTAATTATGACGATACCCTTTGAGGGCATGTTACATCATGTATGTCAATGTACAAGGTCATGGGAACATCTCCAAGCAAAGTCAAATCCTTTCCTAGCATCAACGAAGTCTCCAAGTAGCAAAACGATGAATAAAAGTTGAATTATAGTGCAAACTGTAAGTCGGCCTAATGGATAGTCATGTTGGCTTGAAGAGGAGGGACAAACCTCTATTTATAGAGGTTGTCCACTCCTCAAAAGCACAACAAACTATCTCTAAAATCCGCAAGAAAAAGAAGACTAAGAAGGACGAAGAAAAGACAAGATAAAAGGTCTAACAAGGCAACGAAGAGAAGAGGAAGAACAACGAAGATTGAGAGGCTGTTTCTAGGGTTTATATAGTCACACATGCGAAGGAATAAGGGACAGTCTGCAGCTACATCAGCAGTAATATTACAATGATATATTTTCTATTGTTTGGGCTAGTAACTAGGCCTACAAAGGCCTCCTACTCCAGCGTGGAAGGAAGACTCTCAAGTGAAGGAAAGAAGGGCATGTGAACCTAGTGATCCTCCCCCACGTGCGAAGACTAGGGTTGCAGTGCTGTCACACTCAACCTACTACCATACATCAAAAGGAACTCAGATGACCTAGAGAAGGAGTGAATATCCTTAGGTGAAGGATATCACTAAGTAGAAGTATCTCTCCTAGAAGACCTACTTACTATAGAAGGAAGAACGAAGTGCCAGAAGAAGGAGCAAAGTGTTGGAAGACAAAGTTCCATGTGCCGGAATTTATAGTGCAGAAAGAGGAAGGATTTGACTTGTGCTTGGAGGATCCTATAGTCAAGGGTGTAGGGTTTGGCAGTTGTTCAAATAAGAAGTTTCAATAAGAGAAAACTTACAAAGGGTTTTTCTCTAAAGAGTGGAGAGGTTTTATCCCTGACAGAGAGCCAAACTTTGTGTTCTTCTTATTTTGTTTTGGTAGTAGTTTGATGAAGTACACACATATGCACTAATAATAAGAAGAAGAAGCATAAGCTAACAAGAAAAGTAAAAAGACTCCACATATTGTTATCAAGTAACGAAGAATTATCACAACACTACTTTGCCCTAGATTCTTCAATAGTCTGGGACTCATGGGAAGGACCTCTCATCTGGCTAATGAGTTGGGAAAAGTGGATAGGGATCATAGCACTACCGATGGATGCATTGTGTACTGCACTGCCTATATCAAGGATGCATGGTGTTCAACAACTTGATCTGGGATGAAGTTTTATTGAGGTTCTACCTCTGGACTGACTTTTGTCAGTGGAGAGTGGTAAGGTCTCGTGACTCACTCGATCAATTTTCTTCATTATTCATATCAGTGTTCAACAGAGCAAAGATGAGATGAGATACAAAGAGGTACATGACGGCAGGATGGCATGATGATCGATGATGATGGATGGATTGGCAGGTGGAATTTTCCCTAGTTGAGAGGGAGTGTTAAAATTGGCATTAAATTCCTCTTTTCGAGAGAACCAAAATTGATCTAAAGATCATCCAATTTGGACAAGAAGAAGTATGTTTTTGAATTTATGCCCACACATGTGGAAATTGTTCAGGTCGGCCACATCATCATGTAGGCTCATGAAGCCCAACGGATGTGACTCTTCACCCTCAATGACTTGTATAAATACAAGCGCCCTCTCACCTCATTTGGCATCATCATCACACACATTTCTTCTCTCCTTCTCTTATTGGTTCGTACAACTATTGGGAAGATCTTCTCTCTCTCACACGTGGTAGAAGGATGAATTTTCTGGGCAAATTGCAGGGTCGAATTTCAGGACTGTTGTAGGAATTTGACTAGCGTTGACCGAGCACTTTGACTCATCCTTTGACTGTGATTTGTGTGGGAAAATTTCGTATTTGGCAAGTCGTATAGTTTGGCACAGGAACTGAGAATTCATGGGCCCTTTGACTGCAGGGCTAACTGTAAGGTTGACTGCAGGGTTGACTACAGGGTTGACCGAGAGTTGAACAAGTTTGATTGCAGTTTTTAGGACTATTTTGGGTTGACTTTGGCCACCTTATCAGGTCGAGTTTGATTGGGTATGACTGAGCTACAAAAAGGAAGATTTGCTATTGTGTTGATCATCTTTGGCTTTCTGGTTAGGGCAAAATTTTACTGTAGTTGACTGCAGATTTGACTGTGATTTGGAACATTGAAGTTATTGTGCTAAACATTGAACATACAGGATGGCATGATGATCGATGATGATGGATGGATTGGCAGGTGGAATTCTCCCTAGTTGAGAGGGAGTGTTAAAATTGCATTAAATTCCTCTTTTCAAGAGGACCAAAATTGATATAAAGATCATCCAATTTGGACAAGCAGAAGTGTGTTTTTGAATTTGTGCCCACACAGGTGGAAATTGTTTAGGTTGGCCACATCACCATGTAGGTTCATGAAGCCCAATGGACGTGACTCTTCACCCTCAACGACTTTTATAAATACAAGTGTCCTCTCACCTCATTTGGCATCATCATCACACACATTTCTTCTCTCTTCTCATTGGTTTGTACAACTATTGGGAAGATCTTCTCTCTCTCACACATGTGGCAGAAGGACGAATTTTCTGGGCAAATTGCAGGGCCGAATTTCAGGACTATTGCAGGAGTTTGACTAGCATTGACCGAGCACTTTGACTCATCCTTTGACTGTGATTTTTGTGGGAAAATTTTGTTTTTGGCAAGTCGTACAGTTTGGCACAGGAATTGAGAATTTATGGGTCCTTTCATTGCAGGGTTGATTGCGAGGTTGACTGCAGAGTTGATCGCAGAGTTGAACAAGTTTGATCGCAGTTTTCAGGACTGTTTTGGGTTGACTTTGACCACCTTATCAGGCTGAGTTTGACTAGGTATGATTGAGCTCCAAAAAGGAAGATTTGTTGTTGCGTTGGCCATCTTTGACTTTCCGGTTAGGGCTGAATTTGACTGTAGTTGACTGCAGATTTGACAGGGTTGTTTTTACTGTGATTTGGAACATTGAAGTTATTGTGCTAAACATTGAACATACCATTGTTAACTAAAATTAACAGATATAAATGGCACGTCATCATTGACTACTAGTGGCTATCAAGAACCATTGGTTGCCAACGGGTAGAGGTGGTAGGAGATTTTTTTCCTATGGGGTCACCCACTTTTGGTGGGTAACAAGGCTAATTACTTGGCTGTGTCGAAGATTTCTGATTTTTATTGAAATTGATCAAGTAAGAAGGTAGAAAAAGGACAAGGCCTAGCCTATAAAACAATATTCAACTACATTTATGTAATATCCCCATTTTTAGTTTCCCTTATGATGTAGTTGGGATGGACTTCCAGAGTTGGTTGTAGCCAGTTTACATGAGCGATATTGCATCATCCGAGGACTTAAAGGATTTTGGATTTTGATGGGGTCCGTGTTAATTTGGCAGCTTAATGACAAATTCCCTCCTTTGGACTACCTTCCTCACCCAGAGAGGACCCTCTTTTCCCTTGGAAGGATTTAATTTGGTCAAGGAAAAATATAATTTTTGATGGAAAACCCACATGTCAACAAAAGTACAAGTCGACCTAGGCAAGCTAATTTGACCATCTAAGAAACATATAAATACATTATTTGTCACATCACTTTGGAGCATCACAACGCACATCTTCTATTCATCCATTGGTTCGTAAAAGTCTGAAAATTGCAGGTTCTTTTCACATGTGCGAAGAGAAGAGAGAGTCATTTCTGATTGGGCCGAATTCTACCTCTGTCTTGGACTTTGACCAACGTTGAATTTTGGTGTATGGGCTTGGTTGACTTGATTTTGACTTGGGATTTTGCATCTGTTTTGGAGGCCGAATTCATTGGCAAGGAGGATGAAATTTTTTGGGCACTTTGACCTTGGTTGAGTGCAGATTTGAAGCTGCTACTTGACTGCAGAGTTGAATTTGAGTTTTACCAGTTTCGGAAGCACTTTTTGGGACTATTTTGACTTGACTTTGATAAGAAAAAGAGGCCGAATTTTCTGCTGCCAAGATGGAACTTTTTGGAAGCTCTTGGATTGCTGAACATTGACTGGTTAAGGCATCATTTGCTACTATTGACTCCTGTTGACTTTGACTAGATTTGACTTGTTGACCATAATTGACTTTTGGGCTAATATCTTGGATATTGGTTAGTGAATTGTGGGACAAGTCAAGGAATTGACTTTGATCCTTGTTGTTGGATTGGAACATTGTATCTCTTTGTTGAACATTTTATGCCAATCTAATAGAAGAAGAATTTGAAAGCGTTTTCCCCCTTGTGGGGTTTTTCCCTAGTTTTTGACCAAATCTTGTGTTTCTTGTTATTGCTCTTGGCTGTCGTCTATTGTACATTGGATTTATTATTCTATCTACAATTGCTCATTGTCATTGAAAGATTAAATTTGTTTAAAAGTGATTGCTAATTCAAGGAAGAATTGGGCTAAGTGATTGTGATAGCATAGAACAGTGGAAAATTAACATGGTATTAGAGTTGAGGTGAAGACAAGCCCAAGAAGGCAAGAGACTAGAGCAATCACCTTTGAAGCAATCATTTTTGGAAGAAGCTAAAGGAGCTTATTTGACTTGGTCAAGATGTCTACCTCTTACTTCAAGGATACAAAGAAGTTGGGTGACTCATCAAATTTTGTTGCTTGGAAGATCAGGTTGGAAGTCATATTGGATGACAATGATGTCTTGGAATATGTGGAAGGAAAAGTACCCGAGCCACCGAAAAATGCTCCTGCTGCTACCAAGGCCAAATATAAGAAAGGTGAGCTCAAAGCCAAGAAAATTCTTATTGATTCTTTGAAAGATCATTTGCTTACTTATGTTGGAAAATTGAAGAAGTCTAAGGACATCTATGATAAGCTGGTTGGGATGTATGAGGTCAACAATTTGAATCACATTCTCTCCTTAAAGTATCAACTCAAGGACATTAAGATGAATAAGGGGGAATCTATGTAATCCTATGTTATGAGGATATCCCAACTAAGGGATCAATTGCAGACCACTGGAGAACCTATATCTGATAGAGAGCTGGTGCTTGTTACTCTTCAAGGTCTTCCTCCTATTTGGGAAACCTTCATCACTATTATTAGCAACAATGACAAGTTCTCGACATTTGATGAGCTCATTGGCAAGTGTACTCAAGAAGAAACCACGATGATATTTAGAGGGAGAATTCAAAAGTATGAAGAAGGAGAGCCCTCTGCATTTGTTGCACAAGACAAGAAGATAAAAGGAAGAGGAAGACCATCTAGTGTTGATCTGGGGTAACAATGGATGTGCTCTAGCCACGAAATTTGGTGGAGAGGTTGGGGCACATGAGATCTCCACTACCCAGAAAGGGTTTGGGCAGATTCTAAACAGTTCAGGAGATATTAAAATAATTAATATATTTTAATGGAGTCCCTAAGTCTAAACTTAGGGAAAATAAAATATTAATGTGGATCAATATGAAACTGTGTTAGAATGGTCCAAAAGGCATGGATCAAGCCAGATCTAATCTTAGCCGTTGATTAGGGACTTAATCTCGACCATTGATATGTCAACAAGAAAAGTATAAGAGGAGGCTTGAGGGTCACTTGGAGAATACACCAGAGTGATCAGTCATTCTATTCTCTAGAGCAGGTTTTGCTAAGAGAGATAGAATTAGTGATCGGGAGATGCAACCGAGGGGCATTTGAGTATAGAGAGATAGAGAGGTAGAGACAATGCTGGGAGAGCAGCGCAGTAGCTGGGGAGAGTGACGTAGAGCCAGCCAAGGCTCACGTAGGGCCATGCAGAGGTAGCCGGGAGCTACGCAGAGCCTCGAGAGGCCATCGTTGCTGACGCAGAGGGCCAAAGGGATGACGAAGGGCCTCCTAAGGTTGACGCAGACCCATCCGGGGTGACATAGGGCCAGCGCTCGGCAGAGAGAGGCTGACGCAGTCCAGAGAGAGGCTGACGCTGGGGTTTTTGGGGTAGATTTGTGCTAAGTAGCTGCTAGAAGGTTTATCCGGGGTTTCAGCCAAGAGTTTTGTCAGAAACTGAGAGGTATTATTGCCAAGGAAATTCTCTGCTGGGTAGGCCAGTTTCGGCACCCAGATTGTACTCTGATATGGCTTAATAAGAAAACCCTTAGATAGTTGCATTGATTTTCCCACTTTGGGTTTTTCCGGGGACATTAGTCCGAAAATAATGGTGTCATATGGTGTGATTGTTTCTGTTTCCTTTAGTTGTTGATCTGTAATATGTTGAGCATGCACTAGCGTTTATCTTCAGTATTTACATTGTAAATAACTTGAGTAAAATAACAAGTAGGTAGGAATAAATCAGATAAAGTGCATGAAGGGTTTCTAACTAAGTAGACTTAGAAACTTCAACATTAGTTCAAGAAAGCCTACCCCTGAATAAAAAAACTCCAATAAAAGAGGAAGGAGAATTGAATGCTTCAATTGCCATAAACATGGCCACTATGCTCGAGATTGTTTGGAAAAGAGAGGTGCTACAAGATCCAACTACAACAACAAGCGTGGCTTCAACAACAATAGGTGTAATGATAGAAGAAGAGGAGATGATAGAAGGAGAGATGATAGAAGAAGAAGAGATGCTCTTGATGATCGTGAAGAAGGCCATCGTCCTCAAAAGAGATCAAGGAACTCCAGGTACGAAAATAATGCAGCTGCCACTCAATCTGGATATATTCTTATTTTTGCTATTTCTAGTTCCTCTTCTCCAGATTCATGTGATGGTTGGTAGATAGTGGGGCTTCTAGATATTTCTCTGGGTATCAAGAAGTCCTCTCAAATCTAGTTGAGAAGGATACAAATCTAAAGATCATCCTTGGGGACAACTCTACATATCCAGTGAAGGGTTTTGGTTTAATCAAATTTCATTTGGACTATGGGGAAATGGTTCGTCTTCAAGATGTGATGATGTATGTTGTGGGATTAAAGAAGAATTTGGTAATTATATCTTCCTTGGAAGACAAAGGGATGAGAGTTGCCTTCATAAAAGGAAAGGCCCTCACTTGGCCTATGGAATCTCGCATGAGGGATGCATTCACCCTGGGATCTAGAATTGAAGGACTTTATAGAGTCAATGGAAGATCTCTGTGAGCAATGATACACGATAACAATCATCAAAGTGAGCTATGGCATCGAAGGTTTGCCCCAAGTCTCCAATTTTGCAAGGAAGATTGGGCACATGTATTCCAAAGAACCCAGAAAATGTTTTAGGAAATTCCACCTAGAGACGGTTTTATTAAAATAATTAATTATTTTTAATGGCACCCTAAGTCTAAAATTCAGAAAATAAAATAATTAAAGGGTATTAATATAAACTATGGGTGTAACTTCTAGAAGAAGACGAGGATCAAGCAGAAATGATCTTAGCCATTGATTAACTTCTCATCTGGGTTGTTGAATGTCTACGAGGTGATTATTTAAGGAGGCTTGAGGGTCACTTGGAGGAACACACAAAGAGAGCTCAATGAATCAATTTTATGAAGCAGAGCAGTGGCCAAAAGATTTTCGACAGTGAGCTTTTGTAGTGAGGGGCAGGGATAGTTGGGTTGGATTATCTTCTCCAGGACCTAGGATCAATAGCAGAGAGGCAAAGAGACACCAGGAGGAGGCAGCGCAGACCCAGGAGGGGTTGACGTTGGGCCAGAAGGGCCCACGTAGAGCTGGAACAGAGCCAGAAGGGCTCATACAGAGGCAACATAGTCTTCTAGTGCAGAAATATGAAATCTGCCGGGGAGCTGAGATTTTTGAGTCGGGAGGGTTGGAAACTGCTCCAGAGGGAAGACGTTTCCCAGTTGTGCCGACACAGAACCTGTTAAGGCTGACACAGGGCCTACACAGGGCCAATGTAGAGATAGTCGGGGACAGTTGGTTCAGGTGCCAGAACAACCGGAATTGCTGGGTAGAGTGAGGTAATCTCACTAAGTTTTGCTGCCAGTTTATTTTTCTCTGTAAGTGGATTGTCGGTAGGGCATACAAAGTTGTATTCAGAAACTAATTCTTAATAATATAAAACCCTTAGAGCTGTTGCATCGGTTTTCCCGCATTGGATTTTTCCGGGGACATTTGTCCAAAAATAACTGTCACTTGTGTATATTTATCTATTTGTTTCGTTCTTTTTTTGGGCAAATTTATTAATTAAGTGAAGGCTGCAGTTGTATTAGCTTCGATATTTGCTATAAGAAGCAATAAATAATTTGTTTCAGTAATTAACAAATAGGAGAAGTTTAATCAGTTGCTGCAATAGTAGATTTGGGTGAGATTCTCGAATTTTCACATGGTATCAGACCAGTGTAGGTAAAACAAGAAGAACAGTGCCAGAGAACCCAATGCTGAGCAAAAGAGGGAGATCGAAAAAGCTGCAGGAGGCAGCAGTTCGAAACCCCAGAGGTTTTGCGCAGTCCAATCCAAAGGGTAGATTTTTGGGGCAGTCTCTCTTTGAGTGATTCGACAGAGTGGTGGGACTCCTACTTCGGAAGTTGGTCGTGGCAAAGGGAGCAGTGTTGAAGCCTCAACGTGAGGAGAAGATGGTGGGACGCAGTCTTTTCTGCAGGCCATTATGTTGGGCATAAAGACGCTAGAGGGAAGAAAGAGACACGATTGAGGGAATTCTTCCTTAGAGGACTTCCAACCAAGGAGTCTGAATTCTCACTAGCTGAGTAACAGTGGGGAGGGATAGATCTACAAGCTCCAGAAGGGAGTGCGTAGGCCAGTCTAGTGCTACGCAGAGGAGAGAGGGAGAAATTCGACATTTTTGGAAGAGATGGAAACCACATCTCCAGGAGGGAGGCGGGGTGATTTATAGCTGTAGTTCGAAATAGCTATAGATGGGTAGGGTCGTTGAGGAACCCACCTCTTGGATCAATACCTTGCTATGGGAGCCTAGTTTTGTGGTAGCAAGATGGACTAGTGTTGAGTGGTGCTGAGGAGTGTCGGAGAGACAGTTGCAGTGGCTAATAGCGCTAGAAACTGAACAACACAGTGCAGAGTTGGTAGCAGTGTAGATGGCACAAAGCAGAGGTCAGTGACAACGTAGTAGATTCAGAGGGTTAGCGCAGAGACTAGCAGTAGTCAGGATCCAACATTCACATGGTATCAATTGAACACAGTTAGTTCACTAATTTGGGATGTTTTTCCGTTGTTGATGGAGTAGCAACAACAGTTTGTAACTTTGTAGTGCAATGGCAGTTGGCAGTGGTAGTGCCAGCGACAACACAGATGTAGAATTTCAGAGGGAGTTGCAATACGGATGCAGTGTTGATAGTGGCAGGGTCAGCAGCAGTACAGATGCAACATTTGCGTAGTGGTTGGTGGGCAACATGTCAGCATTAGTAGCATAGAGGGAGATGTTACAAAACATAGTAATGCTCCAACAGGGTGCATTGCTAGAGCACATTCCTCGCTAAGAGGGAGTGTTGATTTCTGGTAGCATCAGATGTGCTCTAAGTCTCAAATTTTGTAGGGAGGCTTGGGCACATGTATTCCAAAGAACCCAGAAAACATTTTGGGAAATTCCACCCGGAGACAGTTTTATTAAAATGATTAATTATTTTTAATGGGACCCTAAGTCTAAACTTAGGAAAATAAAATAATTAAAGGGTATTAATATAAAATTTGGGTGTAAGTTTGTAACTTCTAGAAGAAGACGAGGATCAAGCAAAAATGATCTCAGCCATTGATTAGCTTCTAATCTGAGTCGCTGAATGTCAACGAGGAGATTATTTAAGGAGGCTTGAGGGTCACTTGGAGGAACACACAAAGAGAGCTCAGTGAATTGATTTTTTGAAGCATAGCAGCTGCTGGGAGATTTTCGATAGTGACCTTTCATAGTGATGGGAAGCGATAGTTAGGTTGGAGTATCTTCTCCAAGACCCAGGATACGCAACAAAGAGGCAGAGAGACACCAGGAGGAGGCAGCGCAGACCTAGGAGGAGGCAGCCCAGACCCAGGAGGGGTTGATGTTGGGCTAGAAGGGCCCATGTAGAGTTGACATAGAGCCAGAAGGCAGGGAAAATTTTAGGGGCTAATATTCGCAACTAGGCTAATTTTCCATGTTTTTTCCAAAAGAAAGATTCGCTAATTTCCATTTTTTTGAAAATTATTCGCCCAAAATTTATAGTATAAAATTGTTTTACTGTTAAAATCGCCAAAAATTTATAAAGAGATTACATAAAATTATTAGAGATTTGAATATTTTTATAAAAATATTGCTAAACATTTTACATATTGCATATTATGAACTAGTGACATTCGCCAAGGTTTCTAAACATTAAATTAAATTTCGATCCTTAAAATTTTCCCTGCTAGAAGGGATCACGCAGAGGCAGCGTAGTCTTCTAGTGCAGAAATCCGAAATCTGCTGGGGAGCTGAGATTTTTGAGCTAGGAGGGCTAGAAACTGCTCCAGAGGGTAGAGATTTCCCAGTTGGGCTGATGCAGGACCTACACATGGCCAGCACAAAGATAGCCAGGGACAATTGGTTGTGTTGCTGGAATTGCCGGGTAGAGTGAGGTAATCTCACTAAGTTTTTCTGCCAGTTTATTTTTCTCTGTAACTGGATCGCTGGAAGGGCATCAAGAGTTGTATTTAAAAACTACTGCTTATAATATAAAGCCCTTAGAGTTGCTGCACCGGTTTTCTCGCATTGAGTTTTTCTGGGGACATTTGTCCAAAAATAATTGTCACTTGTGTATCTATCTCTATTTGTTCTATTCTTGTTTTGGGCAAATTTATTAATTAAGTGAAGGTTGCATTTGTATTAGCTTCGATATTTGCTGTAGGACGCAGTGAATAATTTGTTTCAATAATTATAAATAGGAGAAGTTTAATCAATTGCTGTAGTAGTAGATTCGGGTGAGATTCTCGAATATTCACACAAAAGCCCATGAAGTCACCATCTGTGCACTCTCCTTTGTTATCTGTGCAAAGCACCTTGATCTTCTTCCTTGTTGCATTTTCCACTAGAGCTTTAAACTCTTGGAAATGACTAAAGACTTCATCCTTGTTAATTTTTCGTAGGGCTATATTGTTCTTTGCTTAGATAATTGCATTTCTTCATTAATACGTTAGGTTCACCCCCTATCATCATTACATTATTTAGATTTACATCATTATTCATCAACATATGCAACTATGTAGAAAGAACAACAACATTATCATCAATGCAGCGGAACATAAAGGAACAATAGAAGCAAAACATGCACACATAGAGACACCAGGATTGGTCCGAGACTAGGGCAAAACCCACTATGGGGAAAACCCTTGTAAATTCTTCTTCTTCTTAGATCATCATCAAATGATTCAGCAAAAGAGATTACAATGATCCATGTCTCCGTTTATGCAACTAACCAGTAAAGCAACTATGACATCCATGAAATGAACCTAATCATGCTTATACTCAAAACCCTGATTCCGACGACTGTAATATACTGTCACTATCTGTAGTCAATTGTTGAACACTGCTATCATTGAGCGGAGTCTTTGGAATACTGAAATTTCATCTATTAGTCTCGATCACATGGAGGAGCTGTGCAAGCGACTATGGTAGTCCTGGACGCTCGTTGGTGAACTGTATGCATGCGACTAGGGACAAATACACTTAGATTTGTGTCGAACCCCCATTTGCACCCTTCAGGCTATTGTGCGAGTGACTGAGGCTGCCCAAATGCACCCTTGACCACTTTGTGCTTGCGTCTGGGGACCAAACAGCCCGATCTGCTTTAGAGACCCTAGACTCTCCCTTCAGGCTTATGTATGAGCAACTGAGACTTCCCAGTCACACCCTTGACCACTTTGTGCGTGCATCTGGGGACCAAACTGCCCGATCTGCTTTAGAAACTCTAGATTTGTGTGAACTTCAACCCTGTAGCTTCGGACCTGTTAGAGTCAGTATTTGCATACTGCCACTAGTGATCAAAATCTCTCTTTTATATCATATTAGAGTCCCGTTTGAAATTTTTTGCATTCCACTTAGGTCATCATGAAAAATTTGTTCACTGATGGTAGCCCAAAATCCAAAATCACTTTCCCCTCTCAAAAGTTTGTATTTGCTGGCCCTCCTTCATGTGTCTTCTGGGTTTCCATTGAACATGAAGGCTCATTTCATCATATTTTATATCAGTCAAATCCACCTGAAATTCAGTCATTTGAGGTTCCATTAGGTCACCTAGGTTTTATTTTCCCAAGGTCCAATAAATCACCATCTCACTGCATAAGGTCAGCAAAATATGAGAGTCAAGCAAATAATATCTTTTTCAGTTAAATAAAGCTTTCCAAAGCATGTAACCATGGTTACTGAAAGCCCTAAATTTGATTTCAAGAAGGGATTTTATTCCAAGTTTGTAAATTAAAACTGTAAACAGATGTAATAATTTTATTTTAAATAGTATCTTTTTCAGTTAAATAAAGCTTTCCAAAGCATGTAACCATGGTTACTGAAAGCCCTAAATTTGATTTCAAGAAGGGATTTTATTCCAAGTTTGTAAATTAAAACTTCAAACAGATGTAATAATTTTATTTTTGTTTATGTAATTTTATGTCTATTATATGTAATAAGTTACTTTTTAGCTGCATACTCAAGTCCATTGCCAAAAGCATCCCAAGCAAAAGTCAAAATCAAGATTGCCAAAGCATCATCCACCTGTCAAGAGCAAAAAAGTCAAAAAGCATTAATATGAAAATTTGAAAATGACAAGAAACATTAGAAAGAGGGTGTGCAACTCATAAATTATATTTCATCCAAGTATAAAGGCTCTCAAACACACCCATGAAGCTTCATTTTCACTCTAGCACTCTCAAAACTCCTCAGCAAAAGAAATTTGTCGATTTTAAGGCGAAATTGGGCAAAACAGAGCAAGAGGGCGCATTTAGCAGGGTCGCTGCATGTTTGCTAGAGATTCCAGTGTTATTTACAACGACACTGCGCTCCTGTAGTTGAAGGGCGTGTTCGCTTGGGTCACTGCACCTTTGCCCGGCCGTTGCGCATTCGCTTGGAAGGAGCCAAAACGTGCTAGAAACCCTCCATCGCCACCAAGTTTCCAAGTTGGTCATCATATACTTCAGCAAATCAGGTTGGTGGCAAATTTACTCATTCCTTCCCTCCATTATTCACCTACATAGGGTTTAAGTTGTTTGTTGTTATTCCTAAGATCAAACCCTAGTAATACATTCCCACCATCTCAAATCACATTTCCTAGCTTTCATTACCATTCCCCCTCACTTAAAAACTATCCTCTATCACCTCCCTCATTCCACACATCCCCATCTCCTCCTCATCATCTCTCCTCACATCATTCCACATTTCCCATACCCACAGTCCATTCTACCATTTCCCTAGGGTTTTGACAACAACAAATCATGGCAGAAGAAGAACACAGAAGTCAGAGTGAGGAAGAAAAACAATAGAGGAGGAAATATAAAAAGGAGGGAAAATCATCAGATATGAGCCAACCAACACTAGAGAGCTCATGGCATCTCCCATCACTGTCACAAGCTTCAAACATATGGGCTGTTTTGAGTTTTGTGAGAAGGTGGAAAGAATCCAGCATCATTCTGAATTGACCAGACAAGTCATCATCAATCTCCATGAAAAAACCAAGCGGTGTCACCTTTACTATATCTTCTGCTATCATATCAGCTGCTACTTGGATCCCAAATGATGGGGAAAAATGGTTTAACAGGCAGAATTGTATTATTGCTACTATGAGCCATATCTTAAACCTACCCACAAGAATGAAAGGAGGATTTTCCCTTTCTCTTACCTCCTAGACATACATGTTCCTATGATGAAAATCATCATGAAGTACTTCACATGTGAGGGCAGGTTTTCTAGGCTCTATTCCTATCATATTCAGTTACTCATGCATTTTACAAGAGTGAGAATGCTTAATCTGCCCTACTATTTTTATCGGGATATCGACAATATGTCATACATTGCCCGAAGGAAAGATCATGATCATCAAATGCATAGCATATTTCACCATTTTCTCATCAAGATGATAGTCCTACACGGCCTTGATCAGCTTAACATTGCATGGGACACTTTCATATCCAATGAAATTTTCATAGTCCCACCTATTTAGCATGGCCAAAAGGTACTTTCATCCTCTCATCCATCCACCTCCATTCCTCCACCTTAGTCCATACATCATTCATCTTCATCTGATGAGTCATCCACACCATCACCTCCATCATCACCATTTCATGAGCCTATTCATTCATCTGGCAGAGATGAAGGCACTGGGCAAGAGCATATTGAGCATGGTGAGAGCAGTAAGCCCAAAAGGGCTAGTTTAGGTACCTTGGCACATACCTATCAGAGAGGGCATAGGCAAGTGTTTGCCCCACTGATTTTGGGAGGGGCCTTGCCTTCTTCATCGACAAAGCAGGTACAAAAGGGTAAGGAAAAAGTTGTAGAGGCAGAGATCCAGTAGCAAGAGGAAGACCTCCATGAGATAGAGCATGATTTTCAGTTAGTTGACTCAGATGAGCATGATGACAGTGAAAGCACAACTATTGTCATCAAGGAGAAGAATGCACTCATAGGTGAGCTCGAGGTCAACTTGCAAAGGGCCAAATGGATCATTTCCTACTATAAGCAGGAAAACAGGCAGTTTGAGGTCAAACATGAGCTCATGGAGATTCAGCTCAGAAAGGCAAAGAGAGAGGCTGAAAAGGCAAAGGCCTTACTTGATGAGGCATATGGGCAGTATGGTGAGCCACTTGATGAACAGGTGCCAAGAAGAAGGCCAAGGACTAGAGGCCTAAAGAGAGCTTTGGAGCAAGAAAGAAAAAGGGAGGCAGAACTAGCCAATGAGCTCACCTTGAATGAGCAATTTGCCAAGATGGTAAATGAAAACCGAGAACATTGGCTTGAAAGGGTAAATGGTCATCTGGAGAGCCTCTTAGACAAGGCCAAGAAGGACAATGATATCCAAAGAAGGATGGCAAAGCACTATGCCATGAGAGACAAAATTGCAAGAGCCAAACTCAAAAGAGCTCATGCAAAAATTGAAGCCTTGACCAAGCAAGAGGAGGAAAAGAGGTTGGATATCCTTGCCGAGGCATCACTCCATGCCTCAAACATATAGCCAACTGTCAGCCCACCAATTTTGACCATTGTTGAACAATTTTGGCAAGATATGTTTTGCTGTGTTTTTTGAGAAATTTTGGCACAATCAGCATGGTCAAACGCGCAACACCTTGGACGCTGCGCTCTTTTTTGGAGCATCCAATGAGCAAATGGTCAACATTTTTGGATTCAGAATGATGAGGACATGCACCTTGTACTTTTGCTAAGCATTTGGAGCAAAACTGGTCAGCCAAAAGGGTAAAAAACTACCAAAAAATCACCTTTCTGCCTCTTTTTTTGGCCTGGTCGCTGTGCGTTTGAGTAGTCTTGGGAGATTGTAATTTTGGAGGGGAAAATCAAGCCCATTTTGAAAACCAAGGGCAGTTTTGGAAACTAGATAGGATAAGCTTTCCAATGAGCTATCATGGGCTAGATTTGGACATCAGGAAGGCAGTCAAAAGTCAGCTTGAAGAGGTCACTGTGCATTTGACATTGGCGCTGCGCGTTTGACAATCTTCTGCTATTTTCACTGTTTCACTCCAAGTTGACTTTTACCTATGGGAAATTCAAGTTTTACTCATGTAATTGATCTAGATGATGTAATTATTATGTTTTTACTTTTATCTAGGGTAGATACATTAGTTAAATGGCCTATGTGGCATGTAATGAATCAGTTTGCTAGAGTGAGGGATGAGTCACTTTGACCACCCTACACTCCAGCTATCAGTTTAGCCTTTCTTGCAACTGCTCCTCCTCTCATGGATTCGACCCCTGAGCCTAGGATGAGTTGGTTTTAGGCCTATATTATGTATTTTCTTAGTCATTTTACAGGTTGGATTCAGTGGGATGCTGTACTAGTGATCAAAGACTATTGTATCAGATTTTGGCCAGTTTCAATAGATGAGTTGCAACTATTTTTCTGGGATACATGTGGTATGAATGTTTAGCATTGTTTCTTCTTTGTGATCATTTGTATGAATGTTTTATCAGTTCATAAACCATTTCATGTCTGTTATATGGTAATTTTCAAGTTGATAGGCAGAATACATGCTTGCTCATGCTCTGTTTTGGGAAATTTATCATAATTTGTTCATTTTTCTTCAATTTAGGAAGAATACATCTCTTATGCTCTTCCTAACCCCTCATCAGTCTTAAACCATCTCATCAAATCACTTTTTAAGGGTTACGCTTCATACCTACCTTGCCCCTTTGGATGCCTGCAATCATATCTCATTTGCCCTGATCTAGTTCCTCTAACCTAAATCACTCATCCTTGTGACTACCCAACCAAATCAACACAAACAACTCTCTGCACTTTATACCTAGCTTAAAACCCTAATCCATCCAGCCCTCTTGGCTGTAATTCTTTGGAGAGAGCCCTCTCTGGCTTGGTAGGGCTAGCTACCAAGTCAAAAGATTGGTTTGTGGTTACCTCAGTTGGACTCTTCCTCAACCTTGGAGATCTGGAGGAGTGCTAACAGGACCTTTGTACAAACTTTCTTTGTCTGACCTGTGCGAATCAAGACAATAAAAAAGAAGAGAAGATGGCTTGATCAATGTGTCCAAATGAGCTTGAGGTCTCTTCTATTTATAGGCTTTCCACTTGATGTTGAGACCGACCTGTCCAATTGTACGTATGCATTGGGGCGACGTGATCCAACATGCATGAGTGGGAACAGAAATTCAAAAACCAACTTTTGCTTGTCAAAATGAGGTGATCTTTAGGTCGATTTTGGTCCTCTCGAAAAGAGGAATCTATTGCAGTTGTTATCTTCATCATTTGAGCTATCCAAAGTGGAATTTGACCGCAGTTGCATAATTTTAACACTCCCTCTCAATTAGGGAGAATTCCACCTACCGATATTTGTTCATTGATCAATATGCCTTTCAAGTGTCATCATGTGTTATCATTGATCATCTCTGTCATGTAGTCGTCATGCCATGACCATCTCAAGTATCTCATTATCACAAATCATCAATGTACATCTCGATCTATCCCTTGTTTATTCCTACTTATCTCTTGATTGTTCTTGCTCATATGCTGAACATTCTCGAATCTAAAAGAAGAAGAATTTTTCATCGAACTATGGTTCGAAATCTCTATCAGCAGGCTTCTACCCAAAATCTCATCATCAATCATCATTAGAGAGCATATCATCAGGGAGCACGTCTCCACCTGCAAACCAATGACAATGAGGAAGGTCCTAATGGACACTCTTACCTCATGTCCATGATAGTGGGGAAGGTCCTACGGGACACTCTCACCCCATGTTGAGCAATAAGATATCCAAATACACAGGGGAGCACATGCCAACCCTGGAATCACATCGGGAAGCTCAATCTCAACAGGAACTGCATAGGGTTATCTCAACCCATCCTATTGCCTACTGATCTTCCCATTGATGACCCTAAATAGTCACATGGTAGAACACTTGCATCATAATCGACTTGGGTTGTACACCCCAAGTACATTCTCAACCAGTTGGCCAAACAAGGAGTGGTGTTCTCGACAAGCCCTGCTTGTGGGTATGATGCCAACTAGGGTATACTCTGCAAAGACCAGACAGGGGAGCAACTTTCTCTAACCCTATGAAGATAGGGAGCAACATCTCCAACCCTATAGGTAATAGATAGGGCTCATACTCTATTGTCCAGAGTTCCCTCAACCCCAAGAGTCCTCTATCTCAATTCCTCACCCTAGGAGCTCAGACAGGGAGGAAGAGTTGGCTTAGTGTCCTCGATCAGCACTGCTCTCATCATACTCAAACCGGGTATCTGCTTGTCTCAATAACCACTGTTTCCTGTTCATACAGGACATCAAATCGAATATCATGTTAGATCATAAATAATCATATAAATCACAAAGGGATACCATAATCATCCTCCCTCTCAAGGGGGTGTCATTCACAAGCCTAAGCTTGTCTCAAACAACTGCACCGACTCAATATATGAAAGTATCTCAATCCCAAATATATATATTGGATCATCTGTCATTGCAGTGTATCCATGTCATATTCAGATCCTATTCAGACAGATCTCTAAGGAGCTTCTTCATCCAGCCTCATAGCTAGCCATGCTAGCAGCATCATACTCAATCTCAGTCGAGTGTAAAGCTATGGATCTTTCATCAATTATATCATGGCAGATCGCATATTAAGGCAACACTCATATGTGCTCATCAACCATAATCTCTATTAACAACAATACATCCATGTAGTCACATATCATAGGAGAAATATCTCATACTCAAAAATAGAACATCCCATGCAAATATTTCAAAGGATGCTTGGTGGCAACTCTATGTGAATGAAGCGGTTCAATCATGAATTTATTCAGGTTCTTATGCACATCATATATATGGACGGATGTTCAAAAACAGAACATCAATGCTTGAATCAACTGTAGGTTGCCAAGTCAAGTTTCACAACATCTTTTAATTCAATTGTAGTATCCAAGGATTTGCATTTCCATTATTCAAAAACATTTTTCAATAGCTTTGCAATATAGAATTTCTTTCCCAAATTCCAGAAATGCCATGATACATCATTTTGAGCTTCTGAAGCCATCTCCCTCTTACTTAGATCATCAGAGGCTTATCACTTGAAAATAATAGATCATCACTATCAGTATATAAAACCAAAACCAAAATCAAGGTCATACCTTGGAACACATCATTCTGACTTCACCGGATAATAGTCAATACAGACATATCTGTATTAGGGAGCTTGCTTCATGCAATGCTCTCTGCAAACATAACACTTTACCAAGCCAACTTGCTTAGCTTTTCCTAAATCAATATTGTACTGTCAGCTCATCGAAGTTTAGAAGCCAGATCAAAACTATTATCAAAGTCATCAATATCACAATATCAATTCTTTCAACCAAGTGATAGTGACTTCATTTATTATCATGCCAACAAGTTGTCATCTATCATGCAATACCAATCCAAACTTCAACAAGTCATTCTCATAATCATAATACAAGTCATTTCTGTCACTAGATATGCAAGTTCCATCTTCATACTAAATCACAACTGTCCATTGTGCATGGAACAAGGAGGCCAATACCAAACCATTTTCGAATACCCATATAAGTAATTGGAAGTCATTATGCTCATATATCATTGTCATCAAGGAGAATCATCAATCTTCAAATCGAATCATTAATCATCAGATCAAAACCAAATTTGTTATCATAGAGAGATTTGTAGTCCAAAACATATCTTAATCATCAAGTCCAAGTTCTAAGTCATTGTCAAGCATCATGTCAGAACTCCAAACATGGCTCATTTATATCAGTTAACCAAATCTAGTCAAACTCTTGTAACAAAAACTATAAACATAATGACATATCTTTATCTCAGTCACTCGCAAACACACGTTCAGTCTACATATTCATATTATAGCAAACATTCAAACTTGCTCTCAGATCTTTTTGTTATCTGCAACACATTTATAGTACTGACATTGTCCAAGTGAACATCTGATTTCATGCATAAGACTTCATTTTTATGTGTTCTGCAGGCATAGTCGCACCCATAGGCTTTCCTTTGTGCGACTCTGACCCATAGTTGCACTCTTCAAGATGCTATGCTAGTGACCGTGGTCGAATCGGTCCAGAATTTATCTCAGGGCCTTGGTTGCACCCTTGAGCTTGTATTTGTGCCACTGGGAGGCTATAGTCGCACCTGTAGCCTTTCTTCCGTGCGACTGAGGCTTTAAGTTAGAAAAACTCTTCTTATCTCAGATCAGAGCTTTGCTGCAATTCAACAATGTCAGATGCATATCAATCATACTTCAACAATGCAGAATATATAATGCAAATGATAATCCGAGTGAGAATCTTGAGGAGAGATTCTCCATCTGAATGGGAATCCACTTCATTTCTCTTCATTCATGTCATCAACATGTCTATACTAATGTCATATAATAACAGATTTGTTAGATCATCAAATCAAACATATATCCATGACATCAATCTTTCATCAAGTGATTAGACTGAAGGCAACAAATCATATCTCAAAGATTATGAACATAATAACACTTTCTATCAAGTCAATCCATCAGGTTAGGGCATTCAGTTTCATAGTTACTCGTCATATCAAGACATTATCTAGAATATCAACCTAATAGTTATACCTCTATCATCAAGGTTACCATGCTTTTCATTATCAATAGGATCAAGTAAGGTTTTTCAATAGAACTTTATCAACACAACAGGAATTTCAACTCTTTTTCCCATACTTTCATCTTGTTCATCACAAAGATTATAAAGAGTCAATGAGCTATCCTTTTATATAAAATCCATCATGACTTATGTATGACAAGTATCAAGAGTACCGTCTACTAGAGTCAAGGTGCTAGCCTTCTTTACAGGATCAAGATATCTAACAGATAGATGTTAGCCAAAGATCAAGTATATCAATGTATCAACATTAGGTAACCTCATAGAATTCAAGAAGATCAAAATGTTCAACACTAGGTGCACCATTTCATCATAGGAAACATAAATCCAAGTCACTTTCATATGCATGGACCATTTGAGAAGGAGACATTCTCATCATACCTTAGGGGCTTAATAGCTGAAACATAACATTGAAACAATACCTTGTAGTGTTCAAATACCTATGCACCTTCTCATTAGACATAGGTAGCTTGTGTCACTTGTTCATATAGTGCCTCTTTACCTTTTCCAGTTCTAGCCATCCTTCCTGCATTTCAAATGATCCTCAAGAAGGATCCACTCATCACATCTCATCAAGGAGGTTAGAAACATCCATATACTCAAATACATATGCAGGAAGTATAAACAATAAACATAATAATTAGATCCATAAGTCTAAACAAAATTAAGAGGCATCATAAGTCAAGAAATACTTATCTTCAATGAGAGGTGATCCTATCCCTCTTGAACCAACCTTCAAGAGCCATTAATGTCCATTGTCCACATACCAATGCTACCTTCAATCAACCAACTAGGCCTACTAGGGATTATACCATCTAGGTTTTCTTCAAATCTTTCACAACTGCTTGAGCATATTCACATAATCCAGGGTTTATTGCAAACCCTATCCTCATAATATCTATCAAACCCTAATACACAAATTGTCTAAATTTTGGTTCAAACCCTAGAATTGTTTTAAGTCTCCACCATCCTCTTCTTGCTTCCATCAACGATGTCATCATCAAGGTGATTTCCATGGCTTTTGTTTAGCCTAGCTTTGATTCCATGCTAATTTTCTATAGGGATATATTGTTCTTTGCTTAGATAATCATTTTTTCATTAACACATTTGGTTCACCCCATATCATCATTACATTATTCATCAGCATATGCAACTATGTAGAAAGAACGACATCATTATCATCAATGCAACATAACATGAAGGAGAAAAGCATGCACACATAGAGACGCTAGGATTGGTCTGAGACTAGGGCAAAACCCACTATGGGGAAAACCCTTTTAAATTCTTCTTCTTCTTAGATCATCATCAAATGATTCAGCAAAAGAGAGTACAATGATTCATGTCTTCGTCTATGCAACTAACCAGTGAAACAACTTTGACATCCATGAAATGAACTAATCATTCTTATACTCAAAACCCCGATTCTAAGGACTTCGCTCTGCCTCCAGGACACTGAGCTAGGAGTGCATATTCTAGGCAACAGTGTGAGCTACCAATGTAGGCGCAAGCAGGCCAAAGGAGGTCGAGTTGATTTGTAAAGGAGATCTCAGAACTCCACTATATTTTTCCAGTGTATGGTCGGAGGATAGCTAGTTGGGCATCCAATTGTAATAATTCTCAAATTGTTGCATAATAAATAAACCCTCATTTGTTGCACCCTTGTAAAGGTTTTTTTCAAAATAAAAGATACATTTGCTCAAAATAAAGATGGAATGCTTCCAATAATGAAAGCAAAGTAACCTTGAAATTCAAACAAAAGATGTTAGCACAAGATATTTGTAAGATATGAAATCAATTCATGAATCAAAACATAACCTGCCAAAACTCAATAATTAGAAAATTTACTTAAAACAAAAAAAGTAAAATAGGAGATGTTAAATGTTAAATCAAGATGTTAATATGGAATTAGACTTGAGCATGAAATGAAAACACTTATTACCAATTTGAAGAATCACAATACTTGCTTTGAAATGTTTCTTGAAAATAAACTTTGCAATATAACAACTCAAAACATCAAGAGACAAGTAAAGTAAATGTGATGGAAAGTGCTCTTGGTTAATTTTATTAACTACCTCTACAACAAGATTGCAATTGAATACTTCAATCCTCAGATGTCACCTTCGTCCACAGATTTGGGTCTCACAGTGAGGAGTCCATATAGGAATAGAGGGTCTCTAAGATGTCTACTTCAACCAACTTATGTTGGAGGTAAAATTTTAGTGAGGCTTGGGGCCTTCCTATACTAAAATGCCTAGATGAAGTGCAAATTGTGTTAATTCCCCAATTAAAATAATGCTACATGCAAATGCTTCAAAGAGAAATAAGATAGTTGCAAAACTTGAGAGACTAGAATGTAAATGAGCTCATATATGTTTGCACCATTAAATAAAAAATAGGCAAGTAAAATGGAATAGATTGCTTTAAGCTACAATTGTTTCAAAAAAATGATAATGCTCCAATAATTTCCATGACATATAGCATAAATTGATTAAGTACTGAAGCATGTACTTGAAGAAATTATGAAATAATTAAACTTGTTGAGTTGAGGCTTTTGTGATCCATATTAGGTTTACGAGAGATTTTTCGGCGTAAATTACAAGATCTATCATTTGTCGACGCGTTTCGAACCAACTAGTGTGGTTCATCGTTAGTCCTGACGATGAACCACACTAGTTGGTTTGAAAAGCGTCGACAAATGACAGATCTTGTGATTTACGCCGAAAAATCTCTCGTAAACAATTAAACTTTCCAAAGTATGAAGTGTTTACACATGAGATAAAATTTGCTCAAGTTTACAATTTGAAAGCTTATGCATGTGAGAATTTAAATACAAGATTAAGAAAAATTGCATGTGGAGCGAAATGTGTTAATTTTAAACATGAAAAAAAAATGAAATTAAGTGGTAGACAGCTAAAAAAAACTAAAAGAAAAATTAGTCCACCCATAAGAATTCCTTCAAATGAGGAAAGGGGATGCCATGGGAAAAATCCCAAGCTCCCTCAAAACAAAAATTTTAGTTTATTGGAAAATGAGGCCCTTTTATAGAAATGAGGGGCTTGAGAAGAATTTACAATATGCACTTTAAATTTACTTTTTCCCAAAATTACAAATGTAAGATTTTAAAGATTTACTTGTGAGATGTTACAAAGTAAAAGCCTAAACCCCTGAGGTGAATAATGGTTACAATTCCTCAAAAGAATGAGGCTTTATAAGAATAGGGGAAGTGATAAGGAGGTACTTGGCCTTGAGGTTTCAAATGGAAAAGGGTTCCTTAGCTTATGTTTCAGCTCCCTTTCTTCAAACTTGAATTGCCTCCAAGAACACCTATAGGCAAGCAAACAAAAAAGTTAACATGCAAAATAAATAGTGTTGAAATATGTGAGAGGAAATCACATGCACGGGAAGGAAAAAGCTAAAAACCCAATGCAAGTATAAAATACACTTTATATTACAAATTCCCTCACTAAGATCAGCTTGAAAGAGTTGATTTAGTGAGTGAGAGTTAGGATTTAAATCCAACAACTTAGCCTCAAATGCTAGATAAAATCAATATGTGCACAAATGAGAGAAGAAAATATATGATTTTTTAGAGATGGAAAAGAAGCAAAGGGCTCATGAAACTCTCTTTTAAATAAATATCTTGATGTCTTATGAGATTGTTGGCTTGAACAACTTGTGGCATCTTTGATATCCTTGGAGGTGACTATTCCAACCGAAGAAGTCCTCACACTCCAACAAACTTGGCAACCTATTCTTTGAATACACAAATCCCTGCAAACCAATTTTTAGTGCAAAAGAGACTTGGCATATAGATGCCAAGTTGAGTTTGTCATTCAATTGAAAATAACAAGTTACAATAAGAGCAAAAAATATACCAAGCCCAAAGGAGATTTGAGATAGCTGCAAATCTCCCCTCCTTAGACAATACCGCCCTTAGGAAAATGCACAAAAAAACAACTAGATAGCAATGTAAAATCAAATGAATAACAACATCAAATGAAACATGTAGACCTCATCAACCAAAAAATGCACCACAAGAGAAGCTAGCAACCCCAAACACTTTCACTTTATTTAGCTCAATAGCAATTTCGGCATAGTAACAATAAGCACAAGCTTCAAAAACCATGTTTAACAGTGAGAGTTGAGTTACCTTTAAAAGACCCTGGGAGAAAATCCCAATGTAGAATGACAATGGAAAATGGCATTGGAGCCAATCCCATTGACATCAAACTCTCTAAGTGGCAAGATGATTGTTGTAGTTGACTGATATCCCAAGATCACAAGTTCCCTTTGCTAGCCTGTGTTGTCTTCTACAAATGGTAGCATATGAATTCACTGTAGTAGCTCCATTGCCAAATCTGGCAAGTGTGGCATTTGAGTGGGTAAGAGAAGGAAACTACCCCATCGAATCCTCAACCAAAATCGTGGTGTAATCACACTGCAAATCAATCCAACAATCCACCGTCAAACTGTTGTGCGTAGACTACTGTGCAAACTGCGTGTGGCTGCCAGGTCTGATCTGCGTAGGGGCTGAAGTAGCGAGCTTTATACACGTGGATGGATGGGTGTAGAATAGTGGAGACACACTGTAATTTATGCATTCACTGAACCTTCCAATCTGTCCCACAAATCTGCGTGGTATTCCAATCTAGTATGTGCGTGGAGTTGTAGGTGATGCGTGGTCTTTAATTTAACATGTGCATAAGTCCTTAGACTTGGATATATGTAGACCATGGGAGTGAGGTGGGGTCTACTCTCAAACCACTTTATTCAACCTTATATAATAATTTCATTCACATTTGAATTAATTCTAACTTGAAATTTGGCCATACGTAAGACTTCAACTTTCCCATTTTAACTCAAAGTGGAACCTTTTGACTTGCCACTTGGAACTTTGACTTGAGTTGTAATTGAGCTAGCGCCTTTTTGGTGGCCCCCATGTAACTTCCATATAACCTTTGACTCTCCACATAATTTCCATGTCAAAATTTGACTTATTTTAACTTCGGAAAATTTTTTAAATTTTTCCAATTATTCATTTTTTTGATTTTTTTCTTCATTTTTGCCACTGGCATTAGAAAAATCGGCTTTTGAGGGACTATAAGTCGTTTTTTGACTCCCAAAGTGGGTCCTAACATAATGTTGGGCCTTAGAGGATGAATTTCAAATAGTCACATGCCCTAGACATTTCCAAAGACCACTTATTTACATCATTACATAGAAATTAATTAAAAAATCCCATTTTGCAAGAAATTTTTAATTATTAAAAGATCCTACTTAGACCTAGCCAAATTCCACGAATTTTTTGTGTGATCTAGTATGGTAATATACATCGACTCTAGACACTAAGATGTGTTAGGGTCTCAACCTTCAAATTGGCACCCTGACTTTGGAATAAAAATGAGTGAAAGAACCTAGAAAATTATCCACCTCTAAAAAAGAATGGATAATTAACCAGATAAAAAAAAAACACTCCAAAGTGTACTCATTTGCTGGTTGAGTCCTAACATCTTAGGCTTATTATAGACTCACAACTCATCTTAGGGTGTGGAATCTGGGTACAAGAAAGATGATGAGAAATAGAAGTGGAGTTTAAAAACTCCGTTGATTGATGATATTTGATGGTACAAGTGTCCTTTGGATCATACTTGGGCTTGGAGTCTTCATATAATCATTAGGTGCCACTCTAATGGTCAACAGGCCCATTAGGTAGAGGTGTGCTGAGGATTAGATCGATCGAATGCTTGACCTGGCAGTGTATCGGTACCCTTGTGGGTGTGGAGAAGATGTCCTTGTACTCTTCCAAGACTTTATCCACTTGCTTCTGTTACGTGGAGGAGCCCAATATGGAGGCCGTGGATGTGGCCATGATCTTCCCCTTACTTTAAGAGTGAATTAAGAAGAAAACAAATTCTCTAGTCTAGGAGATAGTCTTACTGCATTGCTTAGCAGAGATCAAAGAAATGTTAGTAAGTGGGACTACCTCTGGTATCCTGAATAGTTTCTGCCCAAAGTAATAATAATGGTACGACGTCTAGACTCATACACAACATGACACTTCCACAAGTATGGTTGGCCTAACCAAATATCATAAACTTCAAGGGGAGCAACATCACACAATACCTCGTCCATGAAAGGCTTGATGCTATAAGGTAGGCGACACTATTCACTGACGCGGAGATCTCGCCCTTAGTGGAGCCACCTGATGGTGTATGGTTGTGGGTGTGATGTTGTCAGTAGGCCCAATTGCGTAATGACTGCTTTTGAGATGAGGTTTTTAACTTTTTTGAATCCCACTATCTATTAGTTCTTGTAGCATCGGATGTGTTCTAGCCACGAAATTTGGTGGAGAGGCTAGAATACATGTATTCTCCAAAACCCAGAAATCGTTTATGAAAATTCTACCTAGAGACGACTTAATTAAAATAATTAATCATTTCTTAATGTTTCCTAAATCTAAACTTAGGAACTCTGATTAATTGAAGGGTATTAATTAAGTCATGGTGAGAATCTTCTAGAAGAAGACATGGATCGAGTTTTAGTTAATCTTAACCATCAATTATGTTTTAATCTTGGTTGTTGATGTCTCAATGAGAGATTATAAGAAGAAACTCGATGGGGGTTGGAGAACACACTTGAGCCACTAGTAGTTCGAATTACTGGTAGATCGAACTTCAGAGTAGCAGCGCTGAGTTGCTGGAGAGAGAGCTAGTGAGCTCGAAGTAATGAGAGAGGGGCAGGGATAGTAAGGCCCGAGGGAGATTTTCCAGTCCGGTGAGTGCATTGCAGAGTAGCAGTGAGTGCCACAAAGAGGCAGTGCAATGCTTCAGAGGAGAATCCATATTTTGTTGGGAAGAAGCAGTGATTCAGTGCTAGAAGACGGAGTGGGAGCCCGGAGGCCAGGAGAGTCCATCTTCTAGACAACAGCTGATCAGATAGCGAGAGACACATTTCCGAGTTGTGGGACGCAGTACTGCGTAGGTTGATGCAGGGACTGCGCAAAGGCAGCAGAGAGCAGCTCATCTTGAGCCAAGGTCAGTGTTGGATCGCCAGTGGGAGTGAGATTTTTCTCACTAGAGTTTCTGTCAGTCATTTCTCTGTATGGATTGATAGATTTGAGCATACATAGTTTTGTACTTAGATTTACTACTGCATAATAATTAAAACCCTCAACAACTGCACCGGTTTTCCCGAGTTGGGTTTTTTCTAGGGGCTTAGTCCAAAAACAACTATGTATTAGTGTGTGTGCATCTATTTTTCTAGTGTTATTTTTCTTCCGCAGTATTTATTTTGTGAAGGCTGCAGTGTATTAGTTTCGATATTTGCCATAGAACACAGTAAATAATTTGTTCAGTTTATTTAACAAATAAAATAAACTTAATCAGTCGTTGCAGTAGGATTCTGGGTTTCAGAATTTTCACACTATCGACACAATGAAACACAACGAAGCACCCTTCACCCACATTTGTGAGTGGAAGAGATGCTCACCTTCTTGCGGATCTTCGGGCTCACTTTGCTAGACCTTGGTGGTGGCAATGGTGGCACTAGGTCCTACATCAATGATTTGTTTCCTCTTATCAGGGTCAGGTTCAGAGTCGAAACCTGCATCAGACTCTGAAGCTTTTAGCTTGGCCACCAATGACTGCTTTGTGTGACATTCATTTGTGTTATGAGCAGGGCTCTTGTGCAACTCACACCACTTTCCCATGTCTTTCTTCATCATCCATTACTATTCTTTGCTTGCGGCTTTGATGGGTTCTCCTAGGATGTTCCACCTTGGCTCTATCCTTTGTTCTACGGTTTGGGGGTTGTTAAAATTGGCAACTACGGCCAAACTCCATGTGGGTCATCTTATTTATTGCAGTTGATATTTGTCTTGGACTCCTCTCATCGAGAGGTGTAGGATTGATCTAAAGATCATCCGATTCCGATAAGTATTCATGGAGTTATGAATTTATTTGTGTTATAATATAATTCGTCAAGGTCGGCCAACAACCAAATAACCCACACATGTGCTCAAAGTTTTAGTATAAAAAGAGGTGACTTGATAGTCATTTCTACACACACTTCACTCTTGATTTCTCTTCACTTGTTCTGGGTTTTAGTGGAAGAGAAATCTAAGAGAGGAAGCCCGAAACGCAGAAGGTAAGGAACCCTAGTATGAGACCTAGACCCAGTCAAGAAGGAAGGCTACACATTGCCCCATACGTTGATCTCTACAAGCCCTAACGTAGTCCTAAGGAGGATGCCCTAATGCAGTCTAAGGAGGATGCCCTAACATAGTCCTAAGGAGGATGATCTAGCAACAATTCAAGGGAGGAGACCCCTACTTCTATAAGCTGCCTAAAGGAGCCTAGCCGTAGTCCAAGGATGGAGAAATAACATGATGGAGGAGGCCCTACTCACTGCCCTTATACACAGGTCTGCCCAACCCTAACCGCAAGTCTGTCCAAGCCCTAGCCGCAGGTCGCTTCAAGTGACTGAATTGATGGATGGAGGGCCAAGGATCTAGGGCCGAGAGGGTAGGTTACTAGGCCGAGTAGAGGGAAACTAATTGTTGGAATTTGAGTGGCTGTTTTGGCACGTTGAGGAGGCTGAAAGCTACAGTAAGCTAGGCTGTAGGCCATAGCAAGCTGTTGGAGTTATTCTATGGCTGCGTTGAAAGGATAATGTGGCATGGGAGGAGCCTTTTCAAGGTTGGCCACTAGAGGGTTAGTCTTGCTGTGTGTTGGGTGCAGTCACAACAACAACAATGGGACAACAACATAGTGGGACAACAACAACAATGGGACAACAACATGATGGGATAACAACAATGATGGGACAACAACAATGTGCACTAACAAACAGGGTTGGAGCAGCATGCCAAAGTGTGAACACTGTTGATGATAAAGGCTGCCCAGAATACATGGAATAGTATGACAACAATATGGAAAACATGGAATAGCAATACATTGGGACAATAGTGCTAGTAGTATAATGGCATGGTGCAATGATGGCACAATGGGACAACAACAACAGCAAGGACAACAAGCAATCATGGTGCAACAGTATGAGCAGTGACAACATTGTGATAAGGGGCAGTATGATGTGAAGTGCTACAACACAATGATGGGCATCATGACAATGTGAAGTGTAGCATGTTGTATGCAGTGGTTGCTAGTATAGTACAATGGTATTAAATGCTACAATGAGATGCAACATGATGGGCACAGTAAGGTACAAGATGAGGCAGCACTGGTAAGTGCAGCAAGATGATAAGGTAAAACAAGACGTTGCAGTACCAGAAGGTGCAGCAGTATGATGTGTGCAGCGTGGTAATGAGGGTCAACATAGTCATGATGGGTGCAGCACGATGCAACACAGTGAGGTGCAGCATGATAACAAGGTGCAATACAATGCATGGTGGAGTTACTTGGGAGAACTAGTTGAAGCAACATGTCTTCAACTGAGTGCAGCTATCTCTTGTATCATCTACTTAGAGATGATCTATGCTCTTATTTAGATAAGTCAAAGTGTTGACTTCTGTTGTATATGTATTGTCTCTCTCTCTTTGCTGAACTATTGAAGAACATATAAGAAGAATTGGTCAAGAGTTTCCCCACATTGGGGTTTGTCCCTGGCTAGCACCACATCTTGTGTCCTCTTGTCTTGGCTTGTCTTCTGCAATCTATGTTTATGTTCTATCTGCAATTTACTTTAATGCTGACGCGATTGCTAATTTGGAAAAGATATTGAGCTAACTGTGAAAATTGAAATAAATTGCTCTAAGCATAGAACATACCTAAAATTAACATGGTATCGGAGCTGAGGTGAAGACAAAGCCCAAGCAAGAGTGAAAGAGCAATCACCGAAGACAGTTGGGAAAGGACAACAGGATCAGTGGATTCCTCATCCCTCTTCAAATTCACCAAGGGTGAAGTCGAAGCAGAGAATATTATCAGAATGGTGCAGTGGAAGCTTCTGATGGCCTACCTAAATATTACTTCATTGGGAAGTTTGGATGTAAGGGTGGAAGGAAAGGCAAATGCCTTGTTTGTAATAAGTTTGGCCATTATGCTGAGGAGTGTCCGAATGGTAGGGACACATCACTTGATGATGATAACAATAATTCAAGGGACATCTTCAATGATCGAAGGAATGCAAGTCATCAAGGAAATAATAGACTCTTCAAAGAAAGCAAGGAATCCCAGGTATGAAGAATCAAATGTTGTTTCTGATAAGATAAAGAAGTGTTATCTTGTATTGACCCTCTCCTTTAGACTCTTTGGGAATTTGGCTTATTGATTGTAGTGCTTCAAGGCACTTCATCGGATAGAAGGGTGCTCTCTCTAATTTGGTAGAGATGGAAACAATTGTGGGATTATACTTGGAGTCGATGCCACCTATCTCGGAAAGGGTGTAGGGAATGTTACCCCTCAATTGAATGAGGTTAACTCGATTCATTTACAAGAATCTCTTTTTTGTACCTGATCGCAAGAAGAACCTGGTGTCCATTTCGACAATGGAAGTCAAAGGTTACAAGGTGGCATTCATCGATGGAAAGGTACGTATTTGAAAATGGAATCTTCAAAGATGCTTTTGTGTTTAGGGTTGGCAATTTGTATCAAGTTCTAGGATGGTCCATTGGGGACCATGTCAGTTGTCACATCTCATCTATAGCACCAGAGGTCTACTTATTACGGGGCCCTACTCGATGTGAGTCAGATTGTGACAGGGATGCCAGAATTCAAGAAGAGCATGAAGGTACATGTCCGAGATGTATCGAAGGAAAATCTTACAAGGAGACCATTCCCCTCATGTAGCAGGTCCATAGGTTTGGAACAACCCAAGCGGTTTGAGATTCATGATCAAGAATCTCGTGTATGCAGGTGGAAGAAAGCCCTCCATGGCTTGAAGCAAAACACCCTGAGCTTAATATGAGAGGATTGGTAGCTACTAGCTGCCTGATGAAGCTGAGATTCACTAGGAGTGAAGCCGATCCAAACCATTGCTTGAAGGTTGTGGATGATAGACCTCTCATACTGGCACCTTATGAGGACGACCTCTTTTTGACAGGTGCAGACCCTCTCATTTGCAAAAGTAAGAGGGAGTTGGATTCCGGATTTGGAATGGTAAACTACAAGCCCGTGACTACCTCGATGGAGCTTAACTTTCAGAAGTTTATGTGATGCTGGACCAGATTTGGGAATGCCTCTGAGTTTCATAAACTCATTCACATTGACGTTCTAGGTGAACTTCCGTCCGGATATATGTTTTGCATTTAGCATGTTGGGCTCATATTTGGTTGAGACTCACTGGACTGGTGCCAAGAATCTTTTGAAATATCTTCGGGGCACAATCTCTCATGGATTGAGATACACTGTTGGAAATATGAAGCTGCATGATTATTCGAATGCTGACTGGGCAGGTAGTGTGGAGGATCGCAAGAAGCACTTCCGAGTGCTGGTTCTCTTTGGGTTTTGCTTCGATATCCTGGATGAGCAGGAAGCAGAATTCGGTTGCTATAAGCACCATTGAGACCGAATACATAGCTATGAGTATGACCTCGTGTGAAGCTGCCTAGTTGTGGAATCTCTTTAGCGAGCTGTTTGTACACATGATGGATACCACCGTGATCTTTTGTGTCAACCAGAGGGGGATTCGATTGTTGAGGAATCTCGTATTCTATGATTGCTCCAACATATAGACATCAGATGCTATCTTATCTGGGATATGGTACATCGATGAGCGAGAAGGCTCCATCGCATTGAGACTGATGTACAGGTCACAAACGTTCTGTCGAAGCCCTAGGAAAAGGTCAAATTTGTGACTTTCCTGAACGACTTGGAGTTGTTGAGACACCCTCTTATGAGGGTCTTGCATGATGCATGCATTGAGCTCTGGGAGCTCCGAGGGGGCTTGGGGTACTTCTTGGAGCAACAAGCGACCATAGGGCGACTAACCCTCCCCTAATGGTGCGCTATGTACAGGGTGAATGGTTCAGCCTTCCCTTGTGATACCCCGTGGCGACTTATGGACAGGATGAGTGGTTCTCCTGTCGAGGCATCCTACCCATGTAGTTTGGAACTCATGGGAAGTACCTCTCATCTGGCCAATAAGCAGAGAAATGGGGTTAGGGACCATAGTAGTACTATCGATGGACGCATCGTTGTATCTACCGTATTCCCTATGCTAGGATGACCTCCATTGGTCTGGGATCAGTATGAGTGGTTTGAGACACTCTCTTTTAATATTGATCTGGGATCAGTATGAGTGGTTTGAGACACTCTCTTTTGATATTGATCTAGGATCAATGAAACTGACTTCGGATCAGTAAGAGTGACATAAGTCACTCTCTTTTGGAACTGATCTGGGATTAGTAAGAGTGGTATGACGCACTCTCTTCATATGGGACTGACCCCGGGTCAGTAAAGAATGGTATGAGACATTCTTGATCAATTCTTCTTCTTCATGGTTCAGCAAAGCAGAGCAGAGCAAAGCAGAGTAGTGCAAGGCACTGATGGCAGAGATAGTACAATCTGTCAGATGGATCAATGGATGGAGTTCTCTCTAGTTGAGAGGGAATGTTAAAATTGGTAAGTAGGGCCAAACTCCATGCGAGTCATCTTATTTATGGCAGCTGATATTTTTCTTGGACTCCTCTCATCGAGAGGTGTAGGATTGATCTAAAGATCATCTGATTCCGATAAGTATTCATGGAGTTATGAATTTATTTGTGTTATAAACTTATAAAACAATTCTTCAAGGTTAGCCAACAACCAAATAACCCACACATGTGCTCAACATTTTAGTATAAAAAGAGGTGACTTGATAGTCATTTCTACACACACTTCACTCTTGATTTCTCTTCACATGTTCTGGGTTTTAGTGGAAGAGAAATCTAAGAGAGGAATCCCTAAACACAAAAGGTAAGGAGCCCTAGTATGAGACCTAGACGCAGTCAAGAAGGAAGGCTACATGTTGCCCCATACGCTGGTCTCTACAAGCCCTAACACAGTCCTAAGGAGGATGCCCTAATGCAGTCCTAAGGAGGATGATCTAGCAACAATTCAAGGGAGGAGAGCCCTACTTCTATACGCTGCCTAAAGGAGCCTAACCGCAGTCCAAGGATGGAGAAATAACATGGTGGAGGAGACCCTACTCACCGCCCTTATACACAGGTCTAATCTGCCCTAACCGCAGGTCTGCCTAGCCCTAACCGCAGGTCTGTCCAAGCCCTAACCGCAGGTCACTTCAAGTGACCAAATTGATGGATGGAGGGCCAAGGATCTAGGGCCGAGAGGGCAGGCTACTAGGCCAAGTAGAGGGAACCTAAATGCTGGAATTTGAGTGGCTGTTTGGGCACATTGAGGAGGCTGAAAGCTACAACAAGCTTGGCCGCAGGCGATAGCAAGCTGTTGGAGTTATTCCATGGTTGTGTTGAAAGGATAATGTGGCATGGGAGGAGCTTCTTCAAGGCTGGCCACTAGAGGGTTAGTCTTGCTGTGTGTTGGGTGCAGTCACAGCAACAACAATGAGATAGCAGCACAATGGGACAACAACAATGGGACACCAGCATGATGGGATAACAGCAATGATGGGACAGCAGCACGATGGGACAGCACCATGATGGGATAACAGCAATGATGGGACAGCAGCAATGTGCACTAACAAACAGGGTTGGAGCAGCATGCCAAAGTGTGAAGACTGTTGATGATAAAGGCTGCCCAGAATACATGGAATAGTATGACAACAATATGGAAAACATGGAATAGCAATACATTGGGACAACAGTGCTAGGAGTATAATGGCATGGTGCAATGATGGCACAATGGGGCAGCAGCAACAACAAGGACAACAAGAAATCATGGTGCAGCAGTATAGGCAGTGACAACATTGTGATAAGGGGCAATATGATGTGTAGTGCTACAGCACAATGATGGGCATCATGACAATGTGAGTGTAGCATGTTGTGTGCAACACTTGCTAGTATAGTACAGTGATATTAAATGCTACAATGAGATGCAGCATGATGGGCACAGTAAGGTACAGGATGAGGCAACACTGGTAAGTGCAGCAAGATGATAAGGTACAACAAGATGTTGCAGTACCGGAAGGTGCAACAATATGATGTGTGCAGCGTGGTAATGAGGTCCAACATAGTGATGATGGGTGCAACACGATGCAACATAGTGAGGTGCAACATGATGACAAGGTGCAACACAATGCATGGTGATGGAGTCACCTGGGAGAATCAGTTGAAGCAACATGTCTTCAACTGAGTTCAACTATCTCAATTATCATTTACTTAGAGATGATCTATGCTCTTATTTAGATAAGTCAAAGTTTCGACTTCTGTTGTATATGTACTATCTCTCTCTCTGTTTGCTGAACTATTGAAGAACATATAAGAAGAATTGATCAAGGGTTCCCCACATTGGGGTTTGTCCCTGGATAGTGCCACATCTTGTGTCCTCTTGTCTTGGCTTGTCTTCTGCGATCTATGTTTATGTTCTATCTGCAATTTACTTTAACGCTGATGTGATTGCTAATCTGGAAAAGATATTGAGCTAACTGTGAAAATTGAAATAAATTGCTCTAAGCATAGAACATACCTAAAATTAACAGGGGTGCTCTTGCTCTGTGTCAGATTCACAGATCTAAAGTCTCACTTCTTCTATTTAAAATTTTGCTCGATTTTGACAACATATTGGTATGCTGCACCAAGCAAGGAGATGTCCACAAACTCCATTTTTACCTGGATGTATTTTTGTAGACAACCACGGTCCTTGAGCAACAAATGTCGCTCATAGTCCTTGATAACTGACTTCATGCGTAACGTATGAAAGATATTCGCGAACTCTGGCACTTCTTAGTCCCTTTCCTGCCGTAGTGTGGTCCATTTTATGTACTTGTCTTCATAGCTTCCAACAGGGTAATATTGTTCCTTAACAACATCCCTAAAAGAGTTCTAAGAGGGTGCGACTGCAAATAGTGGGGATTCCTCCATGGCCCTTTGCTTACAGTGAGTTTCTGACTAGTCCTTAACATGGGGGGTGGCCTTAAGGAGTGCAAAAGTAATATTTTCTTTATCAGAATAATTATGGATCGAAAAATATCCTTTCAGCAGATATAACCATTTATCTAGAACATTTGCATCTATCTGGCCTTGAAATATAGGAACATCAAAATTAACTTGTACCTTAAAGGAGGCGGCGGCTCCAAAGTGGCTCCTGGATGAAGATGTGCCACCTATGGTAGGACTCCATGAAGGTGAACCTGCCCCCCTTCCCTTCCCCTCCCAAATTAGTCTAGTAGCTCCAAAGAACTAGCAACAAATGTCCGTCAATGTGATGAAAATTAAGTGGAACCTCATACAATATGAGGTATAACACTGAGCAAGAAACGCGTTCACTACTACTCAAATTGCTGGTTCTGCTGCCCAAAATGATGATTTGCATCCTTAAAACATGGGGAGTTGATACCACTACAATCTATTGAAATTCTGGCATTTGTCAACTGCATCATCTTGAACCACAATTGTGATCTTTCTTTCCAATTACTAGGTTGGTGATAACAGGACCTACAACTATCTATGCAACGAACTTTAGTTTGCAGCTACTACAGTGCAAATGGATTTCATAGCAGCTCATCAAATAAATGACTCAATGTTATCATTTATGATCACAAGCCATCATTTGTGATGATTTTAGAAAGCAAATGACTATTGTGGATTTTTCACTTGAACTAGAATGCTAAATACTGAGGTTTGATGCCATTTAGGTCTTCTTTTCTATGTATTTGATTGTTATGAGTTTCATAAACTAAAGATTTTCGATGTGCATCTAAATGGCATATTTTTGGTTTTCTTTCCATGTCGCTTTTGACAGTTAGGATCACAATGATGGTCTGCTGCACTCTATTTCTGGTCTGTTATTATACGTGATTATTCAATGCATACCTCTTCACAATGAATTGTAATATAAAATGCCTTTAGGTGATAGATTGAGTTGGAATATATATGGACATGGTGATCTCGGTGGCATCCATGCCATGAATACGTAGATGGTTGAAAGTGGTGCATAGCTGAGTTATATGTAAATATGGTTTACCAAGATTTGTCTAGGTACTTGCCTAGGTTTAATGTGTTCCAATACTTGTATTGCCACATGCCGGGGTAATGGAAATCTAATTAAAGGAGGCACCATGCAGTATAATACAAATCTGAATTATTATTCTTGCCTTTTAGTAAGGGGCCTTGGCAAACTTTCTAATACAACATTAATTATAGCAAAGTTGCATGCATAACCTGGGCATCTAACAGATAAGCTGGAATTTTGAAATTTTTTCAGGTAACTGCAATCAGCATGGAAAGTATTTTGGTAGGCAAAGATCTTCGTGGATGTGCATTTGTCTATGGTTCACTGAGTTTCATAGAGAAAATTTCGTGTGGGATTGTGCTCTACATCATTGAAGATTTTCATAGTAAGTATTCACTGTGGCTCCTAAGGTGTAATTTTTTTGATCTCCCAAAATACATTTTTTTAATTGCATATTATTGAAATACCATTTGTCATAAGCTAAGAATCCTATAAATTTTAATTTATTTAACATGTTATCCATAAAATTCATATCTTACAGACCAAAGTGGCTGCCCTTTACCACTCTGAATATTTGGGTGTAGATATTGTGGTCTTTTGAAAACAGGACATATCATAAGATTGGGTTCTTTTACATTTCTTTATTCCGGTGATTACAGTTCATTGTATTTTAGTCATTTTGTGTATGGAGCTTGCTATATTACGCTGCATGTCTGTGCATTAGAGTAAATCTCATAAAACAGATATTATACTTTATTCAAGTTGCTTTCTTGATTCTCTTCTGGAATTTAACGTAACCTAACTTTATTGGCATATTAGTATTTTGGTTAATGTTTGCTGCCAATTTGTGCTGCATGTACATTAGCATAACAAAAGTCCAAAGCGCATCAGACAGTGGCGCTACCAATAACCTAAATGTTTCATGGGGCAGCAAATTTCAAAGAGACTAAATTTTCCTAGTTCTATCCAGAGGCATACCATGTTATTCCATGTTCTAGCCTAATGCTTGAGTTTTATTTTACAAATGAAATTCTTTCTTACCCCAAAGCTCTCTCACATTTAAGACACCTTTCTATATTATGCTTAGGGATTTGTGTCCTGCCTGTAATTTGTAAGTCAGATAATTCTATCTTCTCTATGCTTAAAGTCTGTGGCTACATCTTCGTACAAAGTGCAGTTTTCGCATGAATCTTAGCATTTCCCTTCTTTGTCTGTCCATTCTTTATCCAGTGGTTCTGCTGCCTAGGTTGTCTTTTATAGTGAGTTGGTAACTGTTTTTTTTTTCCTTTTTAGTTTTCTTTACATTTTAAAACTCTTCCTTGACTTCTTTTTTTCTCTTCCCCTTTCATCCATCCTTCTGGGGACTTCTAAACAATCTTTTCATTAACCTTTTATATAAGATGCATTGCTTGCTTACAGTGCAATAATGTGGTCATGTTCCATCCTTTTACTTTCATGGTATAAATTTTCATGAGAAAGTGACTAGTCTTCAATCTTCAAGAAGACTAGCTTCAAATACAGAGTCCAGAATGCTTTTCTCACTAAGCTTCAAAAAAAGAAAACTTCTTTTACTGGATAGAGTTGAAGCTGGTTCCAAAATTTTCCTTATTCCTACTAGCCAGTCAAGCATAAAACAGTCAAGACCGAGATATCTCCTTGATTATTAACCTAATAAGTTTTCTTCTTTTACATGTGCAGCCTCTGCGAACGGATGTAATGCGTCTCACAAATTGGGATTGTGCCATTCATTAACTCAAATGTCTCTTGCTTTTGTCCCCGGAGGATGTGCTCTTTTAGGCATAATCGTGACATTCACGATGGATTTGGATGCAGTGCCGGACTTAGATGCAGTGACTGTGCAGTCATTACATGAGCCGTTACTTTCCTAAATGAATCTTGAAGCACTTATCTTTAATCAAGGCACTCTGAGGGTCGGCCAAGGCAGATACATAAGCATAGTAACTTACTATACTGAATAGTTGAAGGGCCTTAACCATTGTCCCGAGAATTGCTATTAATGTTCTAGGCTGTAAACATAACAGAGGTGTTTATGTCAAATGCCAGTAGGCTTTCTGTCTCTCATGATTGGTTTGACAATTGAGCCAATTGAGCAACTACGAAGTTGCATGTAACACAAGTGCATTTCTACATTTATTGTTCATATCATTCATACTATGTGGCAAAATAAGCTGCTGTGGGGCTATGATCATGATATTCTTGGTACAGAAGTTTAGCTGAAAATGATCAAAATTCTTGTATTATAATAAATTCTAATCCATTTATTCTATTTTATCACCTCATTAATCTTGTTTATGAGTTTTACTCCTTTGTACACTCGTTTATGAACAAGCCCATGTACATGGCATTCAACTGGACCTAGAGAGACTAAATAAAAGAGTAACCCCAATAATAAGTCCCCAGCATGAGTAACTTATACTTTAAGGGTACGGTGTAACATCTAACGTCAGGGTTGGAATTTCAAAATAGACCCACTCGTCAAAACGGTTTTCACACCTCCCTATCCCGTCTTCACAATTTCAAAAAATGATCGTGACGTTTTTGCAAATTTTTAAACCGTATTTGATGGGCAAATCACCCCATCACGGACAATTTGCCCGTCAAACAAATTCCATCCGTCTAAGGTCTCGAGGGTTGAGAAACAAATTTCATGATGTCAAACAGCCTACAATAACAACTGCGTGCACTTTGTTATCTTGATATGTTAGAAAATCTCTACATTTTGTTTTTGTACGAAATCATTTATAACTCCAAGATTGGTCCAATGCAATGTTCCTGTCCGGTGGTTTTGGCTGTACATCAAACCTTTGAAAAGGCATCCCCTTTTTTTTTTCAAATTTATGTGTAGATAAAAATAGCTAAACCTATCATAAGAAATTATTACCATGGTAGTAGTCATTTGCAATATAAACTAGACTGACAGCAAACCTTGAGCCTGCTAGCCAGATATACATAGTTATTATAAAATATGCCATCTTGAACAGGAAATAATCAAAATAGCACTACAATATTTCATGACCTATTAAATCCAAAAGTAATTAATTAAGATATAAAAATTAACAGCCTTCAACTTCGTCAGAAAGAATATGGTATGATAAAATGATAAAATCATAGCAGGTGTTACATGGAAAATTAAATAAATTAAGGTGCCGAGACCAGCCATCCACTCAGCAAGAGACGTAGATCGTTGTTTTTCATTGTTGTCTCAATTGCTTTTTCCCACACGACTCTGGTTGCTGCTAGTATCTGAAGCTAGGGACGCAAAGTGCTTGCGCTGCTCCTTTGTTGTGCGATTGGTGTGTGGATCAGTTTTGACTAGGTCAGCTTTTAGTGGTCCCATGTTGTCTGTGGCCAAGGTTGCCAACGTGGGGAAAATAAAAATATCTATAACTTGCTCCCAAGGTGATGAAGTTTGATAGCCACCTTCTATGCTTTACCAATTTGTTAGACGTCGATAAACGATTTAGTATGTGATTAAACATCACCATAATCTAAGTTTAGGATGATCATTAATACAATTTTGGTTGACAAGTACATTTTTCACCATAACTATTTGGTTAGATAATCCAATAAGTTGGGAACTCTTCGCAACTTTCATTTAGAATTTATATTAAAGTTGATTTGAATTCCAAAGAAGATATTCGTAACCATATAACTATTTGGTTAGATAATCCAATAACTTGGGAACTCTTATATTAAAGTTGATTTGAATTCCAAAGAAGATATTCATAACCATATAGTCATATGTTTCATTTAATATATTCATGGTATGGAAAGTGACGTTTAAAGTAATGTTGAGTGTAATTTTGTTGTTATTTTTGTCATTGTGATGGATATATATATGTGTGTGTGTGTGTGTGTGGGGAAGTAGTTAATAATTAATAATTAAACATTTGTAAATGGCAAAAATTTTAAAATTCATGGTTAAAGAAGAAGAAAGAGTTATGGCAATGGATTTCTTTTGTGAAAAGTACAAAAAATTATGGGGAAGTACATAGATGAATTAATGAAATAAATAAGAATGTAATAGACAACTTAGAAAAAATGATAATCAAGTGCAAGTTGCTTGTTTTTAATCGAATTTTTCTTAACGAGAATTAAGAGTTTAAGAGGAGGAAAAATGAGCAAATTAATGAAAGATAAGGACACATGAAAGGAAAAAAATTCAAGAAGAGATTGAAATAAAAAAGTATTAACATCATAATAAAGTTTTTCTTAACATAGTTAAAATTGTAAGATGTCTACATGAAGATGTATAATTGCTCAATGATATCAACAACCATGAGTTAAATTGTTTGAAGGTCATTAGGTAGTAATTATCAAATTAGAAGATTGGTTTCTACTATGTATCTTGTATGAAAATCAACATGGTATTAGAGCTTGTTAAAGAGTAGCCATTGAAGTCAGCGTAAGATACAAGAAAGAGAGCCCTAAAGAAGTCGCAATCTACTGGAGGAGGATGAGTTTTGTTTTAAGAAGGCCGAGTTTATGTGTTTCGTGGAGTGTGAGGAAGCTACAAGGATAACCCTAGCTCGATTCTGTTGCAGAAGGTATCTGTGTCAAGGAGGAGGCCTGGCCACAACCTTAAGAAGGAGGTCACAACCCAAAACAATAGCGAAGGCCATAGGGCCATTAGCTTGGCTGAGGGTTGTAGGATGGCTGCAACTAACAAAGAGAGGTCAATGGCCAACATAAGCAACACAAGGTTGTAGAGGAAGGTCAAGGGCCTTAGGAACCCACTAAAGTGTAGTCACAACCACAAGAAGTGACCCACAACCAAGAAGGAGGCTTGAGCCTTGTTCTGTTTATGTAATTTAATATTTCAGATCAACCCTAAGGTTGAAAGTTTACAAGGCTAGATCAAGGGAACCTCAAGTAAATTAGATGAAATTTTTGATTTGCATTAACTGTTGGATTCTTGAAATTTCTACAAGATTTGCATTCAGATATGATGATTTTGATGCATTAAAAGAAAGGTAGCTCATAGAAATAAACCAATTGGTGGATAGTAAGCAATTTTCCAATAGAGGTAATTTCCATGACTGTGAAATAGGGAATTTTCTTATTGGTCTTGTAGTCCAAACAAAGGAGTTAGATTTGAATTAACAACACCGCTCTATAAATATTGGCATTGAAATGAGGAACATAATTTAGAGTAGAATAATGACAGTGAGAAATGGTGCATTTATCATCTACGTTATGTGGAGTACCATGATCCTATTAGAAGAAAATAGAGTTCCAGGTTGTTATAAGATCCACCTTGAAGCATAAGTATCAAAGATTGTGTATAAGTTGGTTCATGAAAATTTTCATCGCAGTACACATTGTATTTATATACATTGTGGAAGGGATTGAGACAAATACATACCGACTACATAGTTAAATCATTATGCCTGATTTCCTTGTAGATCTTGGCATGGGTATGAGAACATAGAGAGATCCAATTGCAACTTTTATGAAAGCACTTTTTAAAAGTTGGGGCCATCAAAGACAGAGTTGAAACATGAATATGTTGGCATATGACCTTTGAAGTACCTCAACATTTTTCAACAACTAGATATTAGGAAGGCTAACCTACCATTTGGAACAACTATATCCCTATTCTCTTCATAAGCAAGGGTAATGAAAGACCACCTAATACGAGTGAGAAGCTTGAATGACTTCATTGGAAAATAGTAGGATGAGGGTTTTGCTATAAGGGGAAGAGGTCTGTGTGACAAGAAAGGACTTGTTGGCCACCACAAAGAAGAAAAGAGGTTTGTTGTAGGTCTCAAGGTCTGTGGACAACAAGAACGAGGCCTAAAAGGTTAGGCCATTGTTGTAGAAGGGAAGATCGAGTCCTGTTTCGATACCTACAACAAGTTTTTTAGGGTCATTTGAGTTGTATAAAGGTTGATCAAGAGTGAATAAAGGGTTGAACTTAGGGCTTCTTGGTGGGCAACTAAGATTGGCAAAAGTCTGTGGAGAAAAGAAGTTTGTAGTTGTGAAGGGCAAGATCTACAACAAGGACAATAATAATACTAGTATGTTGTGGGCTAAAAGGAGCAAGCCCAGATAGCATGATGATGATGACGAGGATGATCATCCAACTCAAAAAAGAAAAAGAAATCTAAGCTTGATAAGATTGAAGATGGAACTCATTGATTTCTACAAGAAAGCAAGGATCAAGATGGTGGAGTTTACAATTCCCTACAACACATCATTTTCTTTCTTAATCAAGAGATAAATACTTCATATCTTTCTCCCTTGATTATTGTTATTTTTCCTTGGTGAGCCTCTTGTCTTTGTATTTTTTTCTTAGTTATAATTATTTCTTCCATGGCCTCTTAAATGAGGTTTGTAGGCACACCATGAAGGTCACAAAGGCAATGATTATGGAAGCAGATGACAGGATCAGGAAGGATGAAACAAAACTTGTGGCAAGAAGGTTCTCCCTGTAAGAGGGAGTACAAGGATATTTTTTGCTCTAATCTTCGATAGATAGGTCTAAGGGCTTGAGTATAAACTCAACAAAGTGTTTAGTGTTTAAAAGAAAGAAATTGTATAGATTGTTAAGACATCTAGTATCATGCCAGATGACAAGAAGAGCTTCTAGTTCCAAGGGAGAAGATTGTCAGGTAGAGTCGAAGGATTAAATTTCTTAAAAGTTGTCATGGGTTGAGATTGTCAAGATGCTTAGAGACAAAAAGTCTCTAGGAGTAGTATGCCTTCTTTGGGGAGACCATGCAATAGCAGAATGACTTGCTTAAGAGGGAGCAACAACAACAAAATGGATTCCTTACATGACAAAGTGAGCATCAGTGGTAGAAGGACTTGCTTATGTGACAGGGAGAAACAATGACAAAAGCATTCGCTTCTGTGACAGAGGGAGCAACCAGGACTAACGCAGGAAGACCTACTTCAGTGTCAGAGGGAGTTGCCCTTGGAGATTCAATGAAGAATTTTGGCTAGATACACTATTTTTTGGGATTGGGTATTCAAATTTGTGGATCTCTCAATGTATAGGCATTTGATTGGATCTTTGATGTACCTGGTTAACACAAGGTTTGATATTTTCTTTGCAGTGACACTCTGAGCTAGTTTATCGTCGAGCCAAGGTAGATACATTAGGTTGCAACAAAGCATGGTTTAGGTACCTGTGTTGTACAATAGATATGGTTTGAGATATGTCTTAGGTGGTGAAGTTAGGCTGCAAGGTATACATGTTTAGATTCGACAATGAGTGTAGAGGACAAAAAGAACACATAAGGTGCTACTTTAGCTTGGGATCAACTATGATATCTTGGTTTATTAGGAAGCTAGCTTCTATCACACTTAGTATAGCATAGGTAGAGTATATCGTAACATGTGTTGCAAGTCGTGAAGAAGTGTGACTTTGAAATCTTCTTGCAGGACTCTTTGATCAAATCACTTCATTCGAGACATGGTACAGAGAGGAGTAGTGGAACTCCAGTACATATACATAGATGAGCAGATCACAGACATTCTCATCAAGCCTCTATCTAGAATGAAGTTTGTATACTCTAGAGACAAGCTTGATGTGATGTGGAATGTATCCCACATTGAGAGGGAGAATTGATGTCTTTGTAGAATTAGGGTAGACCATCTCCTAAAGCCATAAAAGACTTTGGGTAGGTCATAAAGGACTTTGACCAAGGGAGATGAATAAATTCACTTGAAAAGATAGAAGGACTTGGCTAGGTCATAAAGGACATTGACTAGAAAGGTGAATTGCCCAAGGGAATTTTATAGGGGCAAATTACAAGATTGAACAGATCTTCTCCTAAGAAGCTAGAAGCACTTTCCTCTCAGAAGGACTTGGCTAGGTCATAAAGGACTGTGACCAAAGGATATAAATGTAATTCACGTGAAAAGCCATAAAGAACTTTGATTGGGTGAATGGTCTAAGGGCAGAGTCTCTCCTAAGAAGCTAGAAGGATTTGGTTGAGTCATAAAAGACTTTTTGACTAGAGGAGATTGATACGTTTTCCTAAGGAGCCATAAAGGATTTTGGCCAAAGGTAAAAGGCCCTCGATACTCACATTTCCGACTCCAGGATGGAGTTATCTATATACATACATCCACATAACAAGCTTATGAACTTTTCTTATGGAGGAGAAATTTCAGCTAGGGTAAAATTATTTATAGCCAAGGAGAATACGTCCCTCGCTAAGAGGATGTGTTGATTTTTGTGTAGCATCAAGAGGTATTCCCACATGTCAAGAGACCTCCTAAGTCATTCTAAAAGATTTATGAAAATAAAAATAAAAATAAAATTTCAATTTTTATTTGGCTTCATGCATGATCAAAGAGGACAAGTCGGCCCAGCTCATGAAGGGAAATGTCCCTTGGGGTAAATGCACCCATTTGACCATTAGGGGAATTTTGAAGTCTAAAATGGGCCTCCTAAGGAAAATGTACAATCAAAATTCACTTTATGAGCGCTAATCACATTTTAGGGAATGACATCATCCTCAATGGTTGATGTGACATTGCTTGAGTTAAATGTACTTATTTGTCACATCCTCAATGGTGGATAAAAGCTCATGGTAAACCATTGTAGTGCTCTACATATTTTTAAAGTCATAAAGTAAAGTACTCATAATAAATATCATTTCACACTTTTTGAATAAAATATTAGTATTGTCATTTCATATTTTTTGAAAGAAACAATGCATATCCCAATACAATCTTCATGTCTTTACACAAATTCCAAAAAATATTATATTTGTATATTTTCATATATTTATTTTTAAATTATATATTCATCTCATTTTATTTAATATTACAATTTCAAATTAATTATAAGTTAATATTTATACATATATATTATACATATGAAATCAAAATAAATAAAAATGCAACCTTGTAATTTTAGGATAAATCAAATATGTGAATAGTATTATTATAATATTAATAGCAATACAAACATATTTAAATTAAAGAAAAATATATATTAGTTTTATATGATTTATGTTTTTTTAAATAAATTGATCTTACAAATTTTGCTTAAAGTTATTGAATAACATATAAAATTATGTTATTATAAAAATTTTAAACAAATCAATGTGATAAGGATTATAAAAAATTATCATGTTTTTCCAAAGTAGAAAATAATAAAATTTTATTGTGTTAATTACAATAATAATTTTATTAAAATATTTAATGATTAAAAAGTGAATATAATTATTGGTCCTACAAATTCACTTATATTTAAGTTGAAATTATAAAATAATATGCAAATTGTGTTGTGATGCTTATCTTAAAAATCAATAATATTAATTTTTTACTTATATATTTTGCAACCTTTTTTTATTTTTATTTTTTTAATGAGTGTAAGAATATATTATATTATTTGATTTTTATACAATATATTAATTACATGTTATTATATAATTTAATTTTATAATTTAAATAATATAAATTTTAATTAATAGTATATCATGCAATTAAGAATTTAAGAATTTATATTTATAATTTATTTTAAGTTATTCAAGTATAAAGGACAAATGCATTAGTTGTTTAATGATAATGATTTTTTCTTGAAAAAGTCATTATTATTTATAGTCACATCAATACAATTTTTCAATTGAATTTAATGGTTACATGGATTGTGGTGCAAAAGGTGAATTGCAAATTCATAAAATATATTTTATCGGTTTAGCTATTATTTTATTATTTCCTTAGGAGGTCCATTTTAGATCTCAAAATTTCCCATATATATATATATATATATATATATATATATATAATGTGACATTTCATTTGATCACTCACTCATCATTTTTTTTCTTCAATAACAACCACATGTGGGAGTAGATAGAGGACGAATTCGACTGAAGTTTAGACTTGAAGTTTTGGCACATATTTCTAGACGATTTGGAATTATAAACCTTACTGAAGGTTTGTTGGTTTTTCTGGGGAAAATTTATTGTCTTTATTGTGCATGGTTGTTTCTTTATGATATTTATTGTTTTTGTTGTATTTACTTTTTAAATATTCTATGTAGAATTTCTCAATGATATCAATAACATTAGATAAACTATTTGAAGGTCATTAGGTAGTAATTATCAAATTAGAAGATTGGTTTCTCCTACGTAGCTTATAGAAAAATCAACATTTTTTTATTGTACAAATGACCCCTTTATAAAACAATAGGCGACTCTAACAACTAATTCATAATTAGAGAACTGGTTCAACTAAATGCATAACCATATCATAGGATCTCTCCACAATAGCTCCTCAAATCCTTCCATGAATATCTTAATTGATCTCCATCCCTAATTTCTCTCATTTCTTCTAATATTTTAATCATACAAAGAATTTTAGAATTTTTATTTTTTTTGGGGCTATATTGCTCTCTGCTTTAGATAATCTCATTCTCAAACATTTCAACATTTTGCATAAAATTTACCCATAACATTCCTTTATCTTTAGCCATTATGTAGAGAGAACAATAGCATCAGTAATATAGTAGAATAGTAAGGATCAATAGATGAAAAACATGCACAAAAGAGACACCAAGATTTAGGTTAGAGACTAGGGAAAAACCCCACAAAGGGGGGAAACCCAACCAAGTTCTTCTTCTTTAGATATTCATCAAATGTTTAGCCGATATACAAAGTACATCCATTATGAGATACATTAGTCACAACAAGCCTTCAAGGCCAATTTAAGTTAGTTCACAACTACGTTTTTGAACTGAACGAATTAAGTCCAAGAGAGAGTTGCTTTCACATCACTATCTAGAGAATCTCAAGTTACATTAGCATCATTCATTGTCATTATCTGTTATAGGAGTACTGCCATCATTGTCAAAGGAGCACTGCCATCACTGTCATAGGAGTACTGCAATGTCATCCATCAAATTCTGTGCCATTCAACAAGGGTATTTGACATATCAAGCTAACTGTTATAATCAAGATTACTATTATACATATCAAGAGCACATATCGAGGTCGCTGAAATATATATAGGGTTTCAATAGATCACTGCCATATCATTCATCCAAGTTACTGTCATATATTCAAAGCATTGTCAAGAAGATACTGTCACAAATCAAGAGCACTGTCTTATATAGGGTTACTTCCACATCACAAATCAATACTATACAAGGTTGCTTCCAGACTAGGTTACTGCTACTTAAACGTTAAATGCCATATCATACTATCAATGTCTCAATATCACAATGTTATAGTTACTTCCATATATTGGAATGTTTCTTTATCATATCATTTTGTTGATTCACACATCATATTGTACATTGACATATATCCTTAGATCATATACATAGAATGAGGTCATTATAATACAGACTAGATCACAGTCATATAAATCAAGCCATTGCAATTCATGCAAGACACCTAGAATAGTGAATGATCCATGAGATACATATATCAACAAAAGCAAGCCATAAAAATTACAAAAGTATAAGAGTAAGCCACAAAGTAAGTGATGTGAGCCGCAAAGTTATAGGTTGTGTTACAGAGCATAGGAAATGCCACATGAAATGAGTACAAAGAATCATATATGAGTATAAAATGCCAATCCAAAGTCAAGTGACGTCAAGCAATTTCAAGAAAAAGTCATACAAAAGTATCATATGCAAGCCGAGAATGCAAAGTTAAATGATATCAAAGATTTCAAGAAAGAGCCATTAAAAAATAATATATCGAACCATAAATAATGGGAGTCAACCTTCAAACCAAAACTGAGAACCTAGGCGTACCATTTGTAAACTTAGAAAAGTCACAAATAGATCAAAGCAAGCCACATAATTTGACCATGACTCATAGATGCGAACCGTACATGGATTAATGCATTTACATATGTGAGCCATTGTAGGTGTGAGATTTATTGAAACGAGCTTTTGATGCAAACCTATTGTATGTGAGACACAATATTGATCCACTGATGCGAGCCACACAAACCATTATTAGCAAACCTCGAAGAAGAATCCATTATACAAACCACAAGGAAGAGATACCTCAGACGATTGAAATTATTGATTATGCCAAATGGAGAAACATAGACGAATATTTATAGTTGTCTCTACTTATGAAAGGTCATGAATTTTGGGGCAAGCCAACTTGCCAATTTGGATGACCAACTTATGGAGGGAAATTTGATTTTGAATTTTTGAAAATTCCTAATTTATTCTCCTAACTGATGCAATTTATTTATCTTTAGTTAATTAAATTAATGACAAATAATGAATAACTCATTACCGCAATCTTCACAACAAAATAAATACATTGCAAAAATAAATCTGGAACTGAGAAAATAGATGCACACAATTAACACAATTATTTTGGACTAATTTCCTCGAAAAGACCTCGAAGGGAAAACCGGTTCAACAGATGAGGGTTTATTTTATTATTATGCAACAGTAAAATCCGAGTAAATTAATATAGATTCATAACTGCCAATCCTCTGGTAAATAATCTGGCCAAATAATTTGGAGAAAAATTCTACCTTCTGCAAAGTAACTCAACCTCTCTTTATTGTGCTCACACTTCCTTTTGACAACTTTCTTTGCTGGCCTATGCAAGTCTAGATAGCCTTTGAAACACCTTTCACTGGGTCATCTAGCCTCCTCCTGCCATTGGAAAAAATTTCTCTACCTTTTCGAAGAATTTCCTGGCTTCTAGCACCTAAAACAAATTCCTCCTGACAATTTGCTCAACTGGACTTGCTAACTCACACTCCCTGGATCGATTCTCTGCAAAAAAACTCAGCCTCCCTTTACCTTCCTCTCCAGCACTAGAAAACTACTAGAAAATTCCTCTAGAGTTTCTCTCTACTACTCCCTCTCGTTCCTTCTCTTCTTTTGGCTCGAACTCTCTTCCTTACTGAAGTTGCAACTGGATAGTTCGACCTGCCAAGGAAACTCGCTCTCCATGACTATGTCTCTCCTCATCCCATTGATATGCTCTTATAATCTCTCACTATAGCTTCAATGGCCATGTTTAAATCCTCATCAATGGCTAATATCATCTTGTACTCTATCCATGTGAGTATCTAGAGATTTCTCAATTATACCTAATTAATTCCCTTTAATTAATCAATTTACCTAAGTTAGACTTATGCATTTTTAATTATCAATCAATTAATTTAATTGAGTGGTCTATAGGCGCTTCTTCCAAAACCTTTTCTAGGTTTTGGAGATCTTATGTTCCTTAGCCTCTTAGACATAAATCAAAACTAGAAAACCTACCCAATGCTACAAAAACTAATACTCCCTCTTAGTGAGGAAGGTGTTCTCTCTCTCCAATACTATACCAACCTGCACTTGGATAGTCCTGTGTTGATAATTTCTGACTCACTTCCTTCACTTCTCCAAGTTGACCAATCCTGCCACTTGAAATCAATGTGAAGGTAACATTGTCCATCATGCTACTGTGCAAACTCTGATCTACTCATATTGTTGTTGCTACTGTAACTACTGCAATAATGAGTCTGATCTCCCCAGATCCTAAAGCACTAGATTCCATAGGGATTCTCCCTTTAAAGCTAGACTCCCTCCGAGTCTTGATCTTCCTATGGGAAATATTGTTTCTCCCCCCTTGAAACTCACATTTTCACTTTTCACTGGAAACTAGAATGTGAAGCTTTGGCGAGGAACCTGCTGGCTGGATTTGCGACTGAAATTCACATTGATCGTGTCACTGCAACTAGTTCTGCAACTCTCTCTCGATCATAAGAATGAAACTAGCTCTGCTACTATCAACCTGAAGACATCATGCTGACACTGTGTTACCATAACTAGCTCTGCAACTGTCTATCGAGCATCTAACTCCACTACCTCAACTAACACTAAATATTGCTACTAAATACTATGGGCCCATGTAGCAATGGTAATGATCTTGCTGCAACAACTGGAACTGATCAACCCGATCTCCTTGCTGCATCTAGATCCTTCCCAACTTGACACACTCATGTATCATGCTCCTCCTCCACCTAGAGATATGTTTGTTATCAGTACAAACTCCTCCAATCTGGCAGTTAGCTCATCAATATTTGTCAAAGCTGTTGCCTGCTCCTGCTTCTCCTTCTTTTCCTTCTTCCTTTGAGGATACTAGGTGACATAGTGGCCATACTCACCAAACCCAATGCACTTGATCTTCGACAAATATTTTTTCTTCCTCTCGCCTGCTCCCGAGCCTTGTCCTTAACTAGGACCATTTTTCACTTTTCCCTTACCTACAAGGGCCATGTTTTCCTCATCCTCCTCCTCCTTCAGTCCCTTGCTATTGTTGTTGGTAGAACCATTTTAAAGACTGAGCCTTAGCTCCTCTTCAGTGAATCACTCCATAAACGATCCTATCCGTGAAGCATATCTTGCCCCAAAATAACTTAGACGGAAGTATGTCACTCGGTGAAACCATTGAGAGTTGTTCTAATTAGCTCACTATCTAAAGTTTTTTCTCCAACAGATGCAAGTTAATCTATGAAATTTTGAATCCTGGTGAGGTAGGGTGTAAGGTCTTCTCTCTTCTACATTTGATTTGTCCTCAGCGTCTCCTTGAGAACCGTCTTCCGATTCTCCGATGGATTCTCATAAAACTTGATTACAACATCCCACATTTCCTTTGTTGTCTTTAATGTAGCAACATGCAAAACGATATGATCCTAAACCCCATCTAAGATCTTCCTCTTAGCCTTGGCCATTTCTTTCTTGTATATTTCCTATTTTTTAGCATCTATATGTATGGAAACATTGTTTTGAGAAATCTAAAGGGCTACAACTAAGATGATTTCTATTCAACTTGATAATTACTTGTGATGTATTTTTAATTTTCTTGATTATTAGCTTCCTCTTCTTATTATTATGTTGTTCTTATCATAAAAAAAATACCAAAAAAAGAAGATCAATAATACACAAGAACACATGATGTAGGCTGCAAGCCAAGGCCAAGACCTCTCCACTTAAGAGGAAAACCAACAAATCTCTTCTCTTCTTGTAGATTCTTCAAATGACGAATTCCAAGACCTCTAGATCAACCCCAATACCCTTCCAAGACCAAGTCTAACCTTTTTGATGATGTGCTTCCTCTATCCAAGCCAAACCCAATCAAATCTCTTCTAGCTGTACAACTTTGACCCTCAACTACATAATTTCGGCCTCCACTATAGGTTTGAAATTTTCGGTCGCTGCAATGGTTACTGCTTCCACACATGTGAGAAATTTCAGGGCTTCCAAGGATTCCTTTGAACTTCACTTGGGTTCCTCCTTCTTCTAGGGATTGGAGGTGACCTAAGAGAACTTCCTTCGACCTACTTTCTACAATTTATATAACTTCGATCTTGTAACATCAAAACCATAGCCTTCCTTCTTCACATGAGAGAGAGAGAGAGAGAGAGAGAGAGAGAGAGAGAGAGAGAGAAAATAACCCAAACCTTTGTCCTTCTTGCTTATTCCTTCTTCTGCTTCTCCTTCTCTTAGATGATGAGAAGATGAGCGAGTGTCCATAGGAGGTTTAGTTCCCTCCTATTTATAGGATTCCAAGGAGGACGACATGCCCTAATGAGGCCGACTTCTTAGCTTCCAGGCCGCCTTGGTCTTGGAGGGTATTTTGACACTTATAAATACAAAAATAATTCTTTTTACATGTTACAATGTGCCCGATGGGGCCTTCTTCATATGAAAATGACTCTTTTGACGCTTATAAATACAAAATTAATTCTTTTTACATGTTACAATGTGCCTGATGGGGCCTTTTTCATATGAAAATGACTCTTTTGACTTCTTGACCCTAGGAAAAACCCTAGAAGCACCCAATGGGTGCTTAACCTCTAAATAAAATACTTTGAGCATGAAACCCATGCTACAAAAATAACAATAATATTTTTTCTTTCTTTTTACAATATACAAGAATCAAAAGTACATTTCATATTTATGAAGACCGAACCTAGTTACACATTTCAACACATTGTTTTCTACACACTCCTTTAGATCATATTCATCTAACATGAATGAAATTCTAGCCTTCCATACACCAAAGTTAGAGGCTCCATCAATCTTGTCTTGACCCTTGAGACCTATTGTGGCCATCTTTGCGAAACTCAAGTAATCTAGAGGATAAAAATTCTCCTTCCTGCTCGACCTTCCTTCTACTATTCACACCCCTCTATGGAATGCACGTATCTTCTTTACTTGCCTCTAAAAATACTTCTTCGACACTCACATTGCTTGAACAAGAAAGTTTGCAATAGCCTTATGCAACTGGAAATCATGAATTTACTCCTGAAAACTGGAAGTTGGAAACCCTCTTCTTCTATGTGTGCTTTTCTCTTCCTTCCCTACACAAATATGCAACTGCAACACTTGCTGCAAATATTCTATGTCCAAATCTGATAAAACTACTTTGCAAAATTGGAATTACTTCCTGGTAATCCCACTACCCATGGAGAAAAATCAAACTTTTCCTCCACTTGGATCTTGAATTCGATTTTATGCTCCTTTGTAAATTGAACCCTTGGCTTGGCCCGCAGAAATCTGGAGAAGTGCTTCAGATTTGCCATTAAAACTGCATGAACTCACTCCTTTCTGCCTTTGAGCTTCATATTTGATTAGCACGCTCTAATACCATGTGAAAACTCCCTAGTTGCAATAACTAGAAATATTCTCCTAACTTATGCAGTTTATTTGTCTTCAGTTAATTAAATTAATCGAAAGTATCGAAAATATCACTACTACAATATTCACATCAAAATAAATACATTGTGGAAATAAATCTGGAACTAATAAAATAGATGCACACAATTAACACAATTATTTTGGACTAATGTCCCTAGGAAAAAGTCAAAGGGAAAACTGGTGCAATAGATGAGGGTTTATTTTATTAGTATGAAACAGTAAAATATGAGTACAACAATCATGATTCCCAACTGTCAATCCTTTGGAAAATAATATGGCCAAATAATTTGGAAAAATTCTCCCTTCTGTAAATTAACGCATCCTCTCTCTGGCCTGCTCGCACTGTCTTTTGACTACTTGCTCTGCTGACCTGCACAAGTCTGGACGACCTCTGAAACTGCCTCCAATTGGGCTCTCTAGCCTCGTCCTACCACTAGAAATTTTCACTCTGCCTTTCTGAATACTTTCCCAACCTTTCAAAAAATGAAACAATTTACTCCCAACAATAAGCTCAACTAGACTAGCTAGCTCACACTTCTTGGACGACTTATTTGCAAAAAAACTCAACCTCCCTTTTATTGCCTCTACGAAAACATAAAACTACTGGGAAATTCCTATGGAATTTCTCTCTGCTGCTCCCTCTTGCTCCAACTCTCCTTCTAGCTCGAACTCTCTTCCTTACTAAAGCTACAACTGGATAGCTCTACCTACTAAGGATACTCACTCTCCACGTCTATGTCTCTTCTCATCCCATCGATATGCTCTTATAATCTCTCAATAGAGATTCAACGACCATGATTAAATCCTCATCAATGGTTAAGATCATCTTGGACTTGATCCGTGTGAGTCTCTAGAGCTTTCTCGATTATACTTAATTAATTTCCTTAAGTTATACTTAGACATTTTTAATTATCGATCAATTAATTTAATTGAGTGGTCTCTAGGTGTTTTCTCCCAAAGCCTTTTTTAGGTTTTGGATATCTCATGTTCCTTAGTCCCTTAGACACAAAAAGAGACTAGAACAGCTACAAAAACTAAAAAAATGCTTTAAATATGCATTTTAACAAATAATTGTTTACCAAGATTTGTTGTTAAATAACATGTCAAGGAGGAATTCCATAATATTCTCCAGTAAATTGTAATTCTCAATGTAAATTACCTTTTGGGTACTGTGAACTTTCCTTTGGAGTAGATGGGCTTCTATTGGGGCCTAGGGTTTCCCTTTGGGAAAATTCATCCAGAAGCTGTCCAAATTTCAACACTCCCTCTCAGCTAGGGAGGAATTTCCATCTTCATCATAGGTCTCATTTGGGATGACATGTCTCAATATAAGTGATCTGTAATTGAAACTTGAAGGTGATATACAAAATGCAAGTGAAAATTTTATGTTTTATGGGTAATGGATCAAGTTACAAAACACATAAACAAGTGTTTGTTAAGCTTAATTAACAACCAAAACAAAGAAAAAATACCATATCAGAAACACATAACAACAAAGATGATAAAGGATTTCACACCTCTCTTGGGCTACATCTCCTGGTCCAACTTCCAATGTAGGGACTCATTCATTAAGTGCTCAAATGTGTGTTTTCATTGCTTTACAATGCTTAGAATGCAATACAAATGTCTCCAATGGATTCAGAACTATTAAAAACCCCCATCTAGGTTCTTTCTGCACCTCATTTGGCCAAAAATTGAGAAACTTATGTCTGTTACAAGTTTTTCCTCAAATTCCATAGCTAACCATTCTCCAATTCGGCTCAAACCTGGCTTGAGCACCCCAAACCCAGAACCGGTGCACAAATATGGCCTACAATACTATTTGATGGGCGAATTTTTCGGGCAGTTAAATTGTCCATTAACGCCCCAGTTTCAAAAATTTTGGTCGTATGGGGGCCACGTGCCCAGGGACAAGGGCTAATGCCTACCCCCGCTGGTCAGCCCCCCAACAGAAAAACACATGATCTCATGTGCCCATAGAACCGAGCCTTATCGCTAATTTCCCACACTGAGTGCTATGTGCTCCAACTGTTTGGCGTAAGGTCATGTGATGGGCCATAGGCCCTGGGGGTAGCCCGCACTGCTAGCACCTAGTGCCAAGCACCCTTGCCTCCGTGCTTCTGATTATATGAAGGGTCATGTGAGCCGAGGTTGGCTCTTTATGTCTAGCCCCCATTTAACTCCGCCGTTGGTTCTTGGTCTGTTGTGTTGAGTGGAGGGCCGTGACCACGGGGTTGGGGCTAAGCCCTGACCCACAGTCCCGCCCCTTGATTCTCGTGGGCACAGTGACCAGGGTTGGGGATTAGCCCCGATCCTACCTCGAAATGTGGCAATATTAAACTTTAAATGAACCTCGTGAACATAGATTGTTAAGAAACATAGTGCATGCACATTGGTAAAGGCTTATGGTTGCTTGTTTCTTGGTTGCAGGTTTGATTCTCGTGGGGTGCCCTTGGCCCTCACAAAATTTTTTTGACCCACCACCGGAGGCCACGTGGCAGCTTCCAATTGACCCACATGGATCTCCCCCATTGGTCCACTTCAACAAACCCATAACCAATGAAAATTGCGCCAGTCATGAACCAATCAACAAGAGAAACTTGTCAACAAACCATTAGACCGAATTGTACGCAGTCAATTTCCCAGTCACCTGCCTAGTCAGCGTACGAACTGCTGAATGGGCGTACCTACAACCCAATTACGAAATTTTTACCTGTTTGGAAATTCAATTAGAACATGATATTGGGAGCATAAGATATTGTTTTTGAGTGAAACGAGTTGTGTTGGATTCAAGTTTCTGAGATCTATGCACTGGTACAAGTTTGGAGAATTTTTGGACACTTGAATTTTGAGCACTAAACTGATCCCTTAGATCACTCCTCCCCATTGGAAGCTTTTGGGTCTCCACAAGAATACTTTAATCAACAAATATATGAGGGTATAGTTCCCTCACCCTTCCAACCTCAATATATTTAGCTTTGCTTGGATTTTTTCCTTTGAGACCAACATGAAGGTACTCCACATTCCCTCGTTTTGAAGTTCTTGTCCTTTTGTCAAGGATAGTATCCTGTTCCAATTCTTCAAGAAATTATGGCGAGAAATCTTCCATTGAAGGAATCTGAACATGTTGTCCCTGATCATCAATCAAAGGAGGCTCATATAATCTCAAATTCTCAACATTAACAATTGCATACATTTGCATATAAGGAGGAAAATCCAAATGGAAGGCATTATTACGAATCTTTTGTAGAATCTTAAAAGGTCCATACCTGATTGGTTTCATCTTTTTACCTTCTCCTTTAAGCCTTTCCTTGCTAATGTAAAGCCAAACTTCATCTCCAACTTGAATACTGTGGTCAACACGATGCTTATCATGGCTTGTCTTGTACTTGGCTGGGCTCTTTTCCAACTGTTCTTGAACCATTTGATGCACCAATTGAACTTGTTCAATGAATCACCTGGCCTCATCAATGTCATTATGACCATCAATGACAACATCCTTCCCAAAGATAAAATCTAAAGAGGTAAGTAACCAAAACATGCCTCAAATGGAGATGTTGGAGTCGATAAATGCTTTTCCCAGTTATAAGCATCCCAAAGCTTAGGATGCTTATTGTAATAACCAAGAAGAAGATGTACTACCGTTCTGTTCACCACTTCTGTCTGAATATCATTTTTTGGATGGAATTCCGTGTTCTTTTTCAACTTGGTGTCCATGAGTCCCCATAATCTTAACCAAAAGTTCTCGACAAATCGAGAATCTCAATCATAAATAATGGATTTGGGCAACCCAAAATGTAGTCATACATATTGAAAGAACATATGTGTAGTCTTTTCAGCTGTAAACTTCTTCTTACAAGGCATCAAAATACACATCTTGCTGAAATGATTCACCACAACATAAAGATAATCATGATTTTCTTAGACATAGGAAGTCCTCCTACAAAGTCCATAGAAACACTTTCCCAAGGTTGGGAAGGGACTGGAAGTGGAGTATACAATCCTAACTTTGTATCTCTAGGCTTACTTGTAGCACATAAAGAACATCCTCTTACATATCGTGACACACTTTCATTCATTCTCGGCCAATAACAATACCTTTGTAATTGTGTCACCACCTTGCCTACACCAAAATTGCCAATAGTAAGAGAAGTATGTGTTTCCCTTATGATGTTGACTCTTTCACCCTGTGGAATGCATAGCTTGCCAAGATGATACGAAGTTTATGATGCACATGGTAATCTAATCCTCTACTTGGTTTCCTTAACACCAAGTTGCGTATACATATTTAAATTCGTCATCTAAAGAATATTGTTCAACATAGCTCTCATGCATGATAGAATTATGCTTAAGAATAACTCACACACTAACAATTGGTCTAGAAAGCATGTCAGCAACCTTGTTATAGATACCTTTCTTATACCTTTTCACCAAGTGGAATTGATGCAAGAAACCCATCCATCTGAAGTGCCTCACTTGCTGTAGCTTAGTTTGTGATTGCAAGTATTGTTGGGTGCATGAATTACACTTAAGTAAACTCCTCAACACTTAAATTGTCAACCTAGGGGATTTGCAAACTTAGAGACGAAGCACAGACAATGCCAGAGATGGTATGAATATTTCTAATATCAATTCCTACTTTCTTTAAAGGAAAGATTGCAGAATCAAACTATAGAGAGAAAAAGGGAAACTTGAATCATCAAAATAATCTAGGTTTGGAACAAGAGAAAATGCACTTGCAAAAGAGATTTAGAAATAAAGGGGAAATCACTTTAGCTAACTATTGATTAACTAATAAGTGTGTGTTTTCTTTAGCAAAGACACTTTAGCAGTCTTCAACAGATGGGCCCTTCAAACCTGCTTATGTAAATATTTCCTTCTCGCAAGAATTTATCTTGCACTAATGCAGGAACATCGATTTATGCAAAGGGTGTAAAATGATGTCTGTACTAAAAGCGTTTTTCTTTGTGCAAGGGCTTGAACTTTCTCAAGTCCAAAGCAATCAAATCCAGTAACAAGAAACTGGTTCTTGTACCAGATCAAAGCTTCTTACACTTGAACATTTAATTCTTGAATTCATTGCTTAATTACTGCAAGTGTTATGAAACCAAATTGCATACCAAAAATATGAATGTTTCTGAGTTTATCAAAGTACAAAAATAGAGAAACAATCTTTATAATTTATCCTGTCATGAAATATTAGTGAAAGCCAAAAAGCTATTAGAAGTAAACTAAAAAGGTTTGCTGCATCACACTAACTTGCACTGGTCAGGTTCAATTCTTTTTCTTAAACTAGGTGGGAAACCAAATCAAACAGACTTACAAAAAATGAATAGCACACCAACGTGCACTGGTGCAGGTAATTTCTCTTGCTCGGACCAGGTGGGGAAAACCAATCCAAACAAAATGTGCAGAAAGTGAATAACACACCAATGTGCACTGGTGTAGGTAATTTCTCCTGCTTGGACCAGGCGGAGAAAACCAATCCAAAATCAGATGCAGGGAAAGGAAATTTAACTACTTCACACTGCAGATCTGATTTCACTCAAACATGAATTTAGATGTTGTAAACTAAATCACACTTGGCAATATAAAACATAAATTACAAGAACAGGAAATATGGAGAATGTACTGGGTTGGTTGGGCCCTAGCCAACCAATGCGTTTCCCTTTCAAATGGAAATGCTACTCAGTACTGTATCAATTCATCAACTGTTAAACATAAAAAATAAGATTCATGAAACATAAGGCGGAGCTCCCTTTCTTATTAAATCATAAAGGAAAATACATATGTGATTACATATCCAACCCAGATTTGGGCGATAACAAAATATAGGCCTGTTACCACCTTCCTGGTTCTATCTCTGTTCTATACAATTTTATCAACTATTGCCCCCTCGTCCTATTTACATTTCTCGTTATATATATCCTTGGCCGAAGGCCAAAAGGATAGTTTAACTTGTTCCATAACCAATTGCAGAATTTAGATTGTTCAACTAATTACATGATCGATTGTAGATCGTTCAACTAATTACATAACCGATTGCAGAATTAAGCTTTCAGCCTTCAAAATTACACATTTTAACATAATAGGCCGTAGCAATCTCCAATTGTTCGTTTCTCATAAATTCGATCTCAACTACCTCTAGATTTCCTTGCTTTCGTAACTGGAGCTTGAATGCCTTCAGATCTAACCTACTGTCGTGGCTAAAGCGGCACAAAATTGGGTGGCGATCAAGGAGATCTAGATCTGCTGCAAGGATTCGCAGTGTTGGCACTGGTGCAAGATCCGCTCCTGCACTAAGATCAACGGTCACATAAGCATTTAACTACCAAATAACATTAGAAGTATTGATAAGTTATCAAAGTAATTATAAGCAAGAAATCACGTAATGAATAATTAATAAATTCTAAGTTAAGTTAAAAAATGTAAAATATAAAGTTAGTGCAAAATGTGTCATCGTTCTTGCACTAGTGCAAGATGAGGGTGTGTAAGAGGGGTAAAATAGGGGTAAATGGTTAATATTTAGGAAGGGAAGAATGGTCAAAAGGGGGCAAAGTAGGGGGCTAACAAGTATTACAATGGTTGTTGATCAATGTGAAAGTTTCTTTTCCCATCAAATAGTGTTTGCACTTTTTCACACTTTGCACCAATGCATACAATTCCTTGTCATATGTAGGATAGTTAACTACTGCACCATTAAAAGTTTTAGAATGGTAACATATGGGCTTACCATGTAGCATCAAGACCGCTCCCATGGCATAGTCACTTGCATCTGTTTGTATCTCAAATGGCTGTCTTAAAGTAAGAAGTGCAAGAACTGGCGCTGTACTGATTCTCTCCTTCAATGCATCAATTTTTTTTTGCTTCTTGCCTCCCCATTGAAAAACCTAATTTATGCTTGTCAAGGAATGTAATGGAGCTGCAATTGAAGAAAAGTTAGAAATAAGCTTTCTCCAGTATTGGGCTACTCTCAAAAAGCTTCTAACCTCAGTTATATTATTGGGCTTGGGCCAATCTACAATGAATTTGACCTTTGAGGGATCTTTCTTGAATTCACCCCCCCCAACAATATGTCCCAAATAAACTAATGAGTTCTTTCCAAACTCACATTTAGACATATTTAAAAATTATTTTTCTTTCTTCAAGACATCTAAGACTTGTTTCACATGCCTGACATGTTCTTCATGAGATTTGTTGAATATCAATATGTCATATAAGTAGACAATTACAAAATCATGAATAAAAGGTCTTAAGACATCATTCATAACTCTCATGAATGTTGCAGGAGCGTTACAAAGTCCAAATGGCATAACCAAACATTCAAACAAACCTTGATTTGTTTTGAAAGCTATCTTCCATGTGTCTCCTTTAGAAATGCTAATATGATGATAACCACTTCTCAAGCCCAACTTAGTGAAATACACAACATTTTTCAATTGATCAAGAAAATAGTCAATTTGAGGAAGAGGGTAACGAGTCTTTACTGTAATCTTGTTCAAGGATTTGAAATCTACACACATGCACCATGTACCATCTTTCTTTGGTACTAAAATAGTTGGTGATCCTCATGGTGATGTGCTTGGTTTGATGACCCATTTGTCAAGAAACTCTAGGATTTTTATTTTGTTTCTGCATTCTCCATGACTAACATCTTGTACATGCCAATGCTTGGAAGAGGACAATCTTGCTGCAATTGGATCTCATGTTGGATACCTCTTTTAGGAGGAAATCCTTTCGGCTCCTAAAACATCTCATCATATGTGTTAACAACCTCATATAAATCAGATTTTAACTTTGCATCACATCCTTGGAAAGCTTCATTTTCAACATTCTCTTTGAGTTTGATCATAAAGAGTACAAAGTTCTTACTAGCATTGACTAACCTCTTCATTTGTCCAGCATTCGTAAGTGATAAATTCAATTTCTTGTTATGTGCTCTAACAATGTACTCAACTCAATTTTTAAACAAGTGATATTTGTTCTCATGGCGAAGAAAGATGGCCCTCCTATCATATAGGTATGTGCTTCCCAGAACAATACCACAAATGTCAAGTGGAATGACATCAAGCTCTACCTCATCTATAAAGTTGGCAGTGATGACAAATCTTAATTTAAAACTTTTTGTCACATGCAATTTTTCATTGCCACATATCCAACCTAAAGGGTATGGTTTAGGATGAGGAGTTGTTTCCAAATTCAATCTCTCGATAGTGTCTTTAGAATTAGGGTTTACTTGTGAACCACTATCAAATAATGTATCTATCTTGGTATGTTTTGAAATAAATCTAATGTGGAAAATATCTATTCTTTCTTTTTCATGTTGAGTTTCATTGAGGCTACTTGAAGAACTCGTACTTGCAATAGAGTCCTTAACTTTGAATCCCATGGTTGTGATATTTGTTTCATCCCCAGAGTCGGATCCTAAATCATGTTGTGTAGTTGCAACAACCTTTTGTTTCCATTTGTTGTTAAACATTTTGGGTCTCATTTCAAGATGAAGTTTCCAACAGTGGTCTTCATCATGGACTTCTTTTGAACAATGTTTACATGTGAGTTTTTCTCCCTCTTTCTTGACTGAAGAATTCTTCTTTCCTTTGTCTCAACTCTTAAATGGACTTTTGTTGCCCTCCCGAGGAACATTCTTCCCTCTTGCTTCTAAATGAGTTTCCTATACATAACTTCATCTAGTTTTGTAGGGTTAAACATGAGAATTGTGTGTCTCAAATAACTATGTAATCCTCCAATATATTTGAGTAGAGTGTCTTGAGAGGATAAATATATACCCAAAATCAAAACTCTTTTTCAAAATTATTGAGTATAGATTTGAACATTTTGACCTTTATCTTGCCTAAAGTTTTGCCAATACATAATAGATTTTTGCATGTATGCTAATGGATAAAATTGCCTTCTTATTGAAACAAAAAAATCATTACAAGAGGATAAAACCTTACCATGTTTCTTCATGTCCTCTTGAGTTTTGGCTTCCCACCAAGTAAGTGCTGCACCTTCCAATCTAAGAGAAGCAAGCTGAATTTTGGTCTCATCATCCTTGATTCTTTGTATCCTACAATACACTTCAATATGACAAACCCAATTATCCAATTTCTCAGCATTTACCTCCCCATCGTACATAGGCAATTCAAACTTTATATCGAGCTTAAGCAAAGGAGTTTTACCATGTCCATTCAGAGAATTTGGAGGTGTTTGTGAAAGGGTAGAAGAAGTAGAAGATGAGGATGAGGATGGAGGTGAAGGTGGTGGTTTGTCACCATTCCCTCCATTCCATTTTGGAGATTTGTCTCCTTTTCCTCCATCTCCTTTTGGAGGCTTTGAGCTCTATCCATACAACCTTGCGTTCCTCTCTTCATAAAGAACCTTTACTATTTCAGACATCTCAAAAAAGGATTTTCTAAAAGTTCTTTCATCTTCAGACATCCCTTAAGGACCTTCTTCATGTGCCATGGCTATTGAAGCTTGAGGTGTGTTTGTTCTGCTTGAAACAATTTGAGATCTTGGCTCCACAAGTTCTCCTTCTCCACTTTTAAGCTTCAACCTTGTAAGCATCAGAAAAACACTTGCAAAAAAAATCAAGCCTTCACAATAACTTGATGCTCTGATACCAAAATGATCTGTAATTGAAACTTGAAGGTGACATACAAAATGCAAGTGAAATTTTATGTGTTATGGGTAATGGATCATGTTACAAAACACATAGGCAAGTGATTCTTAAACTTGATTAACAACCAAAACAGAGAAAAAATACCATATCAAGAAAACATAACAACAAACATGATAAAGGAGTTCACCCCTCTCCTGGGCTACATCTCCTGATTCAAATTCCAATGTAGGGCCTCTTTCATTAAGTGCTTAAATTTGTGTTTTCATGGATTTACAATGCTCAAAATGTAATACACATGTCTCTAATGATCCAAAACTATCAAAAACCCCCATATGGGTTCTTTCTGCACCTCATTTGGCCAAACATTGAGAAAATTATCTCTGTTACAAGATTTTCCCCAAATTCCATAGCTAACCATCCTCCAATTCAACCCAAACATGGCTTGAGCGCCCCAAACTTAGAACCCACACACAAATATGGCCTACAATCCAGCCTGATGGATGAATTTGGTGGACAATAAACTGTCCATTAACCTCCTAGTTCTGAAATTTTCAGTTGTATGGGGGCCACCTGCCGAGGGGCCTGCGCTAACCACCCACCCCCGACGGTCGGGCCCCCAATGGAAATAAACGTGGTCTCATGTGCCCATAGAACCGAGCCTTATCACTAATTTTCCACGTTGAGTGCTACGTGCTCCAACTGTTCGGCGTAAGGTCATGTGACGGGCCATAGGCCTTAGGGCTAGCCCTCGCTTCTAGCACCTAGTGTTAAGTGCCCTTGCCTCCATGCTCCTGGATGTATGAAGGTTCATGTGACCTAGGGCTGGCTCTTTGGGGTTGTTCCCCATTTAACTTCACCATCAATTCTCGCATTGTTACGTTGAGTGGAGGGATGTGACCATGAGGCTGGGGCTAAGCCCTGGCCCATGGTCTCACCCCTTGATCCTTGTGGGCATGGTGACTAGGGCTGGGGCTTAGCCCTAGTCCTACCCCCTAATGCTCCACTGTTAAACTTTAAATGAACCCTGCAAACATAGATTGCTAATAAACATAGTGCATGTGCATTGGTAAAAGCTTGTGGTTACTTGTTTCTTGGTCACGAGTTTGATTCTCATGGGGTACCCTTAGCCCTCACAAAATTTTTTTGACCTGTCATCGAAGGCCACGTGGTAGCCTCCAATTGGCCCACGTGGCTCTCTCCCATTGGTCCACTTCAAAAAACCCACAACTAATGAAAATTGTGCCATTCACAAACCAATCAACAAGAGATACTTGTCAATAAACCATTGGAACGAATTGTACATAGTCAACTCCCTATTCACCTTCCTAGTCAGCGTATGGACTGCTGACTAGGCATACCTACAACCCAATTATAAAAAAATTAACTGTTTGGAAATTCGATTAGAATACGATATCAAGAGCATACAATACCAATTTTTAGTGAAGTTAGCTGCGTTGGATTTAGGTCGCTGAGATCTACGCTCTGGTACAAGTTTCGAGCATTTTTAGACACTTTGAATTTTGAGCACTAAACTGATCCCTTGGATCAATAAGAAGGAAAGAAGTTGCATCACCATTGCACCTGGACTCATCTCATAGAAGAAGAATAATCCATAATAAATGGTAGGGGATATTGATCCACCAAACCCTACTAGTCTCGAGGTCAAATCCCATGCCTTCATCTTAGCTACCTTAACAAGATATTCATCTCACCACACCTCATCTCAACTTTGATCGAATAATGATGTATCGATCTAAATAAAAATAATCATCATAGGGGACCTCAAGCTACCACTCTATATCCAATGACAATAGGTGAGATAAAAATCACTAAGAAAGGATCACAACTATCCTATTGTCTAGCAACAACAAGCGAGATACTACTTTCCATGAGAGGTAAGGATCAAATCCATACTATCATTAGTGACAATGGGAGAGACAAAAATTACCATGAGAGGTAACAATCACATCCATCTTAGTGTCTGCCGATATTCCCATTTTGACCCTCAAGAGTCAAGTTGTAGAACACCTACATCCCATCACTTGAGCGAGATACCAATTTCCATGAGAGGAAAGGATCACAAACAATCTCAAGTATCCTCACCCATTGGCTAGATGGGTGGAAATACCAAAAATCCCAACTTGTGGGTAGGATGCATACTTGGGTATACTTTGTCTAGTCCAAACATGATAGGGGGAGATAGCCAACTTGCCATAAATGACAAGGATAAAACACATGCTATGGTGACAGTAGGTGAGATACTACTTACCGAAAGGGGTAAGGATCAAATCCATCCTATTTTCTAGAGATCCCTCGACCCCAGGAGCTCTCTGGCTAAATTCCTCTCCTTAGGAGCTTAGACAAGGGGGGAAGAGGATAGCTCAGTGCCCTCGATCAACCAATACCCCTTCCTCTCATCAGTGTGCTCACTAGGCTTACAGTTGTTGGCCATGGACATAATGCATGACACCTAGAGAATATCAGGTCAACCACAAACTTACATGCTGCAACTTAAGAATCCAATTGTATGCCTTTTCATTAATCAAAATGTGACGGAGTCTCATAGCTCCTTTTTGTACCATATCCCAGATATAGTGATATTTGATCTCAATGTGCTTAGACTTGTCATGGAACACATGATTCTTTGCATTTTGGATCCTGTAATATGTCACAATATATCATAGTTGTGCCTGAAATATGCTCAAACATATCTACAAAGAGATTTATCAACCATACCGTTTCACATCCAACCATGCTAGCAACAATGCACACTATATCTCAAAGTAACAAATTTCAGTATCTGTCTCATACAAGAAATCATGGCAGACCTAAGCCAACACTTAGATGTGCTCAACATCATCAACATATCCATATAGTCTCAAGTATCTGTCAATGAGTCTCAGATAATAAATTACCCTCTTTGCAACATTCCAATATACATATCCAACCTCTATACAACTCAAATAACATAATGCAAATCAAGAATTCATCTAACTATCAACTCATCATGGGAATCCATCAAAACTATATTTGAATAGGTGTCTCTCTCAACAACATTAATATAAACCATTATGCCAAGACTCTACCAACAATCCTCCCTTGACAAGGAAGTAATCATCTTCCCTTTGTTACACTTTTTATCTCAAGAAGTGGAATCATCTTGGGTGCAAGGGTGAACTCCCTCTGTCACTGAATGCTGAGATGATCTTGATCCTGTCAGAAATAAATTGTTGTCTTATAAAACCAATTATCAAAGAAATATCTTCAATCATGAAGAGAGATCATAGGTTGCATCAGATGTCCATTATTTCATACATGTTGAGCCCAAGGGACTTGCTAGAATTCATATGGAGCCTTCTTCAATCCACACTCATAAGTCTTCTATTCATGTTCCTAAAATTCCTCCAAATATGCTTCTTCCTTAAGTACATATTAGAGTAAGTTCAATTCACATATATCTATGACATTAGGCAATAAGAGCTAGGATAATCTCCTTTATTTGAGAGCTTATTGCTTATCATATTTTTAACCATATTACGGAAGCATCAGACATTGCTACATCTCAGATATCAAGAATATTCCTTACATGAAGGACATATCATATCATATTGTTTCCCTCAATATACTCCCTTTGAATAGGAAGCTTCTTCAATTAACTAGTGAGACTACAATCCTTCCTTTGAAGTCTTGAGCTCTTGTCCATTTCATAAGTCATGGGATGGCTCTACATCATCCTTAATATTTGATATGTAGGACATGATCCTCACATCCATCAGATGTGCCCATGACCCCAAAACAAGAGTAAGAGCAATGATATACAAGTAAATAAACATAATGAAAGTGTACCTAGTGATGAGGCAAGGTTATCTTTCTTCTCTTAGATGTAAGAGTGGTTCCTACATTTTCTTGCACCAAATCCCTCTTGAAGCTAACCCTTCCTGCACTACTCTGCATCTTGATGATTCTCAAGATATATCATATCCTCATCCATGAATTTAATGATACAAATAAATACTAATGTAGAAGAATCAACAATAATAAAAAAGAATAAGTTCACAAAGAAATGACACGATTCTTGAAAGTAATTATCTTTAAAGTAGATTGAAGGAGGCTTACAACTCCCTCTTGATCCCATCTTCCTCTTAGCCAGGAGGCATCACGGTCCATTGATCATATTCCAGTATCTTCTTTAAAAGAGATGCATACTCATGAATACCACCTGTATCCTTTATGTTCTTTCATCAATAGCCAAGGCCAACAATGAATGTATATGATGACCACTAAATTTGTAGCATACCCTTTTCCTTGGGTTCCTTTGAGTCTATTATGGGTTGTTCACTGATCATATCATACTAGGGTTTCTATAAATTTGTCACAGGTACTTGAAGAACTCAAAGGATTTTCATTGATAAAAAAGATTATGGATTCAATGTTATAGATCCCAAGCCATATTCAAGGCCACTTCAAGGGTTTCTCCCAAACCCTAACCTTCTCTTGTGGGGACAAAGATTCCTAGGGTTTCCTTCAAACCCTATAATTATTTTAGGTCTCTTCCATATTTATATGCTTCCATCATCTATGTATGTAAGGGGTGACCTCAATGTCTTTTCTTTAGCCCAACTTTGATACCTTGTTAGTTTTCTTAGGGCCACATTCTTCTCTGCTTTATATAACTTCATTCTCAAACATTTTAACATTTTGCATTACAATTACCCCATAATATTCCATTATCTTGAGCAATTACGTAGAGAGAACAATAACATTAGTATTGTAGCAGAACATTAAGGAACTACAAAATAAAATCATGCACAAAAGAGACATCGGATTTAGGTCAGGGACCAGGGGAAAACCCCAAAAATGGGGAAAACCAAACCAAATTCTTATTCTTTATATATTCATCAAATGTTTAGCTGAGATACAAAGTACATCCATTATCAGATACATCAGTCACATTAGGCCTTTAAGGCCAATATAAGTTATTTCACAACTACATTTGAACTGAAAGAATTAAGTCCAAGAGAGAGAGTTACTTTCACATCGTAGATATAAGTCTTTCAGATTAATCACATCATTAAGATTTGGTCGACGTTTCGAACCAACTAATGTGGTTCATCCTCAGGATAAGGTGAGAAATCAATTGATCTAAAGGAATAAATAACATGGATGCATCATTGCCTAGAGTTAGCCATTGAAAACTAACCGTTCGTAAAATATTATTTTAAGAAAAAATGGTAAGGGATTATCTGTTTAATAATTCAAAATTTAGTTAAAAACTAGTTGTTATGTGATAATTAATTATTTAATTTCGATATTATAAAATAATAGTTTAATGATACCAATTCATATGGTAATAGTTAATTTATACAATATAATTTGATTTATTAAATAGAATAAATTCGGTTGAAAACTAATTGTTAGGAATAATCCAAAATTAAAAATATATTTTAACGATAATTTAGAAATATAAAAAATAAAATAAAAATAAAGAAACATGAAATATGCTTACAAACAAAATGGAAATAAACTAGCTCAAGTGATGGTAGCTTATCTCTGAGAAAATATGTGACAGATACATACCTCTGAACTATGTTACAATGAGGCTCAAGGGACTATTTATTATTGAAAAACAAGGGAAAACCCTAAGAAACCGAAATCCTAACCCCAAGAGATGGAACACCAAGAGTTTGTGGGCCTTGTTACACAGTAATTTGTCACCATTGGTCACCGTCCCTGTTACCCCTGTTTCCGTACGTTGGAGGACGCATTCCGGGACCTGTGAGCAGTGACATAACCTAAAAACACTTGCATTATGTTCCCCTGAGTATGTACTTCATGTTCCCTGAAGACACCTTCTGCAAAATATCCCTGAAAAGTGCCCTTTTCCCATTAGCGCGGGTCCACAATGTCTTACCCGCGCCAATCACTGAGATCCTCAAAAGAGGGTGCGACCATTGGCGCTCTGTCTTAGAACAACACTCGCGCCAACCAAGTTTGGTAATGATTTTTGACAAACGCGCGCCGAGATGTTTTTTCCCTTCAGATCACGAAGTCTTTTGAGGATAAAGTTTATCTGATAGAGGTCGAGAGTCATCATCTATCCTTGACATCTATCCACAGCGGCTTTTCGGAGATAATGCCAATTCACAATGGGTGTCCTGATGCATTGTATCTTCCTCCCCTCTCCATCTATAAAAGTCTGTTCTCATGCATTTGACAAGCTAGTTTTTGAGTAATGCTAGTTGTGATTATGCTTGTCTTGAGTGATAGTAAGAGTCTTGAAGCATAGGGAGGTTATGCTGCCGTAAGTCTGAGAGAGAGAAGGTCTATTGCAAGACATACATAGCTGCTCGCCCAGTCAGAGGGGAGGTTCAACGTCAGAATCTTGGTTGTATCTTTCTCTGTTGATTATTCATTAATGAACGACTATCATTATGGTTCCGATCTTACTGTTTATGATGATAATGTTTGATCTATTTCCTTTCTGACTGAAATATAGTTGTATTTTAGTGGATTTTATGCTTGTTCTTGTTTCGTTCTTTGCATGTGCAGGTATCCATACGCGGGGATCGCAAGGATTGTGACCTGCCGGAGCAAGGGAACGGGAGTATCAACTCTTCTTCAACTTTAGCGTTGGACTCCAGGTTGGTTCTCGTAATCCACTTTTAGTATGCAACTAGGAACTTGCATGGTAGCGTGAATTGATTGTTGCTAGACCCATTTTGGGCTAGTGGGATCGCCTCTGTCCGCAGAGGGGATTTACCTCTCCAACAATTTGGCGACTCCGCTGGGGAGAAGCTATTTTTTGTTTGATTCATAAACCTTGGACGGAGTCTGAAGCACGGCCAGGCAGCCTTTGAAACGCTATTGCTTTGCATTAGCGGAGTAGATCAACGCCACTTCAGTCGATCTCCGGTTTGGTTTATGAACCGAACGGCTTGGAGTTTGTCTTGCATGTTAGTTTTCTCTTGCCTGCTTGCATAAATGAGCTTTCTGGGTCAGCTTTAAAGTTGTTTCTTGCTGTTAGATCTGTCTGAGTACTGTTGACCAGACCCTGGGCTGTTTTATCTATTTTTTGGGCCAGCAAACTGTGTTGGCGCGTTTTTTCCCTGACAGTCGCGCCAGTTGGCGCATGTTGCATAACAACAACTCGCGCCAATTCCTTAATAGTGCAAGTTGCAGGCTGACAGTCACGCCAGTCCTGTGAATTTTGCCAGTGTGTTTGTTGGAAGCTCTTTAAACTCAGATTTTTGTCTTTTTATATCCTTTGCAGCTTCTGGAAGTGTGTTGGAACTCTGTTTGACTGGTTTTTAACTTTATCCTTCAGTTGTTTGCCTATTTCTAACGATTTTATATCTTAGCCCTAGAATACCTAGAGGCTTTGCCTGTCGAGCCTTCTGTGGGAGTTTTGGTTTTGTGATTGTCCAGTCAGCTTTGTGGTTGTTTTCCGCACTTGTCTAGTGGTTGTTAAAGCTTATTATTCTGTGCTTCGAACAATTCACTTCTAGCTTGTTTGGATTTTGCTTGACTTCATTTGGACTTAGATCACACGGTTCATTGAAAGTCTTTGCGTTTTTCCTTGTTTTAACAGTTCATCTTGGTGTTTCAGAGTTGGTTCTATTTGCATTGAGTGAATTTTGTTTGTTTATGCTTGTTAATATCTCTTGAGATTTGTTTAAATGCATTATGCCATTTTAAAAGAAGAAAAAACAAAAGATCTTTTTGCATTATATTAGTTAGCATTTATTGTTATTTGTCGCTTTTAAAAAGAAAAGAAAAAAAAAAGAAGTTTCATTTCTTGTTATTAGCTGCATTAGGATCTTTGTTGATTGTTTATTGTTCATTTTGTTTGTTTGAAAATTTCAACTCTCCTGTAGTTAGAATTCATTGAACGAAATGATATAATTTTGGCATATAGTTTGCATTTAGGAAGTTTTGAGAGATCACATACGGTAGGACCAAAAAACTGAAACTTAATTGAAGATCAACTGTAAAATAAACCGAATGAATCTAACAACGCATTGGAACATAACGCACATATTCTAGAGGTCTAGGCTAGAGACGTGTTCCGGCGTCGTTAAACCTAGCCACTATTGTTTCACATTACGGTTGGGTGATTCCTCCTCTTGTGACTCGATAGTGGTCTAGCACGGACTGAGCTCCCATGTACCGTCGCGTATATAAGGGAGACCCCACTAGGTTATCATCCTTTATCCATAGGAAGCCGTGTCTGCCGCCTTACAAGCCGTAATGCACTGAACACAGCATTCGGGAAGATTGACTGCCGTACGGGAAGTCCTTGGTTTTCATCTGATTGCCAAGGTGTATAAGCAGTTTTACAGATTGTTTGGTAAACCCTTTGCCTAGAGTCTCCAGAGTAGTCACTTTTGATCCTTTTCGGACTCCCTAAAAGAAAAGGTGCCAGTGAGCGTCTTGTCACTTCGTGCTCATTAAACATTCGAAGGAGACTAGAGTCATCTTTTTAACCTTTTCTCGACTCTTAAAATATGAAAAGGTCAAGTTGTGTCTTTGCGTCCTAAAATTTATTCGGCCACGATAACATTTACCCGATTAGATTTTGTTTGCGTTAGTTTGAGTAGGGATTTTGTCTCGGTAGATTCCCTAGGTTGTGTGAAGTTTCATCCTGGCGGAATTACTAATTTCGTCTTCCGAGATACCGGTTGTGAGTGCAACTCTTTCTCTTGTTCTGAGTATCCAACCGATCAGTTCTCGTGCTCTAAGCGACGAGACTTACGAGTTTCATTGGAACCCTGTTTGGGAACCTTCTGAGGACAGTGTCCCCTTTTGGGACTACACTTCTCCTCGTGTTTCAGCCCCACCTTTCTCCTCCAACATGGAGGACGTGTCCCCTACTACGACTGACGAGTCCGTTGCGACGAGCGGTGAAATTCTCACCGCAACGGAACCCACACCTATCAATAGTACTCCTACTACTGGCAACCTACCACCAGGGTATAAAGCATTAAGGGATACTATGCCCTCTGGAACTCCTTTCACAGGTTCTATTTGGTCACCACTCACTTTTCCCACCACGGAGCCCTTTACTCCGCAAAGTCGCAGTGCGTCTGTTACCTCAATCACAACCGCTCCAACGGTATGTGCAGCCTCTTCGACTCCTATTTTTAGTCGTCCTTCGGCTTCTTTATTCGGAGTCTTTGATCCTACGTCAAATGTCCCAACAGAGGGGGCATACGATCAGTATTTTCCGTCTCAATCGATTTTTGAGGTAGCAGTTCCATTGTCAATTAACTGGGGTTCCACCTCTTTTCATGGTGGCCAAGTATCGTTTGCGCAATCTCCCAGACAACCTCCTCAAGACCAACAAGGGAAATCCTTCCATGGAAACCCTTTCGCCTCTGGTGGTCCGTTTTTCTCCTCTTATGTTCAACCTTCTGGTAGGTCAGGTCAATCTTCTGTTCAACAAGCCCAACCTGGTACACAGCAAGGTTATCCTACTGGTCAAATTGGTCAATCATATAAGAAGCTCCCTTTCGGTCTTAAAAATGCCGGTGCTACCTTCCAGCGTGCAATGTCCTATGCGTTTCATGACATCCGACACATTGTACAGCCTTATCTGGATGATCTCCCTGCTCATTCAGCAAAAAGTCAGGACCATCATAAACACCTTCGCGAAATCTTTCTTCGCTGTCGATACTACCGAATTAGGCTTAATCCTCACAAATGTGTCTTCTGCGTTGAATCTGGCCGACTTCTCGGGTTTGTCGTTTTCCGAGAGGGCATCCGTTTGGATCCCCTTAAAGTCGAGGCTATAGTGAATCTTCCTCCCCCTACTTCTTTACAGCAATTGCAAAGCTTGCGGGGTAAAGCAAATTTTTTACGTCGTTTCGTTCCAAACTATGCCGAGGTGGCCAAAGGTTTTACACGATTACTAAAGCGCAATGTCCCTTTTCATTGGGATACCACTGCTCAGGAATCTTTTGAGCGTCTCAAGGGCCTCCTTGTTTCTGCTCCATTGCTCCGTCCTCCGAATTATTATTGCGACTACACTCTGTATTTGGCCACCGCCGACACCACCATCGACATGGTTCTTGTCCAAACTGATGATGATGACACTGAGCATGTTATCGATTATCTCAGCCGCAACCTTTTAGATACGGAAACTCGATATGCTTACGTCGAGAAGTTGGCTTTGGCCGTTGTTTGTGCAGTCCAACGTTTCCGTTGTTTGAGAAGTAAACTAAAAAGGTTTGCTGCATCACACTAACTTGCACTGGTCAGGTTCAATTCTTTTTCTTAAACTAGGTGGGAAACCAAATCAAACAGACTTACAAAAAATGAATAGCACACCAACGTGCACTGGTGCAGGTAATTTCTCTTGCTCGGACTAGGTGGGGAAAACCAATCCAAACAAAATGTGCAGAAAGTGAATAACACACCAATGTGCACTGGTGTAGGTAATTTCTCCTGCTTGGACCAGGCGGAGAAAACCAATCCAAAATCAGATGCAGGGAAAGGAAATTTAACTACTTCACACTGCAGATCTGCTTTCACTCAAACATGAATTTAGATGTTGTAAACTAAATCACACTTGGCAATATAAAACATAAATTACAAGAACAGAAAATATGGAGAATGTGCTGGGTTGGTTGGGCCCTAGCCAACCAATGCGTTTCCCTTTCAAATGGAAATGCTACTCAGTACTGTATCAATTCATCAACTGTTAAACATAAAAAATAAGATTCATGAAACATAAGGCGGAGCTCCCTTTCTTATTAAATCATAAAGGCAAATACATGCGTGATTACATATCCAACCCAGATTTGGGCGATAACGAAATATAGGCCTGTTACCGCCTTCCTGGTTCTATCTCTGTTCTATACAATTTTATCAACTATTGCCCCCTCGTCCTATTTACATTTCTCGTTATATATATCCTTGGCCGAAGGCCAAAAGGATAGTTTAACTCGTTCCATAACCAATTGCAAAATTTAGATTGTTCAACTAATTACATGATCGATTGTAGATCGTTCAACTAATTACAAAACCGATTGCAGAATTAAGATTTCAGCCTTCAAAATTACACATTTTAACATAATAGGCCGTAGCAATCTCCAATTGTTCGTTTCTCATAAATTCGATCTCAACTACCTCTAGATTTCCTTGCTTTCGTAACTGGAGCTTGAATGCCTTCAGATCTAACCTACTGTCGTGGCTAAAGCGGCACAAAATTGGGAGGCGATCAAGGAGATCTAGATCTGCTGCAAGGATTCGCAGTGTTGGCACTGGTGCAAGATCCTCTCCTGCACTAAGATCAACGGTCACATAAGCATTTAACTACCAAATAACATTAGAAGTATTGATAAGTTATCAAAGTAATTATAAGCAAGAAATCACGTAATGAATAATTAATAAATTCTAAGTTAAGTTAAAAAATGTAAAATATAAAGTTAGTGCAAAATGTGTCATCGTTCTTGCACTAGTGCAAGATGAGGGTGTGTAAGAGGGGTAAAATAGGGGTAAATGGTTAAGATTTAGGAAGGGAAGAATGGTCAAAAGGGGGCAAAGTAGGGGGCTAACAAGTATTACAATGGCTGTTGATCAATGTGAAAGTTTCTTTTCCCATCAAATAGTGTTTGCACTTTTTCACACTTTGCACCAATGCATACAATTCCTTGTCATATGTAGGATAGTTAACTACTGCACCATTAAAAGTTTCAGAATGGTAACATATGGGCTTACCATGTAGCATCAAGACCGCTCCCATGGCATAGTCACTTGCATCTGTTTGTATCTCAAATGGCTGTCTGAAAGTAGGAAGTGCAAGAACTGGCGCTGTACTAATTCTCTCCTTCAATGCATCAATTTTTTTTTGCTTCTTGCCTCCCCATTGAAAAACCTAATTTATGCTTGTCAAGGAATGTAATGGAGCTGCAATTGAAGAAAAGTTAGAAATAAGCTTTCTCCAGTATTGGGCTACTCTCAAAAAGCTTCTAACCTCAGTTATATTATTGGGCTTGGGCCAATCTACAATGAATTTGACCTTTGAGGGATCTTTCTTGAATTCACCCCCTCCAACAATATGTCCCAAATAAACTAATGAGGTCTTTCCAAACTCACATTTAGACATATTTAAAAATTATTTTTCTTTCTTCAAGACATCTAAGACTTGTTTCACATGCCTGACATGTTCTTCATGAGATTTGTTGAATATCAATATGTCATATAAGTAGACAATTACAAAATCATGAATAAAAGGTCTTAAGACATCATTCATAACTCTCATGAATGTTGCAGGAGCGTTACAAAGTCCAAATGGCATAACCAAACATTCAAACAAACCTTGATTTGTTTTGAAAGCTATCTTCCATGTGTCTCCTTTAGAAATGCTAATATGATGATAACCACTTCTCAAGCCCAACTTAGTGAAATACACAACATTTTTCAATTGATCAAGAAAATAGTCAATTTGAGGAAGAGGGTAACGAGTCTTTACTGTAATCTTGTTCAAGGATTTGAAATCTACACACATGCACCATGTACCATCTTTCTTTGGTACTAAAACAGTTGGTGATCCTCATGGTGATGTGCTTGGTTTGATGACCCATTTGTCAAGAAACTCTAGGATTTTTATTTTGTTTCTGCATTCTCCATGACTAACATCTTGTACATGCCAATGCTTGGAAGAGGACAATCTTGCTGCAATTGGATCTCATGTTGGATACCTCTTTTAGGAGGAAATCCTTTCGGCTCCTAAAACATCTCATCATATGTGTTAACAACCTCATATAAATCAGATTTTAACTTTGCATCACATCCTTGGAAAGCTTCATTTTCAACATTCTCTTTGAGTTTGATCATAAAGAGTACAAAGTTCTTACTAGCATTGACTAACCTCTTCATTTGTCCAGCATTCGTAAGTGATAAATTCAATTTCTTGTTATGTGCTCTAACAATGTACTCAACTCAATTTTTAAACAAGTGATATTTGTTCTCATGGCGAAGAAAGATGGCCCTCCTATCATATAGGTATGTGCTTCCCAGAACAATACCACAAATGTCAAGTGGAATGACATCAAGCTCTACCTCATCTATAAAGTTGGCAGTGATGACAAATCTTAATTTAAAACTTTTTGTCACATGCAATTTTTCATTGCCACATATCCAACCTAAAGGGTATGGTTTAGGATGAGGAGTTGCTTCCAAATTCAATCTCTCGATAGTGTCTTTAGAATTAGGGTTTACTTGTGAACCACTATCAAATAATGTATCTATCTTGGTATGTTTTGAAATAAATCTAATGTGGAAAATATCTATTCTTTCTTTTTCATGTTGAGTTTCATTGAGGCTACTTGAAGAACTCGTACTTGCAATAGAGTCCTTAACTTTGAATCCCATGGTTGTGATATTTGTTTCATCCCCAGAGTCGGATCCTAAATCATGTTGTGTAGTTGCAACAACCTTTTGTTTCCATTTGTTGTTAAACATTTTGGGTCTCATTTCAAGATGAAGTTTCCAACAGTGGTCTTCATCATGGACTTCTTTTGAACAATGTTTACATGTGAGTTTTTCTCCCTCTTTCTTGACTGAAGAATTCTTCTTTCCTTTGTCTCAACTCTTAAATGGACTTTTGTTGCCCTCCCGTGGAACATTCTTCCCTCTTGCTTCTAAATGAGTTTCCTATACATAACTTCATCTAGTTTTGTAGGGTTAAACATGAGAATTGTGTGTCTCAAATAACTATGTAATCCTCCAATATATTTGAGTAGAGTGTCTTGAGAGGATAAATATATACCCAAAATCAAAACTCTTTTTCAAAATTATTGAGTATAGATTTGAACATTTTGACCTTTATCTTGCCTAAAGTTTTGCCAATACATAATAGATTTTTGCATGTATGCTAATGGATAAAATTGCCTTCTTATTGAAACAAAAAAATCATTACAAGAGGATAAAACCTTACCATGTTTCTTCATGTCCTCTTGAGTTTTGGCTTCCCACCAAGTAAGTGCTGCACCTTCCAATCTAAGAGAAGCAAGCTGAATTTTGGTCTCATCATCCTTGATTCTTTGTATCCTACAATACACTTCAATATGACAAACCCAATTATCCAATTTCTCAGCATTTACCTCCCCATCGTACATAGGCAATTCAAACTTTATATCGAGCTTAAGCAAAGGAGTTTTACCATGTCCATTCGGAGAATTTGGAGGTGTTTGTGAAAGGGTAGAAGAAGTAGAAGATGAGGATGAGGATGGAGGTGAAGGTGGTGGTTTGTCACCATTCCCTCCATTCCATTTTGGAGATTTGTCTCCTTTTCCTCCATCTCCTTTTGGAGGCTTTGAGATCTATCCATACAACCTTGCGTTCCTCTCTTCATAAAGAACCTTTACTATTTCAGACATCTCAAAAAAGGATTTTCTAAAAGTTCTTTCATCTTCAGACATCCCTTAAGGACCTTCTTCATGTGCCATGGCTATTGAAGCTTGAGGTGTGTTTGTTCTGCTTGAAACAATTTGAGATCTTGGCTCCACAAGTTCTCCTTCTCCACTTTTAAGCTTCAACCTTGTAAGCATCAGAAAAACACTTGCAAAAAAAATCAAGCCTTCACAATAACTTGATGCTCTGATACCAAAATGATCTGTAATTGAAACTTGAAGGTGACATACAAAATGCAAGTGAAATTTTATGTGTTATGGGTAATGGATCATGTTACAAAACACATAGGCAAGTGATTCTTAAACTTGATTAACAACCAAAACAGAGAAAAAATACCATATCAAGAAAACATAACAAAAAACATGATAAAGGAGTTCACCCCTCTCCTGGGCTACATCTCCTGATTCAAATTCCAATGTAGGGCCTCTTTCATTAAGTGCTTAAATTTGTGTTTTCATGGATTTACAATGCTCAAAATGTAATACACATGTCTCTAATGATCCAAAACTGTCAAAAACCCCCATATGGGTTCTTTCTGCACCTCATTTGGCCAAACATTGAGAAAATTATCTCTGTTACAAGATTTTCCCCAAATTCCATAGCTAACCATCCTCCAATTCAACCCAAACATGGCTTGAGCGCCCCAAACTTAGAACCCACACACAAATATGGCCTACAATCCAGCCTGATGGATGAATTTGGTGGACAATAAACTGTCCATTAACCTCCTAGTTCTGAAATTTTCAGTTGTATGGGGGCCACCTGCCCAGGGGCCTGCGCTAACCACCCACCCCCGACGGTCGGGCCCCCAATGGAAATAAACGTGGTCTCATGTGCCCATAGAACCGAGCCTTATCACTAATTTTCCACGTTGAGTGCTACGTGCTCCAACTGTTCGGCGTAAGGTCATGTGACGGGCCATAGCCCTTAGGGCTAGCCCTCGCTTCTAGCACCTAGTGTTAAGTGCCCTTGCCTCCATGCTCCTGGATGTATGAAGGTTCATGTGACCTAGGGCTGGCTCTTTGGGGTTGTTCCCCATTTAACTTCACCATCAATTCTCGCATTGTTACGTTGAGTGGAGGGATGTGACCATGAGGCTGGGGCTAAGCCCTGGCCCATGGTCTCACCCCTTGATCCTTGTGGGCATGGTGACTAGGGCTGGGGCTTAGCCCTAGTCCTACCCCCTAATGCTCCACTGTTAAACTTTAAATGAACCCTGCAAACATAAATTGCTAATAAACATAGTGCAGGTGCATTGGTAAAAGCTTGTGGTTACTTGTTTCTTGGTCACGAGTTTGATTCTCATGGGGTACCCTTAGCCCTCACAAATTTTTTTTGACCTGTCATCGAAGGCCACGTGGTAGCCTCCAATTGGTCCACGTGGCTCTCTCCCATTGGTCCAATTCAAAAAACCCACAACTAATGAAAATTGTGCCATTCACGAACCAATCAACAAGAGATACTTGTCAATAAACCATTGGAACGAATTGTACATAGTCAACTCCCTATTCACCTTCCTAGTCAGCGTATGGACTGCTGACTAGGCATACCTACAACCCAATTATAAAAAAATTAACTGTTTGGAAATTCGATTAGAATACGATATCAAGAGCATACAATACCAATTTTTAGTGAAGTTAGCTGCGTTGGATTTAGGTCGCTGAGATCTACGCTCTGGTACAAGTTTCGAGCATTTTTAGACACTTTGAATTTTTAGCACTAAACTGATCCCTTGGATCAATAAGAAGGAAAGAAGTTGCATCACCATTGCACCTAGACTCATCTCATAGAAGAAGAATAATCCATAATAAATGGTAGGGGATATTGATCCACCAAACCCTACTAGTCGCGAGGTCAAATCCCATGCCTTCATCTTAGCTACCTTAACAAGATATTCATCTCACCAAACCTCATCTCAACTTTGATCGAATAATGATGTATCAATCTAAATAAAAATAATCATCACAGGGGACCTCAAGCTACCACTCTATATCCAATGACAATAGGTGAGATAAAAATCACTAAGAAAGGATCACAACCATCCTATTGTCTAGCAACAACAAGCGAGATACTACTTTCCATGAGAGGTAAGGATCAAATCCATACTATCATTAGTGACAATGGGAGAGACAAAAATTACCATGAGAGGTAACAATCACATCCATCTTAGTGTCTGCCGATATTCCCATTTTGACCCTCAATAGTCAAGTTGTAGAACACCTACATCCCATCACTTGAGCGAGATACCAATTTCCATGAGAGGAAAGGATCACAAACAATCTCAAGTATCCTCACCCATTGGCTAGATGGGTGGAAATACCAAAAATCCCAACTTGTGGGTAGGATGCATACTTGGATATACTTTGTCTAGTCCAAACATGATAGGGGGAGATAGCCAACTTGCCATAAATGACAAGGATAAAACACATGCTATGGTGACAGTAGGTGAGATACTACTTACCGAAAGGGGTAAGGATCAAATCCATCCTATTTTCTTGAGATCCCTCGACCCCAGGAGCTCTTTGGCTAAATTCCTCTCCTTAGGAGCTTAGACAAGGGGGGAAGAGCATAGCTCAGTGCCCTCGATCAGCCAATACCCCTTCCTCTCATCAGTGTGCTCACTAGGCTTACAGTTGTTGGCCATGGACATAATGCATGACACCTAGAGAATATCAGGTCAACCAAAAACTTACATGCTGCAACTTAAGAATCCAATTGTATGCCTATTCATTAATCAAAATGTGACGGAGTCTCATAGCTCCTTTTTGTACCATATCCCAGATATAGTGATATTTGATCTCAATGTGCTTAGACTTGTCATGGAACACATGATTCTTTGCATTTTGGATCCTGTAATATGTCACAATATATCATAGTTGTGCCTGAAATATGCTCAAACATATCTACAAAGAGATTTATCAACCATATCGTTTCACATCCAACCATGCTAGCAACAATGCACACTATATCTCAAAGTAACAAATTTCAGTATCTGTCTCATACAAGAAATCATGGTAGACCTAAGCCAACACTTAGATGTGCTCAACATCATCAACATATCCATATAGTCTCAAGTATCTGTCAATGAGTCTCAGATAATAAATTACCCTCTTTGCAACATTCCAATATACATATCCAACCTCTATACAACTCAAATAACATAATGCAAATCAAGAATTCATCTAACTATCAACTCATCATGGGAATCCATCAAAACTATATTTGAATAGGTGTCTCTCTCAACAACATTAATATAAACCATTATGCCAAGACTCTACCAACAATCCTCCCTTGACAAGGAAGTAATCATCTTCCCTTTGTTACACTTTTTATCTCAAGAAGTGGAATCATCTTGGGTGCAAGGGTCAACTCCCTCTGGCACTGAATGCTGAGATGATCTTGATCCTGTCAGAAATAAATTGTTATCTTATAAAACCAATTATCAAAGAAATATCTTCAATCATGAAGAGAGATCATAGGTTGCATCAGATGTCCATTATTTCATACATGTTGAGCCCAAGGGACTTGCTAGAATTCATATGGAGCCTTCTTCAATCCACACTCATAAGTCTTCTATTCATGTTCCTAAAATTCCTCCAAATATGCTTCTTCCTTAAGTACATATTAGAGTAAGTTCAATTCACATATATCTATGACATTAGGCAATAAGAGCTAGGATAATCTCCTTTATTTGAGAGCTTATTTCTTATCATATTTTTAACCATATTACGGAAGCATCAGACATTGCTACATCTCAGATATCAAGAATAGTCCTTACATGAAGGACATATCATATCATATTGTTTCCCTCAATATACTCCCTTTGAATTGGAAGCTTCTTCAATTAACTAGTGAGACTACAATCCTTCCTTTGAGGTCTTGAGCTCTTGTCCATTTCATAAGTCATGGGATGGCTCTACATCATCCTTAATATTTGATATGTAGGACATGATCCTCACATCCATCAGATGTGCCCATGACCCCAAAACAAGAGTAAGAGCAATGATATACAAGTAAATAAACATAATGAAAGTGTACCTAGTGATGAGGCAAGGTTATCTTTCTTCTCTTAGATGAAGAGTGGTTCCTACATTTTCTTGCACCAAATCCCTCTTGACGCTAACCCTTCCTGCACTACTCTGCATCTTGATGATTCTCAAGATATATCATATCCTCATCCATGAACTTAATGATACAAATAAATACTAATGTAGAAGAATCAACAATAATAAAAAAGAATAAGTTCACAAAGAAATGACACGATTCTTGAAAGTACTTATCTTTAAAGTAGATTGAAGGAGGCTTACAACTCCCTCTTGATCCCATCTTCCTCTTAGCCAGGAGGCATCACGGTCCATTGATCATATTCCAGTATCTTCTTTAAAAGAGATGCATACTCATGAATACCACCTATATCCTTTATGTTCTTTCATCAATAGCCAAGGCCAACAATGAATGTATATGATGACCACTAAATTTGTAGCATACCCTTTTCCTTGGGTTCCTTTGAGTCTATTATGGGTTGTTCACTGATCATATCATACTAGGGTTTCTATAAATTTGTCACAGGTACTTGAAGAACTCAAAGGATTTTCATTGATAAAAAAGATTATGGATTCAATGTTATAGATCCCAAGCCATATTCAAGGCCACTTCAAGGGTTTCTCCCAAACCCTAACCTTCTCTTGTGGGGACAAAGATTCCTAGGGTTTCCTTCAAACCCTATAATTATTTTAGGTCTCTTCCATATTTATATGCTTCCATCATCTATGTATGTAAGGGGTGACCTCAATGTCTTTTCTTTAGCCCAACTTTGATACCTTGTTAGTTTTCTTAGGGCCACATTCTTCTCTGCTTTATATAACTTCATTCTCAAACATTTTAACATTTTGCATTACAATTACCCCATAATATTCCATTATCTTGAGCAATTACGTAGAGAGAACAATAACATTAGTATTGTAGCAAAACATTAAGGAACTACAAAATAAAATCATGCAAAAAAGAGACATCGGATTTAGGTCAGGGACCAGGGGAAAACCCCAAAAATGGGGAAAACCAAACCAAATTCTTATTCTTTATATATTCATCAAATGTTTAGCTGAGATACAAAGTACATCCATTATCAGATACATCAGTCACATTAGGCCTTTAAGGTCAATATAAGTTATTTCACAACTACATTTGAACTGAAAGATTTAAGTCCAAGAGAGAGAGTTACTTTCACATCGTAGATATAAGTCTTTCAGATTAATCACATCATTAAGATTTGGTCGACGTTTCGAACCAACTAATGTGATTCATCCTCAGGATAAGGTGAGAAATCAATTGATCTAAAGGAATAAATAACATGGATGCATCATTACCTAGAGTTAGCCATTGAAAACTAACCGTTCGTAAAATATTAGGGATTATCTGTTTAATAATTCAAAATTTAGTTAAAAACTAGTTGTTATGTGATAATTAATTATTTAATTTCGATATTATAAAATAATAGTTTAATGATACCAATTCATATGGTAATAGTTAATTTATACAATATAATTTGATTTATTAAATAGAATAAATTCGGTTGAAAACTAATTGTTAGGAATAATCCAAAATTAAAAATATATTTTAACGATAATTTAGAAATATAAAAAATAAAATAAAAATAAAGAAACATTGAAATATGCTTACAAACAAAATGGAAATAAACTAGCTCAAGTGATGGTAGCTTATCTCTGAGAAAATATGTGACAGATACATACCTCTGAACTATGTTACAATGAGGCTCAAGGGACTATTTATTATTGAAAAACAAGGGAAAACCCTAAGAAACCGAAATCCTAACCCCAAGAGATGGAACACCAAGAGTTTGTGGGCCTTGTTACACAGTAATTTGTCACCATTGGTCACCGTCCCTGTTACCCTTGTTTCCGTACGTTGGAGGACGCATTCCGGGACCTGTGAGCAGTGACATAACCTAAAAACACTTGCATTATGTTCCCCTGAGTATGTACTTCATGTTCCCTGAAGACACCTTCTGCAAAATATCCCTGAAAAGTGCCCTTTTCCCATTAGCGTGGGTCCACAATGTCTTACCTGCGCCAATCACTGAGATCCTCAAAAGAGGGTGCGACCATTGGCGCTCTGTCTTAGAACAACACCCGCGCCAACCAAGTTTGGTAATGATTTTTGACAAACGCGCGCCGAGATGTTTTTTCCCTTCAGATCACGAAGTCTTTTGAGGATAAAGTTTATCTGATAGAGGTCGAGAGTCATCATCTATCCTTGACATCTATCCACAGCGGCTTTTCGGAGATAATGCCAATCCACAATGGGTGTCCTGATGCATTGTATCTTCCTCCCCTCTCCATCTATAAAAGTCTGTTCTCATGCATTTGACAAGCTAGTTTTTGAGTAATGCTAGTTGTGATTATGCTTGTCTTGAGTGATAGTAAGAGTCTTGAAGCATAGGGAGGTTATGCTGCCGTAAGTCTGAGAGAGAGAAGGTCTATTGCAAGACATACATAGCTGCTCGCCCAGTCAGAGGGGAGGTTCAACGTCAGAATCTTGGTTGTATCTTTCTCTGTTGATTATTCATTAATGAACGACTATCATTATGGTTCCGATCTTACTGTTTATGATGATAATGTTTGATCTATTTCCTTTCTGACTGAAATATAGTTGTATTTTAGTGGATTTTATGCTTGTTCTTGTTTACGTTCTTTGCATGTGCAGGTATTCATACGCGGGGATCGCAAGGATTGTGACCTGCCGGAGCAAGGGAACGGGAGTATCAACTCTTCTTCAACTTTAGCGTTGGACTCCAGGTTGGTTCTCGTAATCCACTTTTAGTATGCAACTAGGAACTTGCATGGTAGCGTGAATTGATTGTTGCTAGACCCATTTTGGGCTAGTGGGATCGCCTCTGTCCGCAGAGGGGATTTACCTCTCCAACAATTTGGCGACTCCGCTGGGGAGAAGCTATTTTTTGTTTGATTCATAAAACTTGGACGGAGTCTGAAGCACGGCCAGGCAGCCTTTGAAACGCTATTGCTTTGCATTAGCGGAGTAGATCAACGCCACTTCAGTCGATCTCCGGTTTGGTTTATGAACCGAACGACTTGGAGTTTGTCTTGCATGTTAGTTTTCTCTTGCCTGCTTGCATAAATGAGCTTTCTGGGTCAGCTTTAAAGTTGTTTCTTGCTGTTAGATCTGTCTGAGTACTGTTGACCAGACCCTGGGCTGTTTTATCTATTTTTTTGGGCCAGCAAACTGTGTTGGCGCGTTTTTTCCCTGACAGTCGCGCTAGTTGGCGCATGTTGCATAACAACAACTCGCGCCAATTCCTTAATAGTGCAAGTTGCAGGCTGACAGTCGCGCCAGTCCTGTGAATTTTGCCAGTGTGTTTGTTGGAAGCTCTTTAAACTCAGATTTTTGTCTTTTTATATCCTTTGCAGCTTCTGGAAGTGTGTTGGAACTCTGTTTGACTGGTTTTTACCTTTATCCTTCAGTTTTTTGCCTATTTCTAACGATTTTATATCTTAGCCCTAGAATACCTAGAGGCTTTGCCTGTCGAGCCTTCTGTGGGAGTTTTGGTTTTGTGATTGTCCAGTCAGCTTTGTGGTTGTTTTCCGCACTTGTCTAGTGGTTGTTAAAGCTTATTATTCTGTGCTTCGAACAATTCACTTCTAGCTTGTTTGGATTTTGCTTGACTTCATTTGGACTTAGATCACACGGTTCATTGAAAGTCTTTGCGTTTTTCCTTGTTTTAACAGTTCATCTTGGTGTTTCAGAGTTGGTTCTATTTGCATTGAGTGAATTTTGTTTGTTTATGCTTGTTAATATCTCTTGAGATTTGTTTAAATGCATTATGCCATTTTAAAAGAAGAAAAAACAAAAGATCTTTTTGCATTATATTAGTTAGCATTTATTGTTATTTGTCGCTTTTAAAAAGAAAAGAAAAAAGAAGAAGTTTCATTTCTTGTTATTAGCTGCATTAGGATCTTTGTTGATTGTTTATTGTTCATTTTGTTTGTTTGAAAATTTCAACTCTCCTGTAGTTAGAATTCATTGAACGAAATGATATAATTTTGGCATATAGTTTGCATTTAGGAAGTTTTGAGAGATCACATACGGTAGGACCAAAAAACTGAAACTTAATTGAAGATCAACTGTAAAATAAACCGAATGAATCTAACAACGCATTGGAACATAACGCACATATTCTAGAGGTCTAGGCTAGAGACGTGTTCCGGCGTCGTTAAACCTAGCCACTATTGTTTCACATTACGGTTGGGTGATTCCTCCTCTTGTGACTCGATAGTGGTCTAGCACGGACTGAGCTCCCACGTACCGTCGCGTATATAAGGGATACCCCACTAGGTTATCATCCTTTATCCATAGGAAGCCGTGTCTGCCGCCTTACAAGCCGTAATGCACTGAACACAGCATTCGGGAAGATTGACTGCCGTACGGGAAGTCCTTGGTTTTCATCTGATTGCCAAGGTGTATAAGCAGTTTTACGGATTGTTTGGTAAACCCTTTGCCTAGAGTCTCCAGAGTAGTCACTTTTGATCCTTTTCGGACTCCCTAAAAGAAAAGGTGCCAGTGAGCGTCTTGTCACTTCGTGCTCATTAAACATTCGAAGGAGACTAGAGTCATCTTTTTGTCCTTTTCTCGACTCTTAAAATATGAAAAGGTCAAGTTGTGTCTTTGCGTCCTAAAATTTATTCGGCCACGATAACATTTACCCGATTAGATTTTGTTTGCGTTAGTTTGGGTAGGGATTTTGTCTCGGTAGATTCCCTAGGTTGTGTGAAGTTTCATTCTGGCGGAATTACTAATTTCGTCTTCCGAGATACCGGTTGTGAGTGCAACTCTTTCTCTTGTTCTGAGTATCCAACCGATCAGTTCTCGTGCTCTAGGCGACGAGACTTACGAGTTTCATTGGAACCCTGTTTGGGAACCTTCTGAGGACAGTGTCCCCTTTTGGGACTACACTTCTCCTTGTGTTTCAGCCCCACCTTTCTCCTCCAACATGGAGGACATGTCCCCTACTACGACTGATGAGTCCGTTGCGACGAGCGGTGAAATTCTCACCGCAACGGAACCCACACCTATCAATAGTACTCCTACTACTGGAAACCTACCACCAGGGTATAAAGCATTAAGGGATACTATGCCCTCTGGAACTCCTTTCACAGGTTCTATTTGGTCACCACTCACTTTTCCCACCACGGAGCCCTTTACTCCGCAAAGTCGCAGTGCGTCTGTTACCTCAATCACAACCGCTCCAACGGTATGTGCAGCCTCTTCGACTCCTATTTTTAGTCGTCCTTCGGCTTCTTTATTCGGAGTCTTTGATCCTACGTCAAGTGTCCCAACAGAGGGGCCATACGATCAGTATTTTCCGTCTCAACCGATTGTTGAGGTATCAGTTCCATTGTCAATTAACTGGGGTTCCACCTCTTTTCATGGTGGCCAAGTATCGTTTGCGCAATCTCCCAGACAACCTCCTCAAGACCAACAAGGGAAATCCTTCCATGGAAACCCTTTCGCCTCTGGTGGTTCGTTTTTCTCCTCTTATGTTCAACCTTCTGGTAGCTCAGGTCAATCTTCTGTTCAACAAGCCCAACCTGGTACCCAACAAGGTTATCCTACTGGTCAAATTGGTCAATCATATAAGAAGCTCCCTTTCAGTCTTAAAAATGCCGGTGATACCTTCCAGCGTGCAATGTCCTATGCGTTTCATGACATCCGACACATTGTACAGCCTTATCTGGATGATCTCCCTGCTCATTCAGCAAAACGTCAGGACCATCGTAAACACCTTCGCGAAATCTTTCTTCGCTGTCGATACTACCGAATTAGGCTTAATCCTCACAAATGTGTCTTCTGCGTTGAATCTGGCTGACTTCTCGGGTTTGTCGTTTCTCGAGAGGGCATCCGTTTGGATCCCCTTAAAGTCGAGGCTATAGTGAATCTTCCTCCCCCTACTTCTTTACAGCAATTGCAAAGCTTGCGGGGTAAAGCAAATTTTTTACGTCGTTTCGTTCCAAACTATGCCGAGGTGGCCAAAGGTTTTACACGATTACTAAAGCGCGATGTCCCTTTTCATTAGGATACCACTGCTCAGGAATCTTTTGAGCGTCTCAAGGGCCTCCTTGTTTCTGCTCCATTGCTCCGTCCTCCGAATTATTATCGCGACTACACTCTGTATTTGGCCACCGCCGACACCACCATCGGCATGGTTCTTGTCCAAACTGATGATGATGACACTGAGCATGTTATCTATTATATCAGCCGCAACCTTTTAGATACGGAAACTCGATATGCTTACATCGAGAAGTTGGCTTTGGCCATTGTTTGTGCAGTCCAACGTTTCCGTTGTTTGAGAAGTAAACTAAAAAGGTTTGCTGCATCACACTAACTTGCACAGGTCAGGTTCAATTCTTTTTCTTAAACTAGGTGGGAAACCAAATCAAACGGACTTACAAAAAATGAATAGCACACCAACGTGCACTGGTGCAGGTAATTTCTCTTGCTCGGACCAGGTGGGGAAAACCAATCCAAACAAAATGTGCATAAAGTGAATAACACACCAATGTGCACTGGTGTAGGTAATTTCTCCTGCTTGGACCAGGCGGAGAAAACCAATCCAAAATCAGATGCAGGGAAAGGAAATTTAACTACTTCACACTGCAGATCTGCTTTCACTCAAACATGAATTTAGATGTTGTAAACTAAATCAAACTTGGCAATATAAAACATAAATTACAAGAACAGAAAATATGGAGAATGTGCTGGGTTGGTTGGGCCCTAGCTAACCAATGCGTTTCCCTTTCAAATGGAAATGCTACTCAGTACTGTATCAATTCATCAACTGTTAAACATAAAAAATAAGATTCATGAAACATAAGGCGGAGCTCCCTTTCTTATTAAATCATAAAGGCAAATACATGCGTGATTACATATCCAACCCAGATTTGGGCGATAACAAAATATAGGCCTGTTACCGCCTTCCTGGTTCTATCTCTGTTCTATACAATTTTATCAACTATTGCCCCCTCGTCCTATTTACATTTCTCGTTATATATATCCTTGGCCGAAGGCCAAAAGGATAGTTTAACTCGTTCCATAACCAATTGCAGAATTTAGATTGTTCAACTAATTACATGATCGATTGTAGATCGTTCAACTAATTACATAACCGATTGCAGAATTAAGCTTTCAGCCTTCAAAATTACAATTTTAACATAATAGGCCGTAGCAATCTCCAATTGGTCGTTTCTCATAAATTCGATCTCAACTACCTCTAGATTTCCTTGCTTTCGTAACTGGAGCTTGAATGCCTTCAGATCTAACCTACCGTCGTGGCTAAAGCGGCACAAAATTGGGTGGCGATCAAGGAGATCTAGATCTGCTGCAAGGATTCGCAGTGTTGGCACTGGTGCAAGATCCGCTCCTGCACTAAGATCAATGGTCACATAAGCATTTAACTACCAAATAACATTAGAAGTATTGATAAGTTATCAAAGTAATTATAAGCAAGAAATCACGTAATGAATAATTAATAAATTCTAAGTTAAGTTAAAAAATGTAAAATATAAAGTTAGTGCAAAATGTGTCATCGTTCTTGCACTAGTGCAAGATGAGGGTGTGTAAGAGGGGTAAAATAGGGGTAAATGGTTAAGATTTAGGAAGGGAAGAATGGTCAAAAGGGGGCAAAGTAGGGGGCTAACAAGTATTACAATGGCTGTTGATCAATGTGAAAGTTTCTTTTCCCATCAAATAATGTTTGCACTTTTTCACACTTTGCACCAATGCATACAATTCCTTGTCATATGTAGGATAGTTAACTACTGCACCATTAAAAGTTTCAGAATGGTAACATATGGGCTTACCATGTAGCATCAAGACCGCTCCCATGGCATAGTCACTTGCATCTGTTTGTATCTCAAATGGCTGTCTTAAAGTAGGAAGTGCAAGAACTGGCGCTGTATTAATTCTCTCCTTCAATGCATCAATTTTTTTTTGCTTCTTGCCTCCCCATTGAAAAACCTAATTTATGCTTGTCAAGGAATGTAATGGAGCTGCAATTGAAGAAAAGTTAGAAATAAGCTTTCTCCAGTATTGGGCTACTCTCAAAAAGCTTCTAACCTCAGTTATATTATTGGGCTTGGGCCAATCTACAATGAATTTGACCTTTGAGGTATCTTTCTTGAATTCACCCCCTCCAACAATATGTCCCAAATAAACTAATGAGGTCTTTCCAAACTCACATTTAGACATATTTAAAAATTATTTTTCTTTCTTCAAGACATCTAAGACTTGTTTCACATGCCTGACATGTTCTTCATGAGATTTGTTGAATATCAATATGTCATATAAGTAGACAATTACAAAATCATGAATAAAAGGTCTTAAGACATCATTCATAACTCTCATGAATGTTGCAGGAGCGTTACAAAGTCCAAATGGCATAACCAAACATTCAAACAAACCTTGATTTGTTTTGAAAGCTATCTTCCATGTGTCTCCTTTAGAAATGCTAATATGATGATAACCACTTCTCAAGCCCAACTTAGTGAAATACACAACATTTTTCAATTGATCAAGAAAATAGTCAATTTGAGGAAGAGGGTAACGAGTCTTTACTGTAATCTTGTTCAAGGATTTGAAATCTACACACATGCACCATGTACCATCTTTCTTTGGTACTAAAACAGTTGGTGATCCTCATGGTGATGTGCTTGGTTTGATGACCCATTTGTCAATAAACTCTAGGATTTTTATTTTGGTTTCTGCATTCTCCATGACTAACATCTTGTACATGCCAATGCTTGGAAGAGGACAATCTTGCTGCAATTGGATCTCATGTTGGATACCTCTTTTAGGAGGAAATCCTTTCGGCTCCTAAAACATCTCATCATATGTGTTAACAACCTCATATAAATCAGATTTTAACTTTGCATCACATCCTTGGAAAGCTTCATTTTCAACATTCTCTTTGAGTTTGATCATAAATAGTACAAAGTTCTTACTAGCATTGACTAACCTCTTCATTTGTCCAACATTCGTAAGTGATAAATTCAATTTCTTGTTATGTGCTCTAACAATGTACTCAACTCAATTTTTAAACAAGTGATATTTGTTCTCATGGCGAAGAAAGATGGCCCTCCTATCATATAGGTATGTGCTTCCCAGAACAATACCACAAATGTCAAGTGGAATGACATCAAGCTCTACCTCATCTATAAAGTTGGCAGTGATGACAAATCTTAATTTAAAACTTTTTGTCACATGCAATTTTTCATTGCCACATATCCAACCTAAAGGGTATGGTTTAGGATGAGGAGTTGTTTCCAAATTCAATCTCTCGATAGTGTCTTTAGAATTAGGGTTTACTTGTGAACCACTATCAAATAATGTATCTATCTTGGTATGTTTTGAAATAAATCTAATGTGGAAAATATCTATTCTTTCTTTTTCATGTTGAGTTTCATTGAGGCTACTTGAAGAACTCGTACTTGCAATAGAGTCCTTAACTTTGAATCCCATGGTTGTGATATTTGTTTCATCCCCAGAGTCGGATCCTAAATCATGTTGTGTAGTTGCAACAACCTTTTGTTTCCATTTGTTGTTAAACATTTTGGGTCTCATTTCAAGATGAAGTTTCCAACAGTGGTCTTCATCATGGACTTCTTTTGAACAATGTTTACATGTGAGTTTTTCTCCCTCTTTCTTGAATGAAGAATTCTTCTTTCCTTTGTCTCAACTCTTAAATGGACTTTTGTTGCCCTCCCGAGGAACATTCTTCCCTCTTGCTTCTAAATGAGTTTCCTATACATAACTTCATCTAGTTTTGTAGGGTTAAACATGAGAATTGTGTGTCTCAAATAACTATGTAATCCTCCAATATATTTGAGTAGAGTGTCTTGAGAGGATAAATATATACCCAAAATCAAAACTCTTTTTCAAAATTATTGAGTATAGATTTGAACATTTTGACCTTTATCTTGCCTAAAGTTTTGCCAATACATAATAGATTTTTGCATGTATGCTAATGGATAAAATTGCCTTCTTATTGAAACAAAAAAATCATTACAAGAGGATAAAACCTTACCATGTTTCTTCATGTCCTCTTGAGTTTTGGCTTCCCACCAAGTAAGTGCTGCACCTTCCAATCTAAGAGAAGCAAGCTGAATTTTGGTCTCATCATCCTTGATTCTTTGTATCCTACAATACACTTCAATATGACAAACCCAATTATCCAATTTCTCAGCATTTACCTCCCCATCGTACATAGGCAATTTAAACTTTATATCGAGCTTAAGCAAAGGAGTTTTACCATGTCCATTCGGAGAATTTGGAGGTGTTTGTGAAAGGGTAGAAGAAGTAGAAGATGAGGATGAGGATGGAGGTGAAGGTGGTGGTTTGTCACCATTCCCTCCATTCCATTTTGGAGATTTGTCTCCTTTTCCTCCATCTCCTTTTGGAGGCTTTGAGATCTATCCATACAACCTTGCGTTCCTCTCTTCATAAAGAACCTTTACTATTTCAGACATCTCAAAAAAGGATTTTCTAAAAGTTCTTTCATCTTCAGACATCCCTTAAGGACCTTCTTCATGTGCCATGGCTATTGAAGCTTGAGGTGTGTTTGTTCTGCTTGAAACAATTTGAGATCTTGGCTCCACAAGTTCTCCTTCTCCACTTTTAAGCTTCAACCTTGTAAGCATCAGAAAAACACTTGCAAAAAAAATCAAGCCTTCACAATAACTTGATGCTCTGATACCAAAATGATCTGTAATTGAAACTTGAAGGTGACATACAAAATGCAAGTGAAATTTTATGTGTTATGGGTAATGGATCATGTTACAAAACACATAGGCAAGTGATTCTTAAACTTGATTAACAACCAAAACAGAGAAAAAATACCATATCAAGAAAACATAACAAAAAACATGATAAAGGAGTTCACCCCTCTCCTGGGCTACATCTCCTGATTCAAATTCCAATGTAGGGCCTCTTTCATTAAGTGCTTAAATTTGTGTTTTCATGGATTTACAATGCTCAAAATGTAATACACATGTCTCTAATGATCCAAAACTGTCAAAAACCCCCATATGGGTTCTTTCTGCACCTCATTTGGCCAAACATTGAGAAAATTATCTCTGTTACAAGATTTTCCCCAAATTCCATAGCTAACCATCCTCCAATTCAACCCAAACATGGCTTGAGCGCCCCAAACTTAGAACCCACACACAAATATGGCCTACAATCCAGCCTGATGGATGAATTTGGTGGACAATAAACTGTCCATTAACCTCCTAGTTCTGTAATTTTCAGTTGTATGGGGGCCACCTGCCCAGGGGCCTGCGCTAACCACCCACCCCCGACGGTCGGGCCCCCAATGGAAATAAACGTGGTCTCATGTGCCCATAGAACCGAGCCTTATCACTAATTTTCCACGTTGAGTGCTACGTGCTCCAACTGTTCGGCGTAAGGTCATGTGACGGGCCATAGCCCTTAGGGCTAGCCCTCGCTTCTAGCACCTAGTGTTAAGTGCCCTTGCCTCCATGCTCCTGGATGTATGAAGGTTCATGTGACCTAGGGCTGGCTCTTTGGGGTTGTTCCCCATTTAACTTCACCATCAATTCTCGCATTGTTACGTTGAGTGGAGGGATGTGACCATGAGGCTGGGGCTAAGCCCTGGCCCATGGTCTCACCCCTTGATCCTTGTGGGCATGGTGACTAGGGCTGGGGCTTAGCCCTAGTCCTACCCCCTAATGCTCCACTGTTAAACTTTAAATGAACCCTGCAAACATAAATTGCTAATAAACATATTGCAGGTGCATTGGTAAAAGCTTGTGGTTACTTGTTTCTTGGTCACGAGTTTGATTCTCATGGGGTACCCTTAGCCCTCACAAATTTTTTTTGACCTGTCATCGAAGGCCACGTGGTAGCCTCCAATTGGTCCACGTGGCTCTCTCCCATTGGTCCAATTCAAAAAACCCACAACTAATGAAAATTGTGCCATTCACGAACCAATCAACAAGAGATACTTGTCAATAAACCATTGGAACGAATTGTACATAGTCAACTCCCTATTCACCTTCCTAGTCAGCGTATGGACTGCTGACTAGGCATACCTACAACCCAATTATAAAAAAATTAACTGTTTGGAAATTTGATTAGAATACGATATCAAGAGCATACAATACCAATTTTTAGTGAAGTTAGCTGCGTTGGATTTAGGTCGCTGAGATCTACGCTCTGGTACAAGTTTCGAGCATTTTTAGACACTTTGAATTTTGAGCACTAAACTGATCCCTTGGATCAATAAGAAGGAAAGAAGTTGCATCACCATTGCACCTAGACTCATCTCATAGAAGAAGAATAATCCATAATAAATGGTAGGGGATATTGATCCACCAAACCCTACTAGTCTCGAGGTCAAATCCCATGCCTTCATCTTAGCTACCTTAACAAGATATTCATCTCACCACACCTCATCTCAACTTTGATCGAATAATGATGTATCGATCTAAATAAAAATAATCATCAGAGGGGACCTCAAGCTACCACTCTATATCCAATGACAATAGGTGAGATAAAAATCACTAAGAAAGGATCACAACCATCCTATTGTCTAGAAACAACAAGCGAGATACTACTTTCCATGAGAGGTAAGGATCAAATCCATACTATCATTAGTGACAATGGGAGAGACAAAAATTACCATGAGAGGTAACAATCACATCCATCTTAGTGTCTGCCGATATTCCCATTTTGACCCTCAAGAGTCAAGTTGTAGAACACCTACATCCCATCACTTGAGCGAGATACCAATTTCCATGAGAGGAAAGGATCACAAACAATCTCAAGTATCCTCACCCATTGGCTAGATGGGTGGAAATACCAAAAATCCCAACTTGTGGGTAGGATGCATACTTGGGTATACTTTGTCTAGTCCAAACATGATAGGGGGAGATAGCCAACTTGCCATAAATGACAAGGATAAAACACATGCTATGGTGACAGTAGGTGAGATACTACTTACCGAAAGGGGTAAGGATCAAATCCATCCTATTTTCTAGAGATCCCTCGACCCCAGGAGCTCTCTGGCTAAATTCCTCTCCTTAGGAGCTTAGACAAGGGGGGAAGAGCATAGCTCAGTGCCCTCGATCAGCCAATACCCCTTCCTCTCATCAGTGTGCTCACTAGGCTTACAGTTGTTGGCCATGGACATAATGCATGACACCTAGAGAATATCAGGTCAACCACAAACTTACATGCTGCAACTTAAGAATCCAATTGTATGCCTATTCATTAATCAAAATGTGACGGAGTCTCATAGCTCCTTTTTGTACCATATCCCAGATATAGTGATATTTGATCTCAATGTGCTTAGACTTGTCATGGAACACATGATTCTTTGCATTTTGGATCCTGTAATATGTCACAATATATCATAGTTGTGCCTGAAATATGCTCAAACATATCTACAAAGAGATTTATCAACCATACCGTTTCACATCCAACCATGCTAGCAACAATGCACACTATATCTCAAAGTAACAAATTTCAGTATCTGTCTCATACAAGAAATCATGGCAGACCTAAGCCAACACTTAGATGTGCTCAACATCATCAACATATCCATATAGTCTCAAGTATCTGTCAATGAGTCTCAGATAATAAATTACCCTCTTTGCAACATTCCAATATACATATCCAATCTCTATAAAACTCAAATAACATAATGCAAATCAAGAATTCATCTAACTATCAACTCATCATGGGAATCCATCAAAACTATATTTGAATAGGTGTCTCTCTCAACAACATTAATATAAACCATTATGCCAAGACTCTACCAACAATTCTCCCTTGACAAGGAAGTAATCATCTTCCCTTTGTTACACATTTTATCTCAAGAAGTGGAATCATCTTGGGTGCAAGGGTCAACTCCCTCTGGCACTGAATGCTGAGATGATCTTGATCCTGTCAGAAATAAATTGTTATCTTATAAAACCAATTATCAAAGAAATATCTTCAATCATGAAGAGAGATCATAGGTTGCATCAGATGTCCATTATTTCATACATGTTGAGCCCAAGGGACTTGCTAGAATTCATATGGAGCCTTCTTCAATCCACACTCATAAGTCTTCTATTCATGTTCCTAAAATTCCTCCAAATATGCTTCTTCCTTAAGTACATATTAGAGTAAGTTCAATTCACATATATCTATGACATTAGGCAATAAGAGCTAGGATAATCTCCTTTATTTGAGAGCTTCTTTCTTATCATATTTTTAACCATATTGTTATCACAAAACTAGTACTAGGGGCTGCAACCAAGCAAAGCTTCATGTAACTGTTTCAGACCATGCTTTAGATTAGGAATTAGCCTTCCTAACCAGAGAGGGCTCTCTCACAATTCTTGATAAAATACTTCAAATACTAGATGGCTAACTCTTTATTAACTTATGAGAACATAACTGGTTGGGAACACATCAAACTAGCTCATTGGGCTATGGAGTCTATAATATCAAGTAAACAAGGAAAACTTTAATCATCTCATGGAAGCCAAGGCACTAAGCATTACATGTCAAACATAACTCACCAAAACATAGTTTGCTGTATACACAGGAAGTCAGAGCATGTAATCATGAATTCTGAGTGATTGCATACAGCAAGACTATCAATAACATAAAGTATAAGACACCATTCACTACATTTGAACATGACAATCCTTCGAGAATCTTGGGAAGAGAATAACTCTGTTTTACTATTACTGTCAAAAAGGGTCTTCCAATGGCCCAAAACCACACTGTTTTTTTATAAAGTATCCAACCCTTTTTACATTCTAATCTGATCCCTATATAGGCAAGCAAACTCACCCACCTCGAGCTTCCTCCTCCAGCATGAGGGGAGCCTCGAAGGTGGCTATTCATTATCCCTATCTATTGCATAACTAATCTATTAAGTACATAATGGCTAAACTGAAATCACAAATGGTTTTCATTTAATCAAAATCCTAAATCTTTGCTCCTTGTCGCATGATGCTTTTCTGGCTTCTGACACATGTCCTTCTTTAGTTTAGTTGAGGTAGTTGAGCTTATAGGTGCGATGAATGCTGACTTGGGATGCTTGAAAGCGCTGATGGCTCATTTAATTGGCCCCAAGATGTGCTCCTATTTTAACGGTCTCTGTCTCCCAGCACTTTCCGAAAGTGTAGAAGTATGTTCCCAACTCTTTAATAACTTTGAACGCTGCTACCAAATACCATACCATGTCTTCAGATGAGCTGTATTCTGCCTGATGTACAAGTGTCTCTCCTCTAATCATTCCTGGTCAAACTGTTCATTTTGCATTGAAAACATCACCTACAGCAGTTTCGTAGCGCGCTACGAAACTGCTGTGTGATTTAAAAAAACACAGTCCTCCTCACTGGTTTTCTGCTAACACTGTGCTACATTTATTAATGATCTCTTCATTCCAACAAATGAACAATGATTTGCAAATAATCCTGTTTAGCTACCAGGCTTCCATGTCAATAGCTTTTCCTCAAAACAAAACTCAAACAGCATGCCCGGATTCCTCTGCTTTTCTGGAAATATTTTGGCTGGAACATAGTTTACTAGTTTAGCATTTTAGTCCCAGTTCTCTTTCCTCAGTTTTCCAATTCGATCAGTGAATAAAGTATACCCGAGGATCCATTTGTTTCTTCTGGAAGCAACCTCGATCTGCTCTGGAATATATCATGAACAGATGAACTTCCTTTCTAAGAAGTCACATCAGGTGGAGTATTTGCTGTTTGGAAAAGATCATAAGATTGGGTACTAGTTTCAAATGAATCGCTAAATGGAGATTTACTTGTTTATTGTCTTGATCTCTATGGTTTGCAAGAGATACAAGGTCAATATTTAGAGGCTCCACCTGATAGTTAACCCTTTGAATAGCATTGTCTTCATCCCAATAACAAGAATTAGATCTCTGTATTCTCCATCCTTATATTGTGAATCATCATCTGCTTGCTCATCCATCATCCTTCAGGTATAAGAAATCCAGCTTGCAGACACTCTGTTTAAATAACCACATGACAATCAACCATATAAACACCCAAACTGGCTGTGACACTTGAAGCGCTGCAAATCCTCCATAAACTGCTTACAACTCCTTTCCAATGCTTTGTAATAGTGTTTCTCACTAAAAAGCCTGATGCAACCATCAGATTATTTTCTGTAATACTTCGCCCTGTGTCTTACAGCATTTCTTCACCATCTAAATGGTTACTTTGCTCTCAATTATTCTATTTTGACCTCTGAAGTCAGAGGGAGCTTATGAAGCCTTTTGAGTTTGAAGAGCGACGGGCACTTGGCTGCCCCGACCAGCTAAGCAAAACTAGAACAGTTAGTTCTCTGACAACATTCAATTACATAACAATTAGGAGCTAAATCAATAACTGGAGTATAAGAGAAGAGATTTGATAGCCCATAAGCATTATCAGGTGCAGGAAATAGCAGTAGCGGTGTAATGCCAGCCAACTTGCAAAACTGCTTTGTAGAACAAGTGAAGTGGCAACTGGGCCATCAGTAAACGCAGGTAACCCGTTAAGTCACAACAACTTCATACAACAGGAGTGGCACTGGGTAGCCTCTGACTCAACAGATCTCAGAAATGCCGCCTAGATCTTCTCTGTAATATATTATGAACAAATGAACTCCCTTTCTGAGAAAACACATCAGATAAAGTATTTACTGCTTAGAAGATATCATGAGGTTAGGCACGAGTTGCAAACGAACCGCCAAATGGAGATTCACTGGTTTCGTTGTCTGCTACTTGAATTCTCCGCCATCCAATTGTCTCGATTCTGTAGGCTCCGGAGAAATAAATTGTAGGCCCGTTCTTATGCACCCCTTAACATCATTCACGGTTATGAAGATTCGATTTAGCATGATACCGAGGACGTGGACGTATATAGATCAGCCAAAAGGCTAAACCTAACTCCTTCAGCGCCATCTGTATGATGATTCACGTCGGTGCCAAACCGATGACCTAAAATTTCGTTCTTTGTTTAAAAGTGCATGATGTCCACATTAAATTACATTTAACTTTTATCCTAAGATTGCTCAGATAGTTTACGAGGATAGAACGAAAGTCTTGAACGAAAGAACCCTGTTCGGATGGCGCAGATGTATATAGAAATATCTTCATTACCTTTCGCAGAACTTTCAACCTTGCTACTTGGTCTGCCAATGACAATTCCCCACGAACCAATCCTCTCAACGAGAAAAGATCAATGCTTCCGACGTTTGCTAAATCTCCATTTATTTCTATCAGGGATTTTCCTGAAGACACCATGCGCTAACTAGTAATAATTTCAACTTTGATTAACTGATTAAGCTTCATTCGAGACAAAACGAAACCAAATTTGGAAGATTTTGGTTTATTTCTCGCACAGAATGCAATGAACCAGAAACCAGAACCATCCTCTGAGCTGTTTGATGTCCTAGATCTTTCAGTTCCCATATATCTTTTTCTGTGTAACAGTGACTTTACAAAGTGTAAGGTATCCATTGGAAAAAGACCGAGCACCATATATAGGAAAAACATTTAACCTTGGGTACCATATTTTGCAGTGAAACAGAAACAAGGAATTCAAGGGTTTCCAAGCTTTGTCTTCTAAGGAAAGTAGCTCATCTTTGGAAACATCTTCCAATGCAACGACAAAACGGTCAAACCTCTGCTTTAGACAATCTTCCTTAGAGGTCACTTATGATCGAAAAATCAATCATCCTCAGATTGAAAAACCGAAGTATCCTTATCTTTATCCTTGAACAAGGTGTGGATATGAACTTTATCATAAATATTTCTCAAATCTTTCAATCCATTGCGGCGCCCTGTTTTGTGAAAGAAGTTACAGATTGTGAAAAGACAATCCCAAATATCAAACACTCTATGTTCTATGGAATTTAATAGATACTTTGTCTGGAGGATTCAACACAAAATCTCCTGCAAGTCTCCCACATTAGTATGTACATCTTTCACCATCACCTATGAACCAGACTTCAAAGATAACTCCCTTAATGTACTTGATGACAATCCTACAATAGCTACATCATCATGAGGTGTCTCTTTGAACATACTGCCACTGCTCTCATCAACATTCCTGGAGGGAAACAAAACTCTATACAATAGGCATGCTAGGATTCGGACCTTCACTTAGAACTCGAACCAATTCCCAATTTCGTAGCACGCTACGAAACCACGCAAACAGGCAGCGCTGCGAAACTGCTAAAATAATTCAGGCGCTGCGAAAACACCCAATCTTTAAGCCAAGCTAAAAAATTTTGACAACTGCATTTTCAGTGATAACAGTGGCTCCACTAGGGATAGTGTGCCCTTGTGGCGCGCTAAGAACACGCAGCTCCAGTGCCTTACCCATTTGTAACAAACAGAAATTTTCTTGACAAGCATGACTGTAGGAGAATGAGAACTATACCTACTGAAAAATGCTCAGTTGAACTTGAGCTTATTTGCAATTACCTCTACCTACCTACCCTAACCATTCAAACTTTCCTCAGCTCAATCAATATGAAACTTCCAATACAGCCAATCATTTGCTTTATCTGACATTTGATTTCTTTGACTGTCCTGGAGTTCAGATCCAATATGATAGTGCAATGACCGCTTCCACTGAAATCTTTTCTGACTGTATCGGATTTCAGAACTGATATAATAGTATAAAGACCGCTGCCACTGAAACTGTCTCTGATCTTCATTGGTAAGCTGAAACACTGGAGAACAAAACTCTTCCATGTAATCAGCCATAGGATCCCAAAACACATGATCAGCTTGTCTTTCCACGACACTTTCCAGCTGTGCAAACTGATCTTCAACCACACAAGACTCCTCTGATGTACTATCCACTTTTCTATTTGACAAGCTATCCAGTTGCTTTTCTGAATCATTCCAACAAACAATGGAATTTTCCTCACTATTTTGATTATTATTTGGGGTAAGCTGCTGCAAGGAATTACAAAATTGAGCAAGCTTTTCCTCTGCCTGAGGGTCATAGAAAATTTCCTCCAATATTTCTTCTTTCTGGGTGCAATCAATTTCATCTTCATCATGATCTGAAGCCGGACCAAACTGCTGCATCTCTACATCAATATCAAAGGATAAAACATGGTTTTCACAGGTAAACTCTTGCTGCTCTTCATGTTGTGCTTCATGGAGTGTTATAGCTTCTTCTTGGTGCTGAAAAACATTTTCATGAAGAGCCTCTAAAATTTCTTCATCTGTAAATTCATCATCACCATAATAATCCTCCAAGCACTGAATAAGATTCAAAGAATGCCTACAACAATCTTTGAGCAGCAACAAAGAAGGATAATATTCTTTATACATTTCACAGAACACCTCATGGAAATCAGCAAGAGAAGATAATGAATCATTTTCCAAACTTTTATACCAAGACCATGCTTCTCCTTCTAAAGTAGCCATAAACATCCTCATGAGACAATCTTCAGGGAAATGAACCTTAAGACTGCGTACATGTATGTGAAACTTAACCAAATGGAGAGCAGCATCATCCTTCTTTTCATCTTTAAATATTGGAAGATCATCCACCCAATCAACCTTTGGCATAGGATTTGGAAAACCAGGGATATGAGACCGATTCATAGGAGCATACCTGGCATTCTTTCTTGCAGTGGAATCCATCTTGAAACTTCATCAAGCTACTGATCTTCTAGCAGTGGAGTCACCTTCTAATTTGTTCTTTGCTGTGTGGAGTCGCCAAGGTAGTTTTGCAGCCTTGAAAATCATTTGAACTCCTGCTACCTTCAGAAATTCAATCTTAAGCTCCCGGCAGACGCACCAAAATGTTATCACAAAACTAGTACTAGGGGCTGCAACCAAGCAAAGCTTCATGTAACTGTTTCAGACCATGCTTTAGATTAGGAATTAGCCTTCCTAACCAGAGAGGGCTCTCTCACAATTCTTGATAAAATACTTCAAATACTAGATGGCTAACTCTTTATTAACTTATGAGAACATAACTGGTTGGGAACACATCAAACTAGCTCATTGGGCTATGGAGTCTATAATATCAAGTAAACAAGGAAAACTTTAATCATCTCATGGAAGCCAAGGCACTAAGCATTACATGTCAAACATAACTCACCAAAACATAGTTTGCTGTATACACAGGAAGTCAGAGCATGTAATCATGAATTCTGAGTGATTGCATACAGCAAGACTATCAATAACATAAAGTATAAGACACCATTCACTACATTTGAACATGACAATCCTTCGAGAATCTTGGGAAGAGAATAACTCTGTTTTACTATTACTGTCAAAAAGGGTCTTCCAATGGCCCAAAACCACACTGTTTTTTTATAAAGTATCCAACCCTTTTTACATTCTAATCTGATCCCTATATAGGCAAGCAAACTCACCCACCTCGAGCTTCCTCCTCCAGCATGAGGGGAGCCTCGAAGGTGGCTATTCATTATCCCTATCTATTGCATAACTAATCTATTAAGTACATAATGGCTAAACTGAAATCACAAATGGTTTTCATTTAATCAAAATCCTAAATCTTTGCTCCTTGTCGCATGATGCTTTTCTGGCTTCTGACACATGTCCTTCTTTAGTTTAGTTGAGGTAGTTGAGCTTATAGGTGCGATGAATGCTGACTTGGGATGCTTGAAAGCGCTGATGGCTCATTTAATTGGCCCCAAGATGTGCTCCTATTTTAACGGTCTCTGTCTCCCAGCACTTTCCGAAAGTGTAGAAGTATGTTCCCAACTCTTTAATAACTTTGAACGCTGCTACCAAATACCATACCATGTCTTCAGATGAGCTGTATTCTGCCTGATGTACAAGTGTCTCTCCTCTAATCATTCCTGGTCAAACTGTTCATTTTGCATTGAAAACATCACCTACAGCAGTTTCGTAGCGCGCTACGAAACTGCTGTGTGATTTAAAAAAACACAGTCCTCCTCACTGGTTTTCTGCTAACACTGTGCTACATTTATTAATGATCTCTTCATTCCAACAAATGAACAATGATTTGCAAATAATCCTGTTTAGCTACCAGGCTTCCATGTCAATAGCTTTTCCTCAAAACAAAACTCAAACAGCATGCCCGGATTCCTCTGCTTTTCTGGAAATATTTTGGCTGGAACATAGTTTACTAGTTTAGCATTTTAGTCCCAGTTCTCTTTCCTCAGTTTTCCAATTCGATCAGTGAATAAAGTATACCTGAGGATCCATTTGTTTCTTCTGGAAGCAACCTCGATCTGCTCTGGAATATATCATGAACAGATGAACTTCCTTTCTAAGAAGTCACATCAGGTGGAGTATTTGCTGTTTGGAAAAGATCATAAGATTGGGTACTAGTTTCAAATGAATCGCTAAATGGAGATTTACTTGTTTATTGTCTTGATCTCTATGGTTTGCAAGAGATACAAGGTCAATATTTAGAGGCTCCACCTGATAGTTAACCCTTTGAATAGCATTGTCTTCATCCCAATAACAAGAATTAGATCTCTGTATTCTCCATCCTTATATTGTGAATCATCATCTGCTTGCTCATCCATCATCCTTCAGGTATAAGAAATCCAGCTTGCAGACACTCTGTTTAAATAACCACATGACAATCAACCATATAAACACCCAAACTGGCTGTGACACTTGAAGCGCTGCAAATCCTCCATAAACTGCTTACAACTCCTTTCCAATGCTTTGTAATAGTGTTTCTCACTAAAAAGCCTGATGCAACCATCAGATTATTTTCTGTAATACTTCGCCCTGTGTCTTACAGCATTTCTTCACCATCTAAATGGTTACTTTGCTCTCAATTATTCTATTTTGACCTCTGAAGTCAGAGGGAGCTTATGAAGCCTTTTGAGTTTGAAGAGCGACGGGCACTTGGCTGCCCCGACCAGCTAAGCAAAACTAGAACAGTTAGTTCTCTGACAACATTCAATTACATAACAATTAGGAGCTAAATCAATAACTGGAGTATAAGAGAAGAGATTTGATAGCCCATAAGCATTATCAGGTGCAGGAAATAGCAGTAGCGGTGTAATGCCAGCCAACTTGCAAAACTGATTTGTAGAACAAGTGAAGTGGCAACTGGGCCATCAGTAAACGCAGGTAACCCGTTAAGTCACAACAACTTCATACAACAGGAGTGGCACTGGGTAGCCTCTGACTCAACAGATCTCAGAAATGCCGCCTAGATCTTCTCTGTAATATATTATGAACAAATGAACTCCCTTTCTGAGAAAACACATCAGATAAAGTATTTACTGCTTAGAAGATATCATGAGGTTAGGCACGAGTTGCAAACGAACCGCCAAATGGAGATTCACTGGTTTCGTTGTCTGCTACTTGAATTCTCCGCCATCCAATTGTCTCGATTCTGTAGGCTCCGGAGAAATAAATTGTAGGCCCGTTCTTATGCACCCCTTAACATCATTCACGGTTATGAAGATTCGATTTAGCATGATACCGAGGACGTGGACGTATATAGATCAGCCAAAAGGCTAAACCTAACTCCTTCAGCGCCATCTGTATGATGATTCACGTCGGTGCCAAACCGATGACCTAAAATTTCGTTCTTTGTTTAAAAGTGCATGATGTCCACATTAAATTACATTTAACTTTTATCCTAAGATTGCTCAGATAGTTTACGAGGATAGAACGAAAGTCTTGAACGAAAGAACCCTGTTCGGATGGCGCAGATGTATATAGAAATATCTTCATTACCTTTCGCAGAACTTTCAACCTTGCTACTTGGTCTGCCAATGACAATTCCCCACGAACCAATCCTCTCAACGAGAAAAGATCAATGCTTCCGACGTTTGCTAAATCTCCATTTATTTCTATCAGGGATTTTCCTGAAGACACCATGCGCTAACTAGTAATAATTTCAACTTTGATTAACTGATTAAGCTTCATTCGAGACAAAACGAAACCAAATTTGGAAGATTTTGGTTTATTTCTCGCACAGAATGCAATGAACCAGAAACCAGAACCATCCTCTGAGCTGTTTGATGTCCTAGATCTTTCAGTTCCCATATATCTTTTTCTGTGTAACAGTGACTTTACAAAGTGTAAGGTATCCATTGGAAAAAGACCGAGCACCATATATAGGAAAAACATTTAACCTTGGGTACCATATTTTGCAGTGAAACAGAAACAAGGAATTCAAGGGTTTCCAAGCTTTGTCTTCTAAGGAAAGTAGCTCATCTTTGGAAACATCTTCCAATGCAACGACAAAACGGTCAAACCTCTGCTTTAGACAATCTTCCTTAGAGGTCACTTATGATCGAAAAATCAATCATCCTCAGATTGAAAAACCGAAGTATCCTTATCTTTATCCTTGAACAAGGTGTGGATATGAACTTTATCATAAATATTTCTCAAATCTTTCAATCCATTGCGGCGCCCTGTTTTGTGAAAGAAGTTACAGATTGTGAAAAGACAATCCCAAATATCAAACACTCTATGTTCTATGGAATTTAATAGATACTTTGTCTAGAGGATTCAACACAAAATCTCCTGCAAGTCTCCCACATTAGTATGTACATCTTTCACCATCACCTATGAACCAGACTTCAAAGATAACTCCCTTAATGTACTTGATGACAATCCTACAATAGCTTCATCATCATGAGGTGTCTCTTTGAACATACTGCCACTGCTCTCATCAACATTCCTGGAGGGAAACAAAACTCTATACAATAGGCATGCTAGGATTCGGACCTTCACTTAGAACTCGAACCAATTCCCAATTTCGTAGCGCGCTACGAAACCACGCAAACAGGCAGCGCTGCGAAACTGCTAAAATAATTCAGGCGCTGCGAAAACACCCAATCTTTAAGCCAAGCTAAAAAATTTTGACAACTGCATTTTCAGTGATAACACATATTACGGAAGCATCAGACATTGCTACATCTCAGATATCAAGAATAGTCCTTACATGAAGGACATATCATATAATATTGTTTCCCTCAATATACTCCCTTTGAATAGGAAGCTTCTTCAATTAACTAGTGAGACTGCAATCCTTCCTTTGAGGTCTTGAGCTCTTGTCCATTTCATAAGTCATGGGATGGCTCTACATCATCCTTAATATTTGATATGTAGGACATGATCCTCACATCCATCAGATGTGCCCATGACCCCAAAACAAGAGTAAGAGCAATGATATACAAGTAAATAAACATAATGAAAGTGTACCTAGTGATGAGGCAAGGTTATCTTTCTTCTCTTAGATGTAAGAGTGGTTCCTACATTTTCTTGCACCAAATCCCTCTTGAAGCTAACCCTTCCTGCACTACTCTGCATCTTGATGATTCTCAAGATATATCATATCCTCATCCATGAATTTAATGATACAAATAAATACTAATGTAGAAGAATCAACAATAATAAAAAAGAATAAGTTCACAAAGAAATGACACGATTCTTGAAAGTACTTATCTTTAAAGTAGATTGAAGGAGGCTTACAACTCCCTCTTGATCCCATATTCCTCTTAGCCAGGAGGCATCACGGTCCATTGATCATATTCCAGTATCTTCTTTAAAAGAGATGCATACTCATGAATACCACCTGTATCCTTTATGTTCTTTCATCAATAGCCAAGGCCAACAATGAATGTATATGATGACCACTAAATTTGTAGCATACCCTTTTCCTTGGGTTCCTTTGAGTCTATTATGGGTTGTTCACTGATCATATCATACTAGGGTTTCTATAAATTTGTCACAGGTACTTGAAGAACTCAAAGGATTTTCATTGATAAAAAAGATTATGGATTCAATGTTATAGATCCCAAGCCATATTCAAGGCCACTTCAAGGGTTTCTCCCAAACCCTAACCTTCTCTTGTGGGGACAAAGATTCCTAGGGTTTCCTTCAAACCCTATAATTATTTTAGGTCTCTTCCATATTTATATGCTTCCATCATCTATGTATGTAAGGGGTGACCTCAATGTCTTTTCTTTAGCCCAACTTTGATACCTTGTTAGTTTTCTTAGGGCCACATTCTTCTCTGCTTTATATAACTTCATTCTCAAACATTTTAACATTTTGCATTACAATTGCCCATAAATATTCCATTATCTTGAGCAATTACGTAGAGAGAACAATAACATTAGTATTGTAGCAGAACATTAACGAACTACAAAATAAAATCATGCACAAAAGAGACATCGGATTTAGGTCAGGGACCAGGGGAAAACGCCAAAAATGGGGAAAACCAAACGAAATTCTTATTCTTTATATATTCATCAAATGTTTAGCTGAGATACAAAGTACATCCATTATCAGATACATCAGTCACATTAGGCCTTTAAGGCCAATATAAGCTATTTCACAACTACATTTGAACTGAAAGAATTAAGTCCAAGAGAGAGAGTTACTTTCACATCGTAGATATAAGTCTTTCAGATTAATCACATCATTAAGGTTTGGTCGACGTTTCGAACCAACTAATGTGGTTCATCCTCAGGATAAGGTGAGAAATCAATTGATCTAAAGGAATAAATAACATGGATGCATCATTGCCTAGAGTTAGCCATTGAAAACTAACCGTTCGTAAAATATTATTTTAAGAAAAAGTGGTAAGGGATTATCTGTTTAATAATTCAAAATTTAGTTAACAACTAGTTGTTATGTGATAATTAATTATTTAATTTCGATATTATAAAATAATAGTTTAATGATACCAATTCATATGGTAATAGTTAATTTATACAATATAATTTGATTTATTAAATAGAATAAATTCGGTTGAAAACTAATTGTTAGGAATAATCCAAAATTAAAAATATATTTTAACGATAATTTAGAAATATAAAAAATAAAATAAAAATAAAGAAACATTGAAATATGCTTACAAACAAAATGGAAATAAACTAGCTCAAGTGATGGTAGCTTATCTCTGAGAAAATATGTGACAGATACATACCTATGAACTATTTTACAATGAGGCTCAAGGGACTATTTATTATTGAAAAACAAGGGAAAACCCTAAGAAACCAAAATCCTAACCCCAAGAGAAGGAACACCAAGAGTTTGTGGGCCTTGTTACACAGTAATTTGTCACCATTGGTCACCGTCCCTGTTACCCCTGTTTCCGTACGTTGGAGGACGCATTCCGGGACCTGTGAGCAGTGACATAACCTAAAAACACTTGCATTATGTTCCCCTGAGTATGTACTTCATGTTCCCTGAAGACACCTTCTGCAAAATATCCCTGAAAAGTGCCCTTTTCCCATTAGCGCGGGTCCACAATGTCTTATCCGCGCCAATCACTGAGATCCTCAAAAGAGGGTGCGACCATTGGCGCTCTGTCTTAGAACAACACCCGCGCCAACCAAGTTTGGTAATGATTTTTGACAAACGTGCGCCGAGATGTTTTTTCCCTTCAGATCACGAAGTCTTTTGAGGATAAAGTTTATCTGATAGAGGTCGAGAGTCATCATCTATCCTTGACATCTATCCACAGCGGCTTTTCGGAGATAATGCCAATCCACAATGGGTGTCCTAATGCATTGTATCTTCCTCCCCTCTCCATCTATAAAAGTCTGTTCTCATGCATTTGACAAGCTAGTTTTTGAGTAATGCTAGTTGTGATTATGCTTGTCTTGAGTGATAGTAAGAGTCTTGAAGCATAGGGAGGTTATGCTGCCGTAAGTCTGAGAGAGAGAAGGTCTATTGCAAGACATACATAGCTGCTCGCCCAGTCAGAGGGGAGGTTCAACGTCAGAATCTTGGTTGTATCTTTCTCTGTTGATTATTCATTAATGAACGACTATCATTATGGTTCCGATCTTACTGTTTATGATGATAATGTTTGATCTATTTCCTTTCTGACTGAAATATAGTTGTATTTTAGTGGATTTTATGCTTGTTCTTGTTTTCGTTCTTTGCATGTGCAGGTATCCATACGCGGGGATCGCAAGGATTGTGACCTGCCGGAGCAAGGGAATGGGAGTATCAACTCTTCTTCAACTTTAGCGTTGGACTCCAGGTTGGTTCTCGTAATCCACTTTTAGTATGCAACTAGGAACTTGCATGGTAGCGTGAATTGATTGTTGCTAGACCCATTTTGGGCTAGTGGGATCGCCTCTGTCCGCAGAGGGGATTTACCTCTCCAACAATTTGGCGACTCCGCTGGGGAGAAGCTATTTTTTGTTTGATTCATAAACCTTGGACGGAGTCTGAAGCACGGCCAGGCAGCCTTTGAAACGCTATTGCTTTGCATTAGCGGAGTAGATCAACGCCACTTCAGTCGATCTCCGGTTTGGTTTATGAACCGAACGGCTTGGAGTTTGTCTTGCATGTTAGTTTTCTCTTGCCTGCTTGCATAAATGAGCTTTCTGGGTCAGCTTTAAAGTTGTTTCTTGCTGTTAGATCTGTCTGAGTACTGTTGACCAGACCCTGGGCTGTTTTATCTATTTTTTTGGGCCAGCAAACTGTGTTGGCGCATTTTTTCCCTGACAGTCGCGCCAGTTGGCGCATGTTGCATAACAACAACTCGCGCCAATTCCTTAATAGTGCAAGTTGCAGGCTGACAGTCGCGCCAGTCCTGTGAATTTTGCCAGTGTGTTTGTTGGAAGCTCTTTAAACTCAGATTTTTGTCTTTTTATATCCTTTGCAGCTTCTGGAAGTGTGTTGGAACTCTGTTTGACTGGTTTTTACGTTTATCCTTCAGTTGTTTGCCTATTTCTAACGATTTTATATCTTAGCCCTAGAATACCTAGAGGCTTTGCCTGTCGAGCCTTCTGTGGGAGTTTTGGTTTTGTGATTGTCCAGTCAGCTTTGTGGTTGTTTTCCGCACTTGTCTAGTGGTTGTTAAAGCTTATTATTCTGTGCTTCGAACAATTCACTTCTAGCTTGTTTGGATTTTGCTTGACTTCATTTGGACTTAGATCACACGGTTCATTGAAAGTCTTTGCGTTTTTCCTTGTTTTAACAGTTCATCTTGGTGTTTCAGAGTTGGTTCTATTTGCATTGAGTGAATTTTGTTTGTTTATGCTTGTTAATATCTCTTGAGATTTGTTTAAATGCATTATGCCATTTTAAAAGAAGAAAAAACAAAAGATCTTTTTGCATTATATTAGTTAGCATTGATTGTTATTTGTCGCTTTTAAAAAGAAAAGAAAAAAAAAGAAGTTTCATTTCTTGTTATTAGCTGCATTAGGATCTTTGTTGATTGTTTATTGTTCATTTTGTTTGTTTGAAAATTTCAACTCTCCTGTAGTTAGAATTCATTGAACGAAATGATATAATTTTGGCATATAGTTTGCATTTAGGAAGTTTTGAGAGATCACATACGGTAGGACCAAAAAACTGAAACTTAATTGAAGATCAACTGTAAAATAAACCGAATGAATCTAACAACGCATTGGAACATAACGCACATATTCTAGAGGTCTAGGCTAGAGACGTGTTCCGGCATCGTTAAACCTAGCCACTATTGTTTCACATTACGGTTGGGTGATTCCTCCTCTTGTGACTCGATAGTGGTCTAGCACGGACTGAGCTCCCACGTACCGTCGCGTATATAAGGGAGACCCCACTAGGTTATCATCCTTTATCCATAGGAAGCCGTGTCTGCCGCCTTACAAGCCGTAATGCACTGAACACAGCATTCGGGAAGATTGACTGCCGTACGGGAAGTCCTTGGTTTTCATCTGATTGCCAAGGTGTATAAGCAGTTTTACGGATTGTTTGGTAAACCCTTTGCCTAGAGTCTCCAGAGTAGTCACTTTTGATCCTTTTCGGACTCCCTAAAAGAAAAGGTGCCAGTGAGCGTCTTGTCACTTCGTGCTCATTAAACATTCGAAGGAGACTAGAGTCATCTTTTTAACCTTTTCTCGACTCTTAAAATATGAAAAGGTCAAGTTGTGTCTTTGCGTCCTAAAATTTATTCGGCCACGATAACATTTACCCGATTAGATTTTGTTTGCGTTAGTTTGAGTAGGGATTTTGTCTCGGTAGATTCCCTAGGTTGTGTGAAGTTTCATCCTGGCGGAATTACTAATTTCGTCTTTCGAGATACCGGTTGTGAGTGCAACTCTTTCTCTTGTTCCGAGTATCCAACCGATCAGTTCTCGTGCTCTAGGCGACGAGACTTACGAGTTTCATTGGAACCCTGTTTGGGAACCTTCTGAGGACAGTGTCCCCTTTTGGGACTACACTTCTCCTCATGTTTCAGCCCCACCTTTCTCCTCCAACATGGAGGACGTGTCCCCTACTACGACTGACAAGTCCGTTGCGACGAGCGGTGAAATTCTCACCGCAACGGAACCCACACCTATCAATAGTACTCCTACTACTGGCAACCTACCACCAGGGTATAAAGCATTAAGGGATACTATGCCCTCTGGAACTCCTTTCACAGGTTCTATTTGGTCACCACTCACTTTTCCCACCACGGAGCCCTTTACTCCGCAAAGTCGCAGTGCGTCTGTTACCTCAATCACAACCGCTCCAACGGTATGTGCAGCCTCTTCGACTCCTATTTTTAGTCGTCCTTCGGCTTCTTTATTCGGAGTCTTTGATCCTACGTCAAATGTCCCAACAGAGGGGGCATACGATCAGTATTTTCCGTCTCAACCGATTGTTGAGGTATCAGTTCCATTGTCAATTAACTGGGGTTCCACCTCTTTTCATGGTGGCCAAGTATCGTTTGCGCAATCTCCCAGACAACCTCCTCAAGACCAACAAGGGAAATCCTTCCATGGAAACCCTTTCGCCTCTGGTGGTCCGTTTTTCTCCTCTTATGTTCAACCTTCTGGTAGGTCAGGTCAATCTTCTGTTCAACAAGCCCAACCTGGTACCCAGCAAGGTTATCCTACTGGTCAAATTGGTCAATCATATAAGAAGCTCCCTTTCGGTCTTAAAAATGCTAGTGCTACCTTCCAGCGTGCAATGTCCTATGCGTTTCATGACATCCGACACATTGTACAACCTTATCTGGATGATCTCCCTGCTCATTCAGCAAAACGTCAGGACCATCATAAACACCTTCGCGAAATCTTTCTTCACTGTCGATACTACCGAATTAGGCTTAATCCTCACAAATGTGTCTTCTGCGTTGAATCTGGCCGACTTCTCAGGTTTGTCGTTTCCCGAGAGGGCATCCGTTTGGATCCCCTTAAAGTCGAGGCTATAGTGAATCTTCCTCCCCCTACTTCTTTACAGCAATTGCAAAGCTTGCGGGGTAAAGCAAATTTTTTACGTCGTTTCGTTCCAAACTATGCCGAGGTGGCCAAAGGTTTTACACGATTACTAAAGCGCGATGTCCCTTTTCATTGGGATACCACTGCTCAGGAATCTTTTGAGCGTCTCAAGGGCCTCCTTGTTTCTGCTCCATTGCTCTGTCCTCTGAATTATTATCGCGACTACACTCTGTATTTGGCCACCGCCGACACCACCATCGGCATGGTTCTTGTCCAAACTGATGATGATGACACTGAGCATGTTATCTATTATCTCAGCCGCAACCTTTTAGATACGGAAACTCGATATGCTTACGTCGAGAAGTTGGCTTTAGCCGTTGTTTGTGCAGTCCAACGTTTCCGTCATTATATCCTACTGCGTACTACTACTGTGATTTCTGACTGCAACCCCATGATGTATATATTGTCACGCCAGTTGCTGGGGGGCAAGTACTCAAAGTGAATTGTTATCCTCCAAGAGTTTGACTTGGAATTTACCACTGCCAAGTCCTAGAAATCCCTTGTGTTTGCTGAGTTAATTTGCTCTTTGCCATCTTCTTCCCCGACCTCTTACGTCGAGGATCAAATTCTGGATGAGACCTTATTCCTCATTAGTACCCTCGATCCATGGTACGGAGATATAATTATATATCTGCAAATGTCCTCCTTTCGTCCGGGCGTGTCCAAAGACGCTCGGCGAAGGATTCGTCATCAATCTCAACCATACCGTATCATTGGGGATACATTATATCGTCTCGACACCGACTCTGTTCTCCGCCGTTGTCTTACTCTCGAGGAGGCTGAGCGGGTCTTGAATGACTGCCACTCCGGTGCCTGTGGCGGTCACATGTCCGGATACGCCACTGCCCAAAAAATCCTCCGTGTTGGCTACTTTTGGCCCACTATTTTCAAGGATTGCATTCTTGCCGTCCGCTCTTGTCATGAGTGCCAGATATACCAGCGGAAGATGCGAGCGCCTCCTGCTCCATTGCACCCTGTTGTCTCTGTCGGCCCTTTTGCAAAATGGGGCATTGATTATATGACCTATAACCCTCACTCGGCCGGGGGGCATGGGTTTATTATCGTTGCCGTCGATTACTTTACTAAATGGGCCGAGGCGATGCCTACATTAACTGAAGACGGTCACACAACGGCACAATTTTTATTTAATCATGTTATTTCGCGATTCGGTGTCCCTCAAGCCATTGTCACTGATCACGGAAAGCATTTCCGTAATCATATGATGTCGGAATTAACAACCCAGCTAGGCTTGTAACATGATAGTTCAACTCCATACTACCCTCAGTCCAATGGCCAAGTTGAAGCTATCAATAAGATTTTGGTTACAATGCTTCAACGTACCGTTGGCATGCATAAGTCTAACTGGCATTTGATGTTGTTCCCTGCCTTGTGGGCCTACCGAGCCTCTGTGAAGGACGCCTCTGGTTTCACTCCATTTCAACTAGTTTATGGACTAGAGGCTACCCTTCCAATTGAATGTGAAATCCCTTCATTAAAATTAGCTGTCGAGCTACTTCCCAACACCACTCTGTTAGAAGAATGCCTTCTTTACTTAGAACGGCTAGATGAGACTCGTCGCCTGGCCTCTTTGGCCATCGAAACACAAAAGAAGCGAGTCAAGACTCACTTCGATCAGACCGTACGTCCGTGTTCTTTTGTTGAGGGAGACTTAGTCCTGCTCTATGACCAGGCAAAAGATAAGCTAGGAGCAGGAAATCTCGAGTCTATGTGGCTAGGCCCTTACATTGTCAAGAAAGTTTTGCAGAAAGGGGCCTACGAGCTAATTGATTATGAAGGGAACCCTCTTGGGAAGCCCCAAAATGGGCTATATCTGAAAAAGTACTATGCGTGATGCTGGTACATTTTTATTTTGTACATACATGTACCCTAGCAAGTGTGTTGTGTGTGTGTGTCTGTCAGTTTCAAAGGCGTTACTGCCACTTATTGTGTTTTCGCTTCTTGTGCAGATGTCTGATGCACCTTATGTTGGTTTCGCTGATGGTGCCTGCCGCAGTACTCGCAACTTGTCTTCTGCGGAGTGGGTGATCTACGATCCTCATGGCGAGCTGATAGATTGTCAGGGTGTGTGTTTGGGTCGTACTACTAACAATGTCGCCGAATACTGTGCTGTAATCGAGCTACTTGCTGAAGCAATTAATCTCGGCATTTGAGCATTGGTAGTGAACCTGGACTCTCAACTTGTCGTCCACCAGCTCAACGGGCAATATTCCGTCAGAGACCATCGCATTCTAAGGTTGTATTTACGTGTGAGATTGTTAGAAAGGAACTTTGATTTTATCACATATCAACATATTCCACGACAATTAAACACATTATCTGATGCATTGGCTAATCATGTATTAGATAGACATTTGCGTAATTTGTAACCAAAACAGTATACAAGCAAGCACATGAAAACACAATAATAAACCATAGGCATATGTATATATATACGTGTGTGTCATAATGTTTGCGCCACGCACATTACATAATCCAAAAACAAAATAATACATGTCCAAAACTCATACGGCCGCTGACAACATGTCTCTCAAAAACATGCAAAAATGAAACCTAGGCGTCTAATCATGGTGATGCTCATGATAGCATGTCACCGCTCGCACCAAACGTCTCAACAGACGATGAACGCGAGTAGATACTCCCACGGTATGCCTCTGGTACGCTCTGGGCACGTCTGCCAATCTGGCATAATCTAGAATCCCTCGAGCAAGTGCCTCAAGGTTCTGTACTAGATCGTCACCCGCATCACGCTCTACCTGAGGGTCGGCTACAGGTTGTGCCCTCCGTGCTATGTGAGACAAGTCAGCTGGTCGCTCTGCACCAACATCTGCATACATATATATATATAGTTGTTGTTAGAGACTGGCATGTATTACAAAAAAAAAACTTAAATACATAAAAACATCAAAAACACAAAGAGTTCTTACCTAGCTCCTCGTCCTAGTCTTCTCCCGCAGGCAATGGGAGATCTGTATCTCCAGTAAAATCCGTGCCTGCATAGGGCCAATCCTCTATGACGATCATCTGGTGACGGAGCCAAATGAAGAACTCGGGCCTCCAGGCCATCTGCTGGCCCCCTCCTCCTCTGGGCATGAGTTCTGCCCATCGAGTCAACCTTGGCTCCCGTGGCACTGGATCTGCCACTATACCTCCCTAAATCTGGAATATTGGTAGTTGCTCCAGGAAGAAAGATACCACGATAGATCCATATCCGAACTGTTTGTTGCCATCGCGCTTACACTTAGTAAGCTGCCTCTTGATATTTGTCGTCACTGTCGTGGCCCAATCAAACAGTGTAGGTTGGAGACACTCAGTTGCCAGCAGTAAATGATTCTTACTGGCCTCGTGGGGCGCCTGTACCCCAGCCGTCCGTGTGATAGTGAATAATATCACTCGTAGCACCAGGTCGGGAACTGTGATAATATCTACTTTGGCACTGTTTGATCCAAACTGTGCCCCAGGACAAACCCGTTCCATCACCTTCCCCATATTTTCTCCGGAGGGCCTACTACCAGTCAAGATGGGCCGTGCACCTCTCCGCGATAGTCTAGTGATGAAGTAGACATCAGAAACGTCTAGTTCTAATGTCTGATCTTTCAAGCAGAATACCTGATCCTCCGTATCCCAAGCATCCACGATGAATCGCAGCAACTCAGGTTGTGCACGTAAATATGAGGTGAGGAAGAATTTCTTCAAGCCACAGTCTCTCAAAGCATCCATGCATGCATCATCCTCCATTGCCATGGCATCTATGGCATCATACTCTCTTTCTCTCCATTCAACAGCCATTCTGACGAATCCCTGCACCCATAAAGCCGAAATTTTCATCATTAGATCACTGGTGAGACCGAAATTAAAATAAATTTGCAAAATCAATGGCTAAATTTATGGGAAATTTAGGTCATGCAGTTGGCGCGACTGTTTTCAAAACAGTCGCGCCAAGGTCGCGCCCCCTTTGGGAAAAAAATCCCATTGGCGCGATCCTGAGCGGAAAACTCGCGCCAATGGCGCAACCCTAAGATTTTTCAATTCCTCTGGTAGGGGACTTATCTATGGATGAAAAACTGAAAAAATGGAATGAAAATAAAGCTAAGGATGAGGCCTCTTACCTGTTTCAGACGGCGGCTCGAATACTCTCCTGGATTGATCGCAATCAGTAGTTGAAGTTTGCACCCAAAACCCTCCAATGGTAAACTCACAAGGTAAAAAGTGAAAAGTAAATTTATTTTTTACCATTTCACTATTTATAGCAATTTTTGACCTAAAAATACATTAAAAATAATATTTTTTTGGGTATTTTTGGAATATATTTATGTCGAAGTGGGTTTTACGCTGTTTTTGTATGATGACAGGGGTTGGTGCAACTCAAGCAATCAAACGAGCTCCTTTTCCTACTTTTTCAATCTCGTTAAAACATGTGAAAAGGTTACTTTAAGGTCCGCTTTTAGCTCTTTTCTGATCGTTTAAAGAGGAAAAGATTGCCAAGTTACTCCTCTTAACTCGTTAAACATTAATAAGGGGCGGTCGTTTTAAGTTCTTTTTGTCGACCGTTAAAACATAAAAAGATTACCGGGTTTTTGTCGTTTCAAGCTCGTTAATGGTTACGAAACGACGTGGTTTTGATCGCTTTTTTACTTTTTCAGGTCGAAATCACTATTTATGAAAAGTACTCCTTGATCATAATGGTCGGGCGGTTCTTTCGAGCATTGTTTTATACTTTTCCGGGCTCAAGAGACATAACTTTACGAAAAAGGACACCCCTGGAGTTTCCTTTTCTGCTATCTTTTCAAACTCTCTAAACATGAAAAGACACCAAGTTCTTCCTTTGTCAGACTCGTTAAAACCTAATGACATCGGATTTTGTCAAAATGACGCACCACAAGCATATGTTATCCCCATCAAGCTTGTTAAAAATAATTGGGGTACTCGCCAGAAATGGCGGGGGAAAAAAGGAACCATAATTACCGTCGTGTCGGCAGTATGTCGCTCTTGAACATGGCACTTCTCTGCTTTCGTGTCTGGGTGGGGGTATCTCATCTCATATTTTTCATTTGCCTCCTTGGATTTGGGTAATCCTGTTTGACCTCTCATCTACTCATTGCCTCGTCACCATGACCTCTGATACATTGATGTCAAATACTGCCAATTCCACTGTCGTGCCGTCGATATGTTCAAGAGAAGTTGACCTTTGCAAAGAAACAACCTCCCTCTGATAGCTCGCACAATCTTGATTCACAACATTATCTCTCTGTCTCATGTCGATGTTGTGGGAAACATTATGGCCCACCTTCGATCAAGGTCACTTCCTGTCGACTTCAGCTCATTATCCAGGAAGCTGATCTAGAGACTCCCTTCTGGTGCCTTGGAGCATGCATGCCTCAATGGCAGGTTCTTCGTGTTCGACGTGAGGTTTTCATCATTGGCCTCCGATCGAATGATTCTACGGGTGTTCGACGTCAGATCACTAATTCGCACACCGTAGATTGTACCTATAGTACCTTGAGGGCCATTGTCATTATTGGTGGTACTTCTCGCGTCTGTTAACAGTTTTCAATATTGACTGGTAATCAGACGATGTTCATGCATGTTCGACTTCAGATCATATATTCGCATGCTTGAACTTGTACTTTTGTTCGGGTCGAGATGGAGCGCAAGACCCTGGATTGTGTCTGTTGTAATCCAGGTGTGATTCTTGATACATGACTCATTCACTGGATGGCTGCGACCATACCTAAGTCAATTCATTGATCCTAACCAGATGGCTGCGTCCATACTATGGATCTAGATTATTATGTACTCTCTTATGGATGGCTGCGACCATACCACGTACATCATGTACTTGAACTATCAGTTGTATCTCTCAATGCAGATTCTCGGCGGCAGCTACATGTGTTCTTGTAAAGCATTTCACCCCTCTCTCTCTCTTGGGCCTCATGCTTTAGGGGGCATCTGTTACACAGTAATTTGTCACCATTCGTCACCGTCCCTGTTACCCCTATTTCCGTATGTTGGAGGACGCATTCCGGGACCTGTGAGCAGTGACATAACCTAAAAACACTTGCATTATGTTCCCCTGAGTATGTACTTCATGTTCCCTGAAGACACCTTCTGCAAAATATCCCTGAAAAGTGCCCTTTTCCCATTAGCGCGGGTCCACAATGTCTTACCCGCGCTAATCACTGAGATCCTCAAAAGAGGGTGCGACCATTGGCGCTCTGTCTTAGAACAACACACGCGCCAACCAAGTTTGGTAATGATTTTTGACAAACGCGCGCCCAGATGTTTTTTCCCTTCAGATCACGAAGTCTTTTGAGGATAAAGTTTATCTGATAGAGGTCGAGAGTCATCATCTATCCTTGACATCTATCCACAGTGGCTTTTCAGAGATAATGCCAATCCACAATGGGTGTCCTGATGCATTGTATCTTCCTCCCCTCTCCATCTATAAAAGTATGTTCTCATGCATTTGACAAGCTAGTTTTTGAGTAATGCTAGTTGTGATTATGCTTGTCTTGAGTGATAGTAAGAGCCTTGAAGCATAGGGAGGTTATGCTGCCGGAAGTCTGAGAGAGAGAAGGTCTATTGCAAGACATACATAGCTGCTCGCCTAGCCAGAGGGGAGGTTCAACGTCAGAACCTTGGTTGTATCTTTCTCTGTTGATTATTCATTAATGAACGACTATCATTATGGTTCCGATCTGACTGTTTATGATGATAATGTTTGATCTATTTCCTTTCTGACTGAAATATAGTTGTATTTTAGTGGATTTTATGCTTGTTCTTGTTTCGTTCTTTGCATGTGCAGGTATCCATACGCGGGGATCGCAAGGATTGTGACCTGCCGGAGCAAGGGAACGGGAGTATCAACTCTTCTTCAACTTTAGCGTTGGACTCCAGGTTGGTTCTCGTAATCCACTTTTAGTATGCAACTAGGAACTTGCATGGTAGCGTGAATTGATTGTTGCTAGACCCATTTTGGGCTAGTGGGATCGCCTCTGTCCGCAGAGGGGATTTACCTCTCCAACAGGCCTCGTTGGGGTTAGTTGGGCAGCCAACTTCCCGGGGTCGTAACTTGGTCATATTGTCTTTGTTTGGCGTGTATGATACCTTGTTTGAAATATCTCTCTGAGTACTACATAATTTTCAATAGGACCTTACTTGTGGTTTAGGCATGTTGTGGACCTCAAAATGCAATTCAAGGGGTCAAAACGGCTTCGGAAGTTCAGGACCTGAAAAAATGCTAAAAATAATAAATGATGCAATAAACAAGGAAACAAATGAAACAAACTATACGCCTAGGTGGAACAGGAAGGTGACCACCAATATCCACCTAGATCATTCCTCCCCACTTAGGAAGAAATGGTCCCCATTGCATGAAAATCCTCCATGAGGTGAGGAAATTTCTGTTGAACCTGGTCCCTAGTGAACCACATGCCCTGGTGAAGGAGTTGGCATGCTTTGACAACTTGATATAGTTGGATCCCCTGTTTACGAGCATTCTTGATCTGTGTATCCATGATCTAATTAGTTGTGGCATTTTCCATGCATTTTGGGTTTAGCTCTGTTGGTGTGAGTTGTTCTGCAATATCGGATGTATCAAGCAATGGTTGAAAGTATGGTCGAAGGCAGTCTACATTGAACACTAGGTGTAGACCAAGGAATGGTGGAATGTTGAGCTTGAAGTCAATGTCCCCTACAGTCTTGGTGATGGTGTATGGCCAGTATCATAGCAGGTGAAGCTTGCGGTGGGGTCCAACGAGGCACTCCTTCTACAAATGTATCCAAACTCTGACACCCACATGGAACTTGTGCGGAACCCAATGTTGATCATGGAGCTACTTATAATTAGCATTCGATATGTCTAATATATCATGGACCTATTGGAAAATGTGTTGAATGCGCTCAATGAAGTTGTTATCCCCATAAGCTTTGGACTAGATGTGAGTCGAATCTACTTGAGTGGCTGCAAATGGTATGGCCACATCAATGGGACATAATGGTTGAAATCCTATCACTACCTAAAAGGGGCTATGGCCCGTTGAGCTGTGGAGAGCTCTATTGTAGCTGTGATGGATATAGGGGAGGATTTCATCCTATGTGAATGGATGCTTCGAGTTATACATGCATATAATGTGTACGATCGTCCTACTGATGACCTTTGTTTGGCCATTAGTTTGGGGATGGAAAGCCATAGACTTAGTAAGTTTGGTATCCATCATCAACTAGAGACTTGACCAAAATTCACTTAAGAATCTGTTGTCCTGATTTGATACAATGGACCGTGGGATCCCAAAGTGTACCCACACTCACTCAAAGAAGAGCTTATTAGTGGCCTCTGCTATAATACTCTTCTTGCAGGCCGCCATAATGGCCATCTTAGAGAATCTGTTGACAAGTATGAAAACAAAGTCATTGTCATGCTTAGAAGAAGGAAGGCCTGACATGTAATCCATGGATATGGATTCCCAAGGTCAACTTGGACTAGGAAGAAGAGTAGATAGGCCTTGCTTCTTGATGGTTGGTTTGGAAATGGTGCAGGCAGTGCACGATTTAATGTACCTCCCAACATCCTAAGAAAGGTTCAACTACTAAAAATACTTCTACAATACTACCACTATTTTCTCTACTCTGAAATGTCCAACGACCCTATAGAATTTTTGTAGAATTTTTCTACAAATTAGCTAGATTTGATACCATGTAGAACATTTTCTACAAATAAGCTAGCTCTGATACCATGTAGAAATCCCCACTGTAGATCACCTGGTAATGCAATGTACTAAAGCAAAACACTTGATCTACTTCTACAAACAATTTAGCAGAAGCTTAATCAACCATGAACATCATCAATAAGAACACATATAACTGATAAGAAGGAATCAATCACACATAACACAAAAGAATTTACCCAGGGAAAGCACTTGCCTAAAACTCCATCTCTGTATTATCATACAAGTGGAAATATAGTTCGGATTACACAAAGCCTTAGCTCGAAAGCTATCCAGCTCTCAGTACAATCCCAATGTTGCTCATAGACAATCAAAGGCTTCCAACAAACCTTCTCCTATGCCCTCCAAGCCTCCTATGTCCTTGTGTAGTTTCCTTGGGGTCCAGTGATGTCACATGTGTGAATTGGCCTCTTCACACACTCACTAACCTTTGATCTAACTGCACAAACCTGAATGAGATAAATCCTCATCATGGATGAGATTCCTTTATAGGAAAATTATTCATCAAACTGACAGTACATTGTCCCTTCTCTGATCTCAACTGGGTCTCTGTCTGAACTGACATGCATGAGTTATTTAAGCTATAACATTTAGTTATCTGAAAATACCAGTTGTTACATGCATGCAATAATTAACAAACTGAATCTCATTAATTTAACAACTTGTTAAATTAGTCTAAATGGACTTGACTCAATTAACTGAGCCAACTAATTACAATTCATAGTTACAACTCATCCTCATCCTTTAACTGATGGTTAAATCCCTCAATCAAAGGAGAAATTGTTGCATGTCCTCACATAGACTTCAAGTTCATAATTCCTTAACTAATTAACTCAAACTGAATTAATTAATTAATTTACAAACTGCTGTTAATATCAAATTCGAATTTGCTTCCTATAGATAGACCAGGGACTGCTATAAATAGGAAGGGACCCATAAATGCTATTTTTAGTAGTTTTGCCTCTCACCCAAGGTGGCCAAAATTCTCATTGGCCAAACAAATATTTTTAGAAGTGCTATTATTTTAGCAGTTCTATTTTTAGCACTTTCTAAATTTAGCATTTCTTGTTGCACACTTTTCAACACTCCCTCTCAACAAGAAAGGCTTCCTCTTGAACCCGATCCTGTAACTATGGAATGTTCTGCAGGAAACACATCTACCAAGTGTGGTTGCTCCAACAACATTTAGAACAAAAAACTCCCATCTGACTACTCTGTTGGGCTAGAAACATACTATGATGTTGAAGCTCCACCTGTTGTTGACAAGTGCTCCCTCTCTAACCTTTGCGCTATTGCAACATCTCCATGCATCGCGCACCGTTGCACCCTTCTTTGTGCTACCCTGCACTGTGCAACACACTTGTTCCTCTCGCATTGCTGCAGCCTGCATGCTCTGCGCTGTCCTAGGATTCCCTGCACTATAGCTCTCTCTGCTGCTCCATCCGCATCTGTCTCTACCCAATCAGCTAGTTCCTGCTACTCCACATCGGGGCTACTGTAGCAAGGTCTCATCCAAGAGGTTAGGTACCTCAAGGATCCTGCCCCTCCTCCTTAGGATGATCACTCTATATCACCCCACGTCCTACCTAGAGGTATGGCTGCATGTGATCCCTCTGCTCACCTAGCTCGAAGTTTCCCCCTATTGGAGGTTTATGCATGAGTAGATATATTTACTCGATCTCCTCTCAGCTTCTCCTGTTGTGGCTACTCCACAACCTCCTGAAGCTGCTGCACCAATCGTAGCTCCTCCACAATTGTCTGAGACTTCTTATGGCTTTGCATGTTGAGAGGTAATTTACTCTCCCTCTCAACCAGCAAGTATCTAACCTTTGCCTTTCTCCTCAAGGCTTTGCATGCATCTTGTACCTCAAGTGCATACAGGTTCTTGGCTAGCACACCAATCTATTTCCACTTTCTTGCCATCAAAAAATTTTCTAGAAAAAGAGCTGATTTTAAATCAGCGATATCTCCCTCATTCGAACTCCGATTCAGCTGAATTTTTCTTTTTTTTTGGGTATTTTTCCCCAAGGAATCCAAATTTTCTATTTATTTCTAAAAATTTTGTACAGAAATTTTCAGATCTGTTCTGCAAACTCTCGACCCAAAACTCAAAACTTTGAAATATCCTCTCAGTATATTGTTCTCTCCTTAATCACCTGTGCTCCAATACCATGTAGAATTTTTGTAGAATTTTCCTACAAATCAACTAGCTCTGATACCATGTAGAACTTTTTCTACAAATCAGTTAGCTCCGATACCATGTAGAAATTCCCACTGTAGATCACTTGGTAATGCAATGTACTAAAGAAAAACACTTGATATACTTCTACAAACAATTTAGCACAAGCTTAATCAATAAGAACACATATAACTGATAAGAAGGAATCAATCAAACATAACAAAAAAGAATTTACCCGGGGAAAGCACCTGCCTAAAACCCCATCTCTGTATTATCATACAAGTGGAAATATAGTTCAGATTACACAAAGCTTTAGCTTGGAAGCTATCTAGCTCTCAGTACAATCCCTCTGTTGCTCATAGATAGTCAAAGGCTTCCAACAAACTTTCTCCTCTGCCCTCCAAGCCTCCTATTTCCTTGTACAGTTTCCTTGGGGTCCAGTGATGTCACATGTGTGAATTGGCCTCTTCACACACTTACTAACCTCTGATCTAACTGCACAAACCTGAAGGAGATGAATCCTCATCATGGATGAGCTTCCTTTATAGGGAAAATATTCATCCAACTGATAATACACTGTCCCTTCTCTGATCTCAACTGGATCTCTGTCTGAACTGACATGCATGAGTTATTTAAGCTATAATATTCAGTCATATGAAAATACCAGTTGTTACATGCATGCAAGAATTAACAAACTGAATCTCATTAATTTAACAACCTGTTAAATTAATCTAACTGGACTTGACTCAGTTAACTGAGCCAACTAATTACAACTCATAGTTACAACTTATCCTCATCCTTTAATTGATGGTTAAATCCCTCAATCAAAGGAGAAATTGTTGCATGTCCTCACATAGACTTCAAGTTCATAATTCCTTAACTAATTAACTCAAACTGAATTAATTAATTAATTTACAAATAATATTAATATCAAATTCGAATTTGCTTCCTATAGATAGACCAGGGATTGCTATAAATAGGAAGGGACCCAGAAATTCTATTTTTAGCAGTTTCACCTCTCACCCAAGGTGGCCAAAATGCTCATTGGCCAATCAACTATTTTTAGAAGTGCTATTTTTTAGCAGTTCTATTTTTAACACTTTCTAAATTTAGCATTTCTTGTTGCACACTTTTCAACAGACCTGACTGTATTACGCCTCCCAAATTGTCTTGGCACACTATCTTGAAGGAACACAAATGTGTCCTAGGTGGCATAACAGTGCATCCTGGAGGTGAAACTTTGGAGCTTGCTTACCTTCCAAGAGTGTCTAGTATGTGCTTCCAAATTATAGATCGTTCTTGTAAAGATGCGGCCACCCCAAAGTCTCATGTCAACAAGAGTCGAGCATAGTGATCAATGCCATGACTCGTCATCCGCTGAGGCAGTATGCAAAATTATTGGTGCTATCCTTCTTGTACTTAATGTTCAAATGGAATTGTTACAGGTATGTGGACCATTTCTGATAGCGATCAATCTGCAACTTCCCTTGTGTCTTTATGAATTGCAGTGGTTGGTGGTCTGAGTGGATGACCGTTTCCTTCCCCATAATGTTGTAGATCTGATCCAAAAATATTATAGATCAGATACGAAAATATAAGATAATGCAAATAAGCCCAAAAATAATATGAAATGATTCTTTATTGATCAAACCCTTAAGGTAGGACAACACCATACATTCACTCCTTAAGGAAGGAGAACACTCCACAAGCCATATGCCTGTTCATACAATTATCCTTCACTATATTCCTTGACATGGAGTGTCTAGCCTCTATATAGGCCTCATACATACAATACCATGGTTCCCTCATACCATCAACTAATACCATGGGCCCATTACATTATTATTAACTACTTGTGGTCCCTTACCACTTGTTATAGCTTTAACCCGGAAATACTATAGATATGATATGAAAATATAAGACAATGCAAATAAACCCAAAAATAATATGAAACGATTCTTTATTGATCAAAACCCTTATGGTAGGGCAACACCATACATTCACTCCTTAAGGAAGGAGAACACTCCACAAGCCATATGCCTGTTCATACAATAATCCTTAAATATTCCTTCACTTGGAGTCGCTAGCCTCTATATAGGTCTCATACATACAATATCATGGGTCATTACCATGGTTCCCTCATACCATCAACTAATACCATGGGCCCATTACATTATTATTAACTACTTGTGGTCCCTTACATGATATGGGTTAACCACCTTATTTATTACTATGGCCCATCCCATTATTACATTATTACCTTGGGTACATCCCTTGGTACCCCATATTATCCCCCCTAGGTATATAACACTCCACCCCCCTTAGCATGTTTCGTCCCTTTTCCTGTAAAACATAGAACCGCCATGAAGGGAGTTCTGAAAAAATTCACTTACTTGGCGAAAATTTGAAATTGTCACAGTTTAGTCAATATTGCTCAGAATCCCTATTATGACCTGTTTTCAAAAATGGAACAATCATTTTGCATCTATCCATGTGATAGAAATCTTGATCCCGGCACTAAAATTTCAGATCTGCGCTGCAACTCTCCCGCCGTCACCAAAATTTCTGCAAAAAAGAGCTGATTTTAAATCAGCGATATCTCCCTCATCCGGACTTCGATTCGACTGATTTTTTTTTTGAAATTAGGTATTTTTTCACAAAGATTCCAGATATACAATTATATTTTGTAGATCATGCACTAGGACATCCAGATCTGCACCGCAAACTCGCTGCCCTGAAAAATTGTCTGCAACCCCACTGATTTTTATATCAGCGATATCTCCTTCATTCAGACTCTGATTCAACCGATTTTTCTTTTGAAATCGGCTATTTTCTCACAAATAATATAGATATGCAATTATATTCTGCAGATCTTGCACCAAAACGTACAAATCTGATCTGCAACTCGCCGCCCCCGAAATCCTGCAAAAAAAAAAAAATTCTCCACTTTTGTGCCCAAGAAAGTGCTCTGATACCACTTGTTGTAGATCTGATCCAAAAATATTATAGATCAGATAAAAAAATTTAAGATAATGCAAATAAACCCAAAAATGATATGAAATGATCCTTTATTGATCAAACCCTTAAGGTAGGGCAACACCATACATTCACTCCTTAAGGAAGGAGAACACTCCACAAGCCATATGCCTGTTCATACAATAATCCTTCACTATATTCCTTGACATGGAGTCTCTAGCCTCTATATAGGCCTCATACATATAATACCATGGGTCATTACCATGGTTCCCTCATACCATCAACTAATACCATGGGCCCATTACATTATTATTAATTACTTGTGGTCCCTTACATGATATGGGTTAACCACCTTATTTATTACTATGGCCCATCTCATTATTACATTATTACCTTGGGTACCTCCCTTGGTACCCCATATTATCCCCCCTAGATATATAACACATAATGTAATGCTTTCATTGATGAAAAACCTACGCAATGGAATACATTTCTTTGTCGTAAGTGGGATACTTTCAGACTATGTCTGAATGTGTCTCACTACGGTAAGCCACTAGATGCCCCTGCTGAGTAATAACTACACCAATGGCATAATCAGAGGCATCTATCTCAATCTCAAATTGCTTATATAGGTATGGTAGTGTGAGAACTGGTGCAGAACAGAGGTGATGCTTCAACTCAAAAAACACCTTCTGTTGGGTTTTAGACCAAAAAAAAATTTCTTTCGCTCCTCCCTTGGTGACTTAACTTAAAGGCCAAGTGATATGAGAGAACCCCAACATGTACTTGCGATAGAAATTGGAAAGGCCCAGAAAGCTGCGGAGCTCTGTTAGAGTGGTTGGAGTTGGCCAATCCAAAATGATGTACCTATTCATCAATGATGTACCCTAGATATTGAATCTGGCTCATGCCAAATGTTTGTTTCTCTAGATTGGCAGGCAACTTGTGTTGTCATAGGGTTTGAAGGACCCGTTGAATATGGTGGAGGTGCTCTTCCCAACTCTGGTTGAAGATCAATATGTCATTTAAATATACCACCATGAATGCATTGGTGAAGGGTCACAAGATGTCATCCATTAACCACATGAAGGTTGTGGGGAAATATTTCAACTCGAAAAGCATGACCAACCGTTCAAAAAGGTCCTCCTTGGATTTGAAGGCACTCTTCCACACATCTAAGGGTTCGATAGGCACCTAGTGTAACCAATCTTCAAGTCAATATTGTTGAAATATTTGCCCCCCTTGAGCTGGTCCAGAAGGTCATCAATCTATGGGATTGGGTGCCTATTCTAGAAAGTGATCTTGTTCAGTACCTGATAGTTAATACAGAGTCTCTAGGTCCCGTCCTTCTTCTGTACCAATACAATCAGGCGTCCACTAGGTGATGAGCTGTTAGGTCCCTATAATACTAGTATATTCCCCCATTATTATTGTCATTATAGCCCTTATTATTATTTTTGTGCCAATGTTTTCCCCATATTGTTATTATTGTTCCCCATAGAAGCACACTATTGTTATTGTTGTGCCCTTACATTATTATTGTTATGTCGACTCTGATTATATTGTGACCCCTTCGACTCTTATATATAGAAAGGAGGTTTCTTCATTTGAATCATCCAAGAATTGTTCATTTGTGTAATGTAAAGGATGTTTCCCCCTCGAAGAGGCTAATTTTGAAGTCATTGATCTATATTTTCTATCTTTTTGTGAGATACTTGCATAACATTTGGTATCAGAGCTTTGGATTCTAGGAATTCACTGCTTCAAACAGGTCCTCATGGACGTTTCACTATAAATTATTTTCTATGAAGCTTCAAAATTTGAATAGAAAACCCATTTGCAATGAACTCGCGGTAAACGTCATGTCCAAATTTCAGATCTTGTATCACTATATTTTCGGAGATATGATCCAAGGAATTTAGGGTTCTTGCAGGCTCTCGAATTCCATCTCAAACCCGTGACCTTGGGAAACACATCATAACTCTATCTCTAAGAGTCAGATTCAAATTTCATAAAACGTGACAAAATGAGGATGGATTTTAGTTTGTTGGGTATCGTTTTTAGGTCCGAGGGTGGAAAACAATGACATGTGGAACTTTGTACAAGTTCAATCTACGGAATCGTTCTATAATCGGGTCATTGTGGGAGATTGGAAATAACTATTTCTTGGAGACTCCAATCTAGATTAGACTTATGGGGTTGGAAAGAGGACTCATAGGGATACTATAGAAATAAATTTCAGACCTTGGAGATCTAACATTACAGAGATACAATAGATTGAATATCGAGCCCCTACAAAGAAAAAAAGGTGTGTATTTTTTTAAAATTTGCATAAGTTTTGGTCGAAAAAATAATTTGAAGTGATTCAAAGGGAATAATGAAGCATAATACTCATTAATTGATTCCCTATCAAAGAAAATAGAAACAACTAGTAAGAAAACAAAAAATTATACTATGACGCATGGAGAAGAAGAAGAAATGCAATGTGATATATCAAAATTACAAGACTAAGTGCCATATTTTCGCTCTCAAAACGAGTAGCCAAAAATGACATGGAAGCTAATATGGATGGTCTGAAGAGTAGATTAAAATCAGTCATGGAAGGATTGAAGAATGGCATGTAATCTAATATGGGTGACATGAAACCTAATATGGTTAACATGAAAGAAAGATTTTAAGAATGGTTTAAAAGCAAACATGGAAGGTTTCAAGGAAGGTTTAACAAGGTTGCTACAGGAAATGCTTCCTAATGGTGAAAATGTATTAAATGAAACTCATGATGAGAACAAAATAAATGTTAATCATGATTTCATAGACTCCAACATTGGATCGAATACCCACCTGTTCCAAAGATCGATATGAGGAAGTTTGATGGCAAAGATCCTGTAACATGGATACTACAGATGGAGCAATATTTTGATCTCCATAATGTGAAAAACACACAAAAGGTATGTATTGAAACTTTATATTTGGAACCCAATCAGTTTTTATGGTATCGATGGCTTTTCTCTCATAAAAAAATTGTCACTTGGTCAATTTTTATGTAGGAAATGATGGCACATTATGAGGATAAAAAGAGAAACACCTTCTTTAGTCAATTGATAAATATCAAACAAAAGGGTTCAATGGTGGAGCACAACGAGGACTTCCAAAACTTGAATATAAGGGTAAATGATATTCCAGAGGAGCATAAGATCTATGTGTTCATAGGGACTTTAAAAGATAACATCCAACATGAGGTTCACCTTTTGGAACCTAATTCATTGGAAAAGGCATTCAGGTTGGCAAGAAAAATTGAAAGGAAAATTATGGCAACAAGAAAGCCTACCACTCACAACTAAAAAGATGGAAGTTTTGCTGCCCCTAGCCTTCCATAACCTACAAGGTTGACACCAACACAATTGGAAGAAAAAAGAGAAAAAGGGCTTTGTTATAGTTGTGATAGAAAATAAACTAAAAGTCATAAGTCTGCTAAGAAGAAATTATTTTACATAGATTGTGAAGAGGAGGAAGAAAAGGAACAGGAAACGTCAAAAGAAGAGGATATACACTAGGAACCAACCCTAGAGAAAGAAAAAATAATTCCAACCATATCTTGTAATGCATTGGCAGGAATTACCACTCCTGAAACTCTCAAGATAGAAGGACATATCAAGAAGAAAAAGTTAATAATGTTGATTGATTCGGGTAGTACCCATCATTTTATTCACTATAAGATAGCCAAGGAATTCAATTGCTTCATATATCCAGCACTGGAGTGTCAAGTGATGGTTGCAAATGGAGGAACAATAAATTCCTCTAGAAAGTGCCATAATATCAAGTTAACCATGGGAGAATATGTATTGAATAGTCCAATGCTTTCCATTCTAATGGGTGGTGTTGATGTTGTACTAGGAGTCCAATGGCCACAATCTTTGGGTACAATAAATTTTAATTTTCAAGAATTTTTCTTGATTTTTTTTTGGGAAGGAGAGGAATTTGAATTAAGGGGTATCACAAGGCAACCGAGAAATATAATTAGCTCTAATGACATGACAACTCTTCTAAATAAAGAACAATGGGGCATAATAGCACATTTATTTTCACTAGAGGTTCCCACATTGAAATCATCTATTTATCCAGATCTCCAAAAAGCCTTGGACAATCATTCCAAGGTATTTGAGACTCCCCAAGGCTTCCCACCTATTTGTGATCATGACCATGCTATTCATTTGGTTCCAGATTGTGTTCCTCCAAACATCAGGCCTTACAGATATCCCTATGCCCAAAAGAGTGAAATTGAATGTATGGTTGCAGAAATGCTAGAGGCTGGTATAATTCAACCTAGTCAAAGTTCTTTCTCCGCTCCATTAGTATTGGTGCACAAGAAGTATGGATGATGGTGCACGTGTTCGGATTGTAGGGAGCTCAATAAGCTCACTATTAAAGATAAATTTCCCATTCCAGTCATTCATGAATTATTGGATGAATTACATGGAGTAATTTACTTCATCAAGTTGGATCTTCGTTGAGGATATCATCAAATCATAATGAATATTGAAGACATTATGAAAACAACATTTAGAACTCATGAGGGTCATTATGAATTCTTGCTAATGCTTTTTGGCCTTACCAATGAACCTTCTACATTTCAAGGTTTGATGAATTCCATTTTCAAACCCTTCCTTAGAAAATTTATGTTAGTACTTTTTGATAATATACTAATCTACAACAAGTCTTGGAAGGATCATGTTCACCATGTTGATAGGGTGCTCAAATTATTGGAGGAGAAACAATTATATGCAAAAACCTCCAAATCATTCTTTGGAGTATAGGAGGTGGAATATTTGGGTCATATTGTATCTCATGAAGGTGTTAAGGTAGACACTAGCAAAATTAAAGCAATTAAGGAATAAAAACTTCCCACATCCATAAAGCATCTGCGAGGATTTCTCAGGTTGACAGGGTATTATTGCAAGTTTGTTAAGAATTATGGGAGAATAGCAACACCTCTAATAATATTATTGAATAAAGATGCATTTTCTTGGACTTTAGAAGAAACAATGGCCTTTGAACATCTTAAAGAAGAAATATGCCAAGCACTAGTATTAGCTATGCCAGACTTCACAAAAAACTTTATTGTGGAATGTGATGCCCCAGGAAATGGAATTAGTGTTGTTTTAATGCAAGAAGGAAGACCCATTGCTTTTGACATTTGTCCAATCAAAGGAAAGTATTTGACAATACTACATGCACTTAAGAAGTATCGAACTTATCTAATGGGAAGACACTTCACAGTAAAAGTGGATCATGATAGTCTTAAATACTTTTTAGAACAAACATTATCTTCAAAAGAGCAACAAAAATGGGTCACAAAGATGTTGGGTTATGACTTTTAAATCATCTACAAAAAAAGGGGTGCAAAATATTTCGCAGATGCACTCTCAAGAAAGGATGAGGATGTGGAAGCATTGTTTTGTGCCATTTCTATTATCCAACCAGATTGGATAAATGAAGCAAGGGATGAATGGAATAATGACGAAGAAATGTGGGAACTCAGTCAAAAGTTGCAACAAGATCCCAGTACATCTGATACAGTTAGCTGGAAAAATGATTCATTATGGTACAAAGATCTCTTATACCTATGTAAGAATTCCCAACTCAAACAAAAGATTCTTCTTGAATTTCACACCTCTCCATTAGGAGGGAACTTAGGATTTTTGAAAACTTAGCACAGGGTTAAGAAGGAATTTTTTTGGGATGGCCTTAAATCTGATATTCAAAAGTTTGTGGTGGAATTTTTAGTTCGCCAACAAAATGAAGTTGAAACAATTAAGACCCGGGTTTGTTAATACAACCTTTATCCATTCCAAGTCAATGTTGGGAGGAGGTATCAATGGATTTTATCACAGGTCTACTCAAGTATGAAGGAAAGAGTGTCATTATGGTGGTAGTTGATAGACTTACCAAGTATGCACACTTTTGTGCATTATCTCATCCATTTAAAGCTAGTACAATTGCTACTGCATTTATGGAAATAATACAAAAGCTACATGGAAACCCAAAAATTATTGTAAGCGATAGAGATTCCATTTTCACTGGAAATTTTTCGACGAAATTATTTTCTTGTTTGGGTACTCAGTTAGCTCATAACTCATCTTATCATCCTCATTATGATGGGAAAATGGAGATATTGAATAAATTTTTGGAAGGATATCTTCGTTGCTTTGTAACTAATAAAAAAACATAATGGGTCAAGTGGTTGCCTTTGGCTGAATGGTGGTATAACACTTTCAATTGCTGCAAAAATGACACCATTTATGGCACTTTATGGATATCATCCACCATCCATCACATCATCTTTAAGAGAAAATTCTAAGGTTCAAGCAGTGGAAGATCACATCGAGCATCAATAAAAAGTTCTTTAACTCTTAAAGGATAACCTCACTTTGGCACATAATAGAATGAAACGACAAGCATACCAACATCACAGTGAAAGAATTTTTGATGTAGGTGACTGAGTATTTCTACGACTGCAACCATAAAAACAAATGTCCCACAAGCAAGCTAAGAAGGATAATAAATTATCACCAAAGTATTATGGTTCATACAAGGTGTTGCAAAATATTAGTACTATGGCATACAAATTGAAGCTTCCTACATCTTCCCAAGTGCACCCAATTTTCCATGTTTCATGCTTAAATAAGGTTATAGGTGACAAGATCCCAGTTCAAACAATATTTCCAGAACTTGACGAGGAAGGGAAAATCATATTAGAACCTGAAAAAGTCACAGAAACAAGAAGTCAACAGCTACAAAATCTATCAATTTAAGAGTATCTCATCAAGTGGAAGATCTTACCCACTGAAGATTCCACATGGGAGGATGAGAATTTTCTATAGAAGCATCCATAACTACTCAAGCGTTGAGGATAACAGTTTTTTGAAGGAGAGGGGCATGTTAGGTCCCTATAATACTAGTGTATTACCCCATTATTATTGTCATTGTAGCCCTTATTGTTACTTTTGTGTTCATTTTGTCCCCATATTGTTATTATTGTGCCCCATAGAAGCCCACTATTCTTATTTTTGTGCCCTTAAATTATTATTGTTATGTTGTCTCTAGTTGTATTGTGACCCCCTAGACTCCTATATATAGAAAGGAGGTTTTTTCGTTTGAATCATCCAAGAATTTTTCATTTGTGTAATGTAAAGGAGGTTTACCCCTCGAAGAGCATAATTTTGAAGTTGTTGATCTATCTTTTATATATTTTTGTGAGCTGGTTGTATAACATGAGCTTGGCCTGATGTTCCATTTCTACAACAGCTCCCCAATCTACCTCTTCATCTCACCATTCTCTAGAACAGAGCATCGATAGATCGGTCCATTTTGTAGCAGTGCACCCGAGGTCAGATCAATGGTGTGCTTGACTTGACAGTGCAGAGGTACCCCCATAGGTGAGGCAAAAATTTCCCTGTACTCCTCCATGACCTTGTCCACCTGCTACTGCTGTGAAGAGGATCCCTGTTTGGAAGCCGTGGCCACAATCTTCTTCTTTCCTTGAGGGAGAATCATAAGGAAAACAAATTTCCTAGTCTGTGAAATGATCATATTGCATTGCTTTGTAGAGATAATAGAGATGGTGGTAGGAAAATCTACCTCCAGTATCCTGTACAACTTGTTCCCTTAAGTAATAATCATAGAGAGAGGTCTTGACTCATATACAACATGCCACTTACATAATTATGGTTGTCCTAATAATACATCACAAACTTCAAAGGGAGAAACATCAGTACCTCATCCGTGAAGGGCTTGATGTTGTAGAGAAGGTGACACTATTGGCTGACACAGAGATCTCGTCCTTGGTGAAGCCACCCGATGGTGTACGACTACATATGTGTTGTAGTTGGGAGGCCTAGCTGCTTCATGACCTCTGCTGAAATGAGGTTCTTCAGGCTCCTGCTGTTGACAATGAACTGTAGTGGAGAACCCTTCACCCACATCTGTGAGTGGAAGAGGCATTCCCCCTTCTCTGAATCTTTAGGCTCATTCTTCTGGGTATTGGTAGTGGCCATGGTGGCACTGAAATCCGCATTAATGATATGCTTCCCTTTTTTATTCCCCTTATTAGGTTCTGACTCTAAGTCGGAACATGCGTCTGATTCAAAAGATTTAAGATCGGCCACCAATGACTGCTTGGCTCGACACTCACTGGTGTTGTGAGTGGAGCTCTTATGGAACTCACACCATTTTCCCGTTTCCTTCTTTGTCTTCGTGGTGTTGTTCTTTTATTACAGCTTTTGCAGGTTATCCTGGTTCCCCCACCTTGGCTTTGTCCTTTGCTTTGTGGTTTGGGGGTGCCTTTTCCTTGCTTCGGATTCGCAGATCCAGAGTCTCGCTTCTTCTATTTAAGCCTCTCCTCAATCTTGACAGTCTATTATTATGTCATGCTGAGCAAGGATATGTACAAGAACTCCATCGTGTCCGGGATGTACTTGTGTAGCCAACCATAGTAGTTGAGTACCAAATGCTGCTCAAAATCCTTGATAGCTAGCTTCGTACAAAGAGTGTGGAAAACATGCATGAACTCCAACACATCTTGGTCCCTTCCCTATTGTAGCGTGGTCCACTTGATGTATTTATCTTCATAGTTCCTGATAGGGTAATATTGTTCATTGATGGTGTCTCGAAAAGAACAACAAGTGGGTGCGGATGAAAATAGTGAGGATTCCTTCTTGTCATTTTGTTCAGAGTAGGTTTCCCACTAGTCCTTGACATGTGGATAGCTTTGAGAAGTAAAAAAGTAATCTTTTCTTGATTGGAAAAGTCATGAACGAGAAAATATAATTCCAACATATTTAACCATTTATGTATGATGTTTACATATATCTGGCCCTCAAATATGGGAACATCTAAGTTGACTTGTACCTTAAAAGGAGTGGCGCCTCCATAGTTGCTGTTGGATGAAGATTCGTCGCATTTGGGTAGTCGTCGAAGGATCTGAGAAACATTACCCATCATCACGTTCCTCTGTCACTCGAGGGATTCCTCAAGCAGTATTTTGATAGGATATTTTTCCCCCTCATCTTTCTTTTCTTTCGCCATGGGAAGCCGTCGGGGTTTGCGAGGCTAGTCTTGTAAAGTTTCAACTAGTTGGAGCCCTAACTCCTTATACATTGGTCTCGTTGGGGACATGCAAAGAAAAACAGAGAAAGAGAAGACCTCTATGATACCACTAATCCAAAATTAAATATGAATGCAACAAATTACATAAATAACCATATATACAAAGATGCAGTAGAAATAACACTTCATTTCATTAATATCAAAATATTGAAATATGATTACAAACATAATGTAAAGAAACTAGCTTGGGCGATGATAGCTTAGCTCTGAGAAGAGATGTGACGATTACATACCTCTGAACTTTGTTACAATGAGGCTCAAGGGCCTATTTATTATTGAACAATAAGGGAAACACTAAAAAACCAAAACCCAACCCCAAAAGATGGAACACAAAGAGTTTGTGTGCCCAGTTGGGGTTAGTTGGGCAACCAACTTCCTAGGGTCGTAACTTGGTCATATTATATCTGTTTGGCATGTACGATACCTTATTGGAAATATCTCTCTATGTACTACAGGATTTGTAGTAGGCACCTACCTACAACCATAGGCCTGTAGCTGACCTAAAAAAAATGATGTTTAGGGGGTCAAAATTGCTTCGGAAGTTTAGGACCTGAAAAAATGATAAAAATAGTAAATGCTATAATAAACAAGGAAATAGATGAAACCAACTAGAGGCCTACGTAGAATAGGTGGGTGGCCACCAATATCCACCTGGATCAATCGTATTTTCCATTAAAATTTGATTGTCCAAAAGGTATAACCAACATAAGGAAGATGGATAGGAGGTTAGCTAAATGTTGTAGTGTCACAAGACTCTTTAGAGTTTGACCACGCACATACTAAGAAGCTACAACATGTTCATGCATAACACTTATTCACTTGATGACAAAGAAAACTTCAAAAAAATAAGAAAAAAAATACTATGTACATAGTGTAGGGCACAACCTGAGATCATCATTGAAAGTAATGTTTTAGGTCTTGGCCATTGACAGAGAGATAGTCAATCTTCTTGTCAAGTAATTGAAGACGATAAGTGTGTTGGCCAAGATTTTCGTGGATTGTGAATGGTCCAATCCACAAGTATTGAAACTTAGTGTGTTTACCTTTGTCCTCATCAATTTTATCCCACCTCAAAACTAAGTCACCCACACTGAAGTTATTCTTCCCTATTGAATTCTTGTCGAACCACCTCATTTTTATTTTAACCTTTCTTCTTGTAATTTTTGAAGGGTGTTCATCTTACACTTCACTAATAAGCATGGCTTGGCTTGGGATTCTTGCGAAATTTGGAGTGTAGGTAAGTAGATGTTGAGCGGGAGGATGGATTCTTTTCAGTATACCAAGAAGTAAGGGGAGGTGTTCAGAGAGGGCTTTGGCATGACTCGGTCATCCCATAAAGAATTTACCAAAGCAGAGAGCTAGTTTCATTGCTCAGAGAATATGGTTTTTTTGTTGATATGGATTAGGTTCTTATCTGTGGATTTTGTTATCACTCCATAATTTCCCTAGGCTATGGAGAGAAACCCTGAGGTAACCACAAAACCACTTGTAAAGTTGGGATCTAGCCTTTCCTTCTTCAGAGAGGGATATTTATTTCTGATTCAGATTTATGTTTTAAGATATTAGGCTATTTATGGAGATTTGAGGTTAGTTTTTTAAAGGTTTAGTTGAAAAATGTAGGTAAAGTCCATTGGGGATGGAGTCATGAACCTTTAGACAATCAATCAAAAACTAACAGGGTAAGTGTAACAGTGAAAGATAGGAAAACTTTTGGATCTTATAAAGTGTTTATGGGGTGAAAGGATGAATATGATTTAAGTTCAATTAAATATAGAGCATACAAAGATGAATTATATACTTAACATCAGAATGAAAACATTGATATTGTTTACAAGCCAGAGCAGAGTACACTTAAGTGAATTCGACCCTTAATATTCTTGCAATAATAAAGAGGGAAAACATATGGAAAACTAATAAAAGAAAAATATTTACATAATAAAGTACATCACCAATTGTTTGACACGGGAATCCTGGAACAAAACTATCTATATTTATATCAATTGATCACTTTCAGTACAATGCACAACTTACATCAATACATTGCTCCTTTCTTCATACAAGTTCCAACCATTGTTAAGTATTGTTACAATATACTTATAGACTTCTTATTAAAATAATTTTTGATTCCAAAATAGAATTCATTACAAGATAATATATAACCAAACATTACATAATCTTTTGAAATAGAACTAGAAAATAGAAATTTTGGAAAAATTCAGCTGTCTATTAAAAATTTGAAGGAAGTTTGTTGCTGACTGTGACTTTTTCTAGCTCCTGCTTTCTGTTTTTGTTCCAAATTTGTATGTCTTATATTCATCCTTATTTGACCAACTCCAGTGATTGGTCCCAATGTTTTTTACATGGGATAGAAAAATTTACCATATTTCTAAATCTTTCATCTACTTCAGTGTAATTTTGAAAAGTTGGTTTATTAAAAAACAAATGATGAATTTCATGTTGTATGTTTAAATCAAATTTTAGGACTTCTAGAAAGGCTTCTCCATTGATAGATCCCTTTTCCTTGGAAAACTTAGATGCATCTACAACAATGTTGCATAACTGTTCTTAGTAATTTTTTAATGGAATCAATTTTCCATTAGAGTTTCTAAGAATGGGAAGTCCTTTTTCCTGCAATAAAGAAAATTTTTTGTTGAATCTCTTAACCTGTAGCTCCAACTCTTTACACTTGTTCTCCAATTTCACCATTAAATTCTTCTTAGTCAAAACTCTTTTGACTTCCATCATTATCTTTGTTCTGTCTTGAATATTGAGCTCTTCAAGTTCTTCTATGGTTTTAGAGTTTAGTATCATGATGATATTATGTGCTTATTTTGGCCTATGCTCAATATCTGCCTTATTTTTCCCTAGTGCTGGTTTGAATCTTTCAACCAACTCTTCCTATTCAAAAATGATTTCGATGGAAGGCCACAAGTCTGTAACATTGGCATTGATGTTGTGCAAAATGCTACATTTTACCTCTGCCAACATTTGAATAATGATGGAATAGTCTTCATACTTCTGAATATGCTAAATAAGTTTGAAGTTCTTTTGTATTTTTTCTAAGTATGCATTTTCTGACTTTATCTTATTTTCTTCCATCTTGGTGAGGGATACTAATAGTTTCTCCACCTCCTTATTTGTTAATGAAAATTCCCCTAAATCTTGAGTTAGCTTTTTTGAGGAATCTAAAACTGATACCTACGTTGTAAGCTGGGTTACAGTCCTTACTATTGATGTTCCTCCTAATGTACCTGTTGTTGTTCCTGCTGATGTTCCAACTTCCTCCCATTTCTCTTTTTATTTTAGTAGTGCTTCCATGTCTTGCTCCATTTTCTATATTTGAGCATTCTGTTCCACTACTAATGTAAACAACTTCTCTTTCTCCATCTCCAAACTAGTGACTTCTTTAGTCTGAGGGTGTTCTATAGTTGGGATTTTGAGTTGTTTTCTAAAATCTTGAATGCTTGCATTCTTGCTTTTGATCACTTACTCTGCTGCCTTGACATCACTAGGATCATAATCTAGTTTGATAACTAATTTTTCCAATGTTTTACTTCTGGTGTCTTTGGCCATAGAGGACATCCTCTAATTCTTAAGATGTGAGTGCATGTTGTTAAGTGAAGTCTGCAATTCTGAAGCAGCCATGGCTGAGCTAGTTAAAGTTGAATAAATCATCTCACCTTCCTGCTTATTCAAATTGATTTGATTGCATGAACTTGTTTAATGTCCACTGAAAAAATGGAGGGCTTATAATATTCAGCACCTCTGGGGGTTGACACTTTGGGTTCCAAAAAGGCCATTAGTTTCCCCTTCTCTGAATCAAAATCAGACAATAACCCATTTTCAGTGGTGATAGTTTGTTTCCAGAATTTTGAGTATGTTGAATCTTTGAGAGCTTCATTCTTTGACTTAATCTCCATGTACCTTATGAAAATACTTAGTTGTGGTGGAGCCTGATAAGTAGAAGAGATAGAACACTCAGTTGATTCTTCTATATGAGGGAGAGAGGTGGTAGGAGTGCATGTCAAAAGAAAAGTAGTATGCTCTTGTGCATCCATTTCTTCTAAAGATTCTTCCTAAATTGTGATCAAAAGACGACTAGCTTTGCTATCAGTTTTGGTTGTGGTTTTTTGATCCATCCTCCTCTTGAAAACAAGAAAATCTGCAGCCTGTGTTTCTGAGTCGATAGGAGACATGCTTTCCCTTGGCATATTGATTTGTTTCTCTTTAGGAATGGGAGTTTGTAATGAAGACTGATTAACTAACTTCTCTTTGGCCTCCTGCAATGTATTTTCTACCCATTACTCCTGGTTAGCATATTGTTCTATCTATGGCCTTGGTGTATGAGGATATGGAGTACTTTTTTGTTCAACTCTCAGCTTAGATATTACTCCCAAGGGGTCATAGGACCATGTAAAATTGGGTTTGAACTTCATCTACTTTAGGACTGCTTCCACCTCCTTTGTTGTTGCTCTGGTGTTTACAATGTAAGGGCCTACTTGTTCCTTTAGCTTGAACTATGATTTCTTCTTGTTTGACAAAAAATGTAGCTCATCCATATTGAGCATCTATCTGGCATACTCCAAAGAAAATATCCTCACTGGCACAAAAAATGGTAGTCTATAAGGAGGGAGCTCACATCCATAAATCTTGATCTCTGTGTAGTTTTAGTATAAATACCAGTCTCCAACCTTTGATTATTCTGAGAGGTGTAAGACTTTCTTGATTTCTAGAGATATCCTCGGTATAATGTCACTGCATAATAAACACAAAGAAGTGTGAAGAAACTGGTCAACAAAATCTGTATAGGTATACTCCTTTGAATTCCTTCCGACTAGTGAAGTCTAATGGATAACTGACCAAGGGTTACCCTACTTGTCCATCTGCTGCAAGTGAAATTTGAATATGCCTACCTGATAATATAACATAAGATACACTAACACTGACTGATATTTAAACATTCCTTCAGCTTTGAATTTCATAAATTGATCATGGATGGCATTAGACAAGAATTGACTATAATTAAATAAAACTGAAGGCTTCTATCCCACTAAAAATACTGACAAGAATCTTGGTCTGTATAATAACCAAGTAATTGAGTCACCATGGAAATTACCTGTTTTGACATATTTGGGAAAATGGAAACAGGGTATGGGGGTTTGTTCTCGGCAATTCAATATCTTTAGGGAGAAAACATTCAAATATATGGGCTCTCTGGAGAAATGTAATTTTTTTTACAACTCCATCAATGAGTAAGTGGAAAATGGATGCAGGGAAGTTTGGGGATTTATTTGCAAGGCTTGGAAAATACTCTCAGGGGAAATGGAAAAGATGATTTCATCATTATGGGGAACCATTGCTTTCTTTCTTGTGAGGTATAGGAGGTGAGACCAGGTGGAAAATTCAGGGAAGAGATGGGTTTTAGGGAAGATTAATTGAGGGATAAAG